>JAQQZT010000005.1:23971539-23982365 GCA_030068275.1 Clarias platycephalus
AATGAAGATCTGTAAAGTTATTTGGATTTTTACAACATTATTGTTGAAATACACAGTCCTGAAAAAGGGGCGTTTCTGTTTTTGCTGAGTTTATATGTGTGCGCGAGTGGAGTGCGCGAGTGGAGTGCGCGAGTGGAGTGCGCGAGTGGAGTGCGCGAGTGGAGTGCGCGAGTGTGAGTGAATTTGACAAACAAGTGACGTGTAACTCAGACGTTAAAGATAATGCGTCTCAGTTCAAATGTCACCTCCTCACTACACTTGTGTTTGTTGGACTTTATTAATTTGTCAGTTACACAGCAGTCCATGAGGTTTGTGTTTTTTAAATCATTAAACTGAAAAATGTGGTTATTTTCCTCCATGTACGTTTACATTTAACATTGTGGAACATCGCGGTTATATTGAATTCTGCTCTCTCCTTTTCTCATGTACGTTATAGAAGCTTTAACCATTCGTTCACTCACCAGCCGAAACGATGCACCTCATCACGTTACAGTCATCTGTCCTGAAGATCTCAGGGTCTCAAAACTTACTGGAGACTATAAAAAATGTCCAGAAATACTGAATACACTCTTAAACACAGATTGTGAATTAACTGCTGCTATGGAACCAATAAAAGGCTGCAGCTGCCCTACTGTCAGAGCTGCTGTTATAGAGAATTAATCATCACCGTCCGACCAATCAGAGAGCAGAATTCAATATAACCGTGATGCAGATAAACGACTTCATCACATTCCGTGCTTGTGCATAAATCAGTCTGGACCTTTATATTGGTTGTAAATTTATAGATGTGGATGCGTGTGTGTGTTTAACTTCTTGAAACCGAGATAATATTCTGCATATAAAGTGTGAAAGTCTTCCTGAGTAAAATGCATTACACTCTCGACCACAAACACTCGTGAAGAAGTGGTTTGAGAAGTGAAGTTTCCTCAGCGCTGTCATGACCTGATAAGAAATAGAGGAGAAGGAGGAACATTAAAGAAGTGTCTTGCATCGGGTCCTGTTTCAACATTCAGGGCATTTATTTTTTATTTTTTTTTTTATGTACCGTAATCATTAGCTAAGGATTTCAACTTGCATGTGAGGTGAAAGGTGATTCCAGTGTTATATTTAGTCATTTAATACTTTAACTAAAAAAACGATTGTTTTGAAGATAATTTTTTTTTTTATACTTAGCACACAGTTGTGTTTTAAAGGAAAAGGTGCATTTGTATTTTTGCATGTTCTGTGTAATTGTTGTGGAGGTGGCGGGGGGAGTGTGGTTTAAATAAATAACAGCTTATTTTTTGTTTAATAAAAGAGAGATTTTTTCCCTTTTAGATTGAAAATTGAGGTGTGATGTAGTGTTAATACGCTACATAAATGATATCAAGGAAAGGTCCTCACAAGGATCACAAGACGGTAGTGTGTGTGTGTTTGTGGAGTATAAATTCCTAGTGAATAAAAAAATGCACATTAAAGTCAGTATCAGTCAGTGTATTAGATCACTATTCCAGGCCCTGGTGCGAGTATCAGCCTTTTACTCAGCAGCTTTGTTTGAAATTTCATGTCATGGTACATCTAGGTCAGGTTATGTACACCAGATTTCCTCCAAAAACAAAGGATTAATCAGATAATTAAACAGTGAGTTAATCAGAATCCAGACTCTGAAGATGCTTCATTAAATCACACGTTAGACCTTTGACCCTAATGCTGCTTCAGCTGATTCTGCTATTTTCATCTTCACTCTCACTCTGTCATCGTCTCCTTCGTTGCTCGGAAGTTGCAGTTGCGTTTCCTGGCCCATAGGGGCACTGTCTCGCCTCTCAGGCATCGATGAAGAGGAGCAGGAGGATGACCGTGATGATGATGAGGAGATATCAGGAACTCTATAACTGAATACTGCCGTGTGTTCACCAGTCCGTGGGGAAAATACACTGTTTATGTCACTCTGTAGTATACTGGGTATATGTGTCCTTTAGATGGATGTAATTGCTCCTTTAAAGCTTGTTTAATATTTACAGTCTAGCATTTCATCTAATGTAACGTATTTTTCTGTTCTCATGGATTCAAAATGCTCCCTGAAGTTTGTTTTTACAGCTACAGTGGAGGTTTTAAATCCGGAGATGATGGTATAAAAATTCAGACTAACTTGTTAATGTGTTGGGAATAAAAGACACTGTGACATGCTGTTATAGTGAAATAAGCCATCACGGGGTAATGTCATGAAGGGTCTCCTCTAACTTGCGTCCAAGTTATAGTTGAATTATTATTATGGAGCAAAAGTGTGATACAGCTTGGTTGATTAGATTTTCATATTTGCATATGCATATTTGCACTGCGCAAGACACTTTAAATATTTAAATATGTGGATTGCACAACCCTGGACATTACCATTTTTTTTTACCATTCATCCACACAAAAATGACATAAATCTATACCTACTTTGTACAGCTGTTTCTTTTGTTCTATATTTCTTCATATATTTTCTATATTGTGTATTTTTGTCGTTCAGTTATTTTAACTTTAATTTTATATTTTATTTTATTCTTTCCTAGTTAAATTGACCTTTTATTTTTCATATTTATTTCTTATTCATAGTCTTTTATTTTAAGGTCACGAGCAGTTGTCTAAGCATTTCCTTCATATCGTACTGTGTATGATGACAAATAAAATTTGAATTTAATGTGATCCTCATATAAAAAAAGCGCCTCCCTCCAGCTTATTGTTCAGCTCTTCTGTTTTTGTGTGGCGTGGCTTAAAAGTAACTCATTTACATAGACACTGAAACGGCGCATTTGGAGGAGGAGTGAGACAGATAGAGTTTGAGGTATAAAAATGCAATATCTGGGGAGTATTTCAGTCTGGAGTGTTAACGCACACTTTGGGCGAGCTCTGAGACCTGTGATAACTTGTTACAGAAGTATGGCACCATTAAAAAGACTACTATAAGCTTAGTAAGTAATCATTATGTTCCTTTTCTCTGCAGACGTCTCGTGCGTGTCTGAGGGTTCGGGGAAAGCCGATGTAGAGACGAAGCGACATCATCGCCAGAGCCTCAGAGCCGTGCAGCTCAGCAAGGTAAGATTTAACCCCGGGAGTGTGACACAGCGAGTAACGTCATCCGGCACCGTCACCCATCATCTAGAAACAAATAAGCAGTGAAACGGAGGTTGTGAGGTGTTGGAGTGCTCTGTGTGCCTGCACGCTGCAGCTGCATTGCTGTCTGATTGGCGTGATTAGTTATCACTCGCTCATTTACTCTTCCCATGCTTCATGACATTTTTGCTGCCTGCTTATTACTTTCTCTCTCTCTCTCTCACACACTCACACACATACACACACACACACACAAATGGGGAGCTAACAGACTGCCGGTGCTTGTTTTTGCACACTGCGTCTGTGTCCTCAGATTCGTCATCGAGAGCAGGCCGTCTGCGCGCAGCCCGACAGCCTAGACAAATGGAGAGCAGTTTGATGTGCGGGAGGACTCGATATCACAGCATAATAGAATAAGAATGAGTTTTGGCCTGACAGGTCACTATTTCATAAAGCCACTTGCTTACATTTTTGTTGTAGCTGCAATAAAGGGGACGGCAATTAATAAATTCATTACTCAGCAACGTGCTGCCCAGGTCTGTGTTTCAGTTGCCTGGAAACAGACGAGGCTAAAACCTTGGCCAGTGTAACGTGACGTTCACGGACGGGTTTATGAGTTTTATTCTGCAAAAACTCAGGACATCGTATTGCACCATCACATCGCATTGCATGTCAAAGATAACAGTGTCTTTAATGCTGGCCTACAGCCGTTAAAAACCACTGAAAACACACTCAGCTTGTCAACATGGGGCCGTCTCCTCAATAACCAGTTCCTTCCCCGTTTACAGAGTGACATCAAACCACCAAAGCCACTCGAAGTGTGTGAAAAGTGTAATAGTGGCCACTGTACAAGCCTCTGGAGGCAGTGTTGTGGTCAGTGTTATGAACTTCAGCTGGTTAGATCTAGGCTCAGGACCATTATGTGGCAATAAAATAAAGTCAGCTGACGACCTGAGTGTACTGAATCAACAATTCCAGGATTGTGATAGTGGTTCCGAGAGCATGAGGAATAATTTTCCAACACGAATTAAATATTAGCATCGGTGTCTTTTTTTTGGGCCAGACAGTGTGTAATAAAGATATATGTAATTTTACTACGGTATTTGTGAATTGCTGTAGTTAAGGGGAAAGTGCCTGAGCTGAGGCTGGGAGTGAAGCTCATTTCTGAACTGAAAAGGATCTTATTACAGGTTTTAAATAAAAGTAAAAGATTACAAACAGCCCCTTTAATCATACTCGGATAGTGTGTGTTTTGTTTACTGCTGATTTAAATAGCTTTAGTTGTCTTGTGTGTGTGTGCGTGAGCGCGAGAGAGACCTGTAAGCCTTGGAGGTGGATTAAACCCGACACACTCTGCCCTTTTTATCTACTCATTGACGTGCCATGCTCCCTCTGTGCCGTGAGCTTCATTATACACGCTGTGTGACGGCGGTGGGATTCAGAGCTGTTACTCTACAGAGACGAGCCTTAATCTGATTTTATCTCTTTCACCGAGTTATTTTCTTCATCAGGGTGTAAATGAGGAAAATGAGATGTGTTGTCTGCTCTGGCTTTATAGGTTTACAGTTCATCATTTTGGCTTTTAATTGCTAAGAAATAATATCTACTGATCTCTGGGTCAGAATACAGCGCATTTGGATCCTCATTGGCTGTTTGGTGTTGATTAATTTTCTGTGACAGCAATGCAGGTTTATATTAGTTAATGCACTCGCGTTATGGTACAATATGCTTTCTCTAGCAACAGCTCATTCAGGATTTGTTACACAGCAGCCGCGCCACATAAAAACAGAAGTAATGTGTCTAATCATACAGTAAGGATGGTGAAATTTCGGGTAACATTTATGAAAGGAGTCTCCAGTATCCGAGTTTGCAGCTCTTTATTGCTGCTATACAGTAAGTGACATTAAACAGTGTAACTGTAAATGGATAAAATGATTGTTCACTTTTAAGTAGATTAAAATTTGTGTTAAGTGGTCAACACTTCAGATGTAACGGTCACATCACACCACCCTGCCATTGATTATTTTACTGTTTAATGTCTCATTATTCCACACTTAAAGGGACAGACGTGATACGTTCTGCTAAGGTTTCTGAATTCTGTTATTGTCATTTTTAAATATTGTTTAAATCCAGTTTTTCTTGATGGGGTTTTAAATGGCCAACTGTTTGTGCTGCTTGTTAAACAGAACCGTTGACTCAACTGTTTGTGCTGCAGTGATCATGGCAGGGTGTTAATAATGAAATTAGAGTATCAGTCACGTTGCTTTACTTTCTGACATGAGCAGAGTTTCAGTTCAATAGGACGTTACAAAACATACCGAATCTTTACCTTTATTCACTGACCTGATCTGATTTGCGAGAGAACAGGATTTCTCCCAGTATGAATGTTCTGTTGTCAAAGTCACATTTGAGACACCAGCGGTGTAAATCTGACTGATTTTCCACACTAATGCAGCTCCTATTAATGCACATCTCGCTTCATGATGCTTTTTTTAATGAGCCTTAAAATTTTAAATGATAATGAACGGAAAAGATGAAATTGCCCGGTTCTTGGTCATATTCACTCACTGAACACTTTGTTAGAAACACCTACTCATTCATGGAATTTTGTAATCAGCCGGTCTTGTGGCAGGAGAGCACGAAATCATGCAGAAACAGCACTTGAAAAATCTGCAGGATGTGTGATGGAGTGATATCAACATGGATTAAAAAGATTATTCCATCTTGTAGAACCCAGGACATGAGGAACCGAGGTTGTTTCAAAAGCTAACCGAAGTGCTGCATGTTAGTGTATATAGTTTAAAAATGCTTGCGACCATGTGATTGCTAAACAACCTTTTAGTGGAGCATCTCTGAGAATGACTTTAGTGGTTTCCTGAACAAACTGAACTGCAATCAAGCCTTCACACTTCTGCAACCTTCAGACGCGTATGTCGTAACAGCAACCACTGGCTGTCATGATGTCCTCCAAATGCCACAGCCAACTTGACGCAGGTCCCAGACCTCTGTCCTTCAGCTCAGAGAGAGATGAAGCTGCTCGGTCAGCATACGGACACAAGCCGGGTAATCATCTCTGCTAAACACTGCCTCAGAGTCTGAGCCAGCTCCTCACTCAATCTAAACACCATCTCTCTCTCTCCCTCTCTCTCTCTCTCTCTCTCACACACACACACGCACACACATGCACACGTGCCAGAGAGTCTAAGCCAGTTCCCATGGCTGAGAGAAACGAGCACCATGCCAGATCTGGCTTTCATCTCCCCGCCTTTATTGAACTCAGGAGAATACACTAGCGGAGACTCTCAAGGACATGAAAGTTATGAAGTTCGAGTGGAATTAAAGGAAAACTCCACTCTGAAACACTTTAATTATGTTTTTATTGAAATATCTGTGATGTGTTTGAAACATCACATTAATGAGAAATCCAGCACATAACACATGGATACGCAAATCCCCAGAATGCAATGCAGCTACAGTAGGTGATGTGCAAGATCACCTACTGAATGTATTGGTGTGAAAGTTAAAGCCGTGGAAGGTGATCTGTTTGAGCGTACAGACGAGTGAACGGACGATAGTGTACAAATCCTCCTGCACCCCGATCAGCATGGCATTCTGGGTATTGTGGAAAAGTGTCAACCCGGATATAAATAGAGCAACATGTCTATTAATTAATGAATATGACAAAAGCATTGAAAAATGAACTAATATGGGGGAAAAAATGAAGTAATGAAAATGAATTGAATGAAGATTCAATGTCAATGGCACAAAGAAAAGAACATAATATTGTAGATATTATTGGAGATTGTTGAGGCTAATAACAAAATCTTTATTTATGATTAAATCTTTTACATGTTCCTAACAATTATTTATTCATCCATTTAGTAATTACTCTGTTTATTAAAATTAATGTTTTTTATTTTAATTTAGTATTGAAATCTATTTATTTATTTATTTATTGAATCAGATAGATTAGTCATTTTTTTTTATTAAGTTCTTTATTTGGTCCGCTGAGGTGCCCACAGATACCGGCAGCTCCTCAGGATGCACGAGTAGTGCTTTTGGTGTGAGTGGAGCTCTGCAGAACATAACAGGAAGCTCACCGTAACTCGCTCGGCTCTCGAATGATTTATGTTTTCCAGTCTTTATTTATCGAGCTTTAAAGAGTAGATGGCAGTGTGGCACAATAGCCCTCACCTCGGGGATGAATCACAACATGTCAGAGCTTTACTGCTGCATGGCAAGACGTTCTCCTCTGAGCAATGACTATAGCTCGCACCCCTCCACGGCCCATATTCTACCCCCCCCTCTCTCTTTCTCTCTCTCTCTCTTTCTCTCTCTCTGGGATTTTATTCCTCTGGCTGCACTTTGGCCAGCGATTACAGCGATCACCCTGTCCGAGATTATGTAATTGTTTATCCTAAATGATCAATACCAGGGAGTAGAAAAAAACTCTCACATTGCTGTTGAATTCTGGCTCTTGATTTCTGGTTGATTCAAAATGATTAACAGGTTTATCTTAATGTTCTCATTATCACTGATTCTATACCGTCAGTCTGTTCACAGGGGCTTGTCGGTGTGTAATCAACAATTTAACACTACCACGTGATGAAAGGAGCCGCCAGTGCTTTGATCTTTAAACTTGCGGTTTGTCATTTTTATTATGCAGAACTTGTATGTTCTGTGGTATATGAGATGCCAGGATATTATATTCTGCTTTAGGAAAATAATCAACTTCAGGGTTGCAACTGTGACTCGGCTTCATCACGCCACACAGCATGTCGGGGAGTGTTGTGTACCTCTAATAGACACTGAAAAATCTGTAGCAAGGAAAAGTATAACCACATCCCATCATCATATATCTCAGCTGTGCCGTACAGTACGATGCCATGCAACCTGAGAGACTGGATGACTGGAATTTCTTCACGTAACATATTTATCGTGATGGATGTTCTTCCAGTCGCGTCAAACCTCAGCGTTAACAGCAGCGTGTGCAGGACAGCCAGAAACGTCTTCATTGTATTGATGTTTAAAGAGATGAGGGCTTTTGGCAGTTCGCTCACACGGCCTCCTCTTTATGCGCTGTGGAAGCTGCAGTGGCTCATGCTGAGGTGTATCCCAGCATGCATCTGGCCAGCGCTTTTTGTCCATTCAACAGCTATTGATATGCAGATTCACTGGGCAGCAGCAGTTTTTTTTTTTTTTTCCCCTCCACTGCCTACGCTTACAGTACCTGTAGGTGATCAATTGATGGATCTCGACACAAAGCCATTGAGCCTTGAAGGATGTTTGTGAACTTACCGAGCATGAGAGAGGAGAGGAGAGGCGAGGAGGTCCGAGTCAGGGAGGAAGGCAGTTTAGACATGATGCCGGCGTTCAGGACAGTTAAACTGAGGAGGAAGAGCTGCGCCCTGGGCCGGAGGACGAAGCGTCAGGCTCGGGCCGTCTGGAGAATCCTGTACAGACTCGTGTTCAGGGTGAGTGTGTGAGTCCGGTTGTGTATCACAGCTCTCGAGGTATGGAGACCTGATGGAGAGCTGATGGAGACCTGATGCCACTGCTCTGTTTCTGTAGTGTGAGAGTTGAGAACTGTGCTTTAAAATACAACACGTGTTCTCCAGACCAGCACACGTTCTAGGTCATTTTGACAGCGTGTGTACTCAGGAGTGTAAATTGGTGTGTAGGTGTAAAGGTTATTTCTCGACGAAATAAAAAGAATTTGTGCGTGGTTATGTATTTTACCTTACTTTTGTGTGCTCAAAAGTATGTGCACCCACTAGCATTGATTCTTTTTGAACATATCCGTCCAGATTTCCTGTTATAATAAGCTCCACTCTTCTCTTTTTGGAATATTTTTCATTAGACTTGTGGAGGATTTGTGGGTTTTTATTTTTTATTTTTTTCCCTTATTTGACCAGAGCATTAGTGAGCTTAGGCGTTGATGTTTGGATGTCACAGAGGCTCCAGTTCCAGTACAAGGTGTTCGGAGGTGTTGAGTTCACTCAGGCCTCTGTAGTGACATTACACACTACATCTTTGTGAAGCTGACTATGTGACTCTCACGCATCATGCTGGATAAGCTTTTGAGGTTTCTTAGTTCTTTTAGGGAAATTTTAATGCTGCAACACACAGAGACGTTCTGTAAATTGTGTAATCCAGACTTTGGAGAAGATACTGGTATGATGGTCAGGGGTGCACATATTTTTTTACATTTCGCTATGATGAAGCAACTCTGAAGTGATTTACTTCATTGTGCGGGTGTGATGACTTCTGAGTGCTTGATTCTTATGGGTCAACCTGAAGCATGCTGGTGCGGAGATAGATCTGCATGTTTGAAAAAAAAACTAGCAGCCAAATGAAGAGAGAGAGAGAAAGAGAGAGAGCTGTCTACTCTGCATGTCATCTTTTGTCTCCGTCCCGCTCTCTCGCCTCCACATGCTCCTATTTTAATCCGGTGTGTTTCCTGGCTCACGCATCACCCAGCACGGGGACAGAGAAGCGCGTTGCAGTGCTGTACGCTAGCGGATGAGTCACTTTTACCTGCAGGTCCTCGCCGGATAAATAGACGTTTCTCACGATTGTTCGTTATCCTCGCAGCGGTTCTCCAGCTGTGTGTGGGAGATCCGGCTGAGACCCTCTT
Source organism: Clarias platycephalus (assembly GCA_030068275.1). Lineage (NCBI taxonomy): Eukaryota > Metazoa > Chordata > Actinopteri > Siluriformes > Clariidae > Clarias > Clarias platycephalus. The sequence goes on from JAQQZT010000005.1 coordinate 23,981,252, forward strand.
TATGCACACAGAAACGAATTTTACAATTTACAGTACAATTGGAGTAAAATCATAAAGTGATATGAGGTCACGGGTTGCCATGGCGACTGTCCATATGTAGCCACGCTTGCCAAATTTTTTATTTGTTAAAGTTTTTATTCGTTTACATCCGACACCTAATGTTCTACAGAACAAGTTTTCCAGCAGCACTGCACAGTGTACATGCAAATTTGCATGCAAGTTTCATAATGACGACATGATCGCGCAAAGCCAAACAGTTTGTCAGGACGACCTTAATGCGGTCACATGCAACTTTTATGTTGTTTATGTCGTGATAAACGTTTGATCCGGATACTTCTTGGCTGCTCTTATTCGGTGCAGTCAAGATGCAGACAGTGTGTGTGTGTGTGTGTGTGTGTGTGTGTGTGTGTAACAGCTTCTAATCTTTAATTAATGAGTGATAATGAGCTCCTGGGAGGCGCAGTGATCATGTCTACAGTCCCGTCTTCACCCCGCGTCGTTTCCTTTTCCTCTCTACCCTTTCCTTCTCTTTATCTATCGCGCTCTCCTTCTTTTCCTTTGGAACACATTTTTTTAACAGAGTTTCTGGAGCGGCTGCGCGGTAATTAGCGAACGCTGCAGGCTCCATCCCAGACTCATGACTCACAACCAGCTCTGTACCCGCTCACCCTCCACCCCTATTTTTTTTTTTTTTTAAACACACACACACACACACACACACACACAAACGACATGCAAAGCTGACTGCTGTTACTTGTTTTTTTTTTTTCTTGTGCCCTTTCAGTTTCTCAGGATGCTGATTACTTGCATGCACACACTGAGACACACACACACACACACACACACACACACACACACACACACAATATGCCAAAACCATTTCTTTATTTGTATGCAGGACTTTCACACTGCCCAGGTCGTGTTATGTTTGTGTAGATGATCACACTTGTTTATTTGAGTCGATCCTTTGTGAGTGTCATGTCTATATCACTGTGCGACAATAGGATCGGATAAACGCTGACATAGCTCTCTGTGTATGTGTGTGTGTGTGTGTGTGTGTGTGTGTGTGTGTGTGTGTGTGTGTGTGTGTGTGTGTGTGAGAGAGAGAGTGAGA
>JAQQZT010000005.1:23988103-24007861 GCA_030068275.1 Clarias platycephalus
CTCCCTCTGTCTCTCTTTCTCTGTCTCTCTCTCCCTCTCTCTCTCTGTCTCTCTCTCCCTCTCTCTCTGTCTCTCTCCCTCTGTCTCTCTTTCTCTGTCTCTCTCTCCCTCTCTCTCTCTGTCTCTCTCTCCCTCTCTCTCTGTCTCTCTCTCTCTGTCTCTCTTTCTCTGTCTCTCTCTCCCTCTCTCTCTCTCTCTCTGTCTCTCTCACTCTCTCTCTCTCTCTCTCTCTCTCTCTCTCTCTCTCTCTCACATTTAGAAGCTGCTGTTTTCTCTCGGCGGGTCGTTCCTTTACTACGCCGATCACTTCAAACTCTACAGCGGCTTCTGCGCCAACCACATCAAGGTCCAGAAGGTTCTGGAAAGAGGTACAAACACACACAAGCTCACTGCGGTCATGTTACATCACTGGTGAAAGTCTTAAATCTGTAATTTTTCGAGATTTGATTGAGTACAGTTCCTCAGGCAAAAATAAAAATAAACACCATTCCATATATTTTTCACCCTGTCAGTGATTATTTACTGTAACAGTACAAGACGTACAGTACAGTTAGACACGCCCCTTATTCCACAGCTGGTTGGAAGGTACTGATTAGTTTTCTGTGATGGTGGGCGCTGAGCGTAGTGCAGCTGCACATATTAATACAGTAGATGTTAAATACACTGATTATGTTTTGGGTGATAAATCCTCAGATACAGGTTCTGCATTAAACAGTCATTTATGCACGATGATGTTCATCTGCAATGCAGTTACATTCTCTAGCAGAGTCTTTTTTAAGCTTTAATTGGTAGGTCCATAAATTTTTTACTAGCAGCTGTAAACATGAAGGAGGTCTGATCTATAATAAGGATCTGATCAGTAAAACTGGACCGTACATTAAAACTAAGCTTTAGTGTGTAACTAAATATAACTGGATTTGTGTGAGTGTGTGTTTGAGATGTTGGCCTGGTTTCAGACTCGGGCACGCTGCCCAGTGTTAAATGAATGAAAGTGCGATCTGGCCGGCTCGTGCGTAGGGGGGAGAACTGCACCCCGGCGTCTCCTTAATTTGTCCCATTACAGGATCAGAGTGACAGTTCTGTACTCAGGAACAGAGACAAAGCTTTAATGTGTGAGGAACAACCTGGGGCTCTCGCGCAGCAGCACTGACTGAAAGAAAAAGTAAAAAGAGTAAAACTCACTTTGCTGAAACACCTGAGGCAGGAAACGTGTATCTTCATCGTAACGTCCTGAAAGTGTGAGCCAGTCTCAGAAACGTCACCGTGACGGTTTTACCTCCAACACCGGACACTGCCTACATGCATAGTAGATGGTAAATAAACGTCTGCCGCACGTCTCTGAGAATGAGCCGTTTCTATAAGACTCGCACGCGAGCTGACCGTCATGGAAAAATAATCAACACCTTCTCACCAATCCGAATCCAGAACTCAGTAGTGCTGCAGGATAAAGCGATAAACCGTAACAGTTACGTGTTGTGCAGTTACACACAGGGCGGTGTGATAGTGAATGTACTTTGAAGTGGATTATTTTCCATTAACAGCATGTCAGACACCTGAACTGATGTGCAGTTTGTTCAGTAATGCTGTGCTAACTGTAATAAACAGACCTGAGAGTTGGCCACGCCCATGCTTTATCATCCTGTTCATAGTGTGTGTGGGAAGTACTGTACACACTCACACAGAGACACACACACACACACACTGCTATCTCCTGAGCTGAGCAGAGTGTGTGTATGTGAGCGTGTGAGTCAGCAGTGTTGGTAATTACACTTTCTCACACACTGCGTCTGTTGTAGCAGGGAGGTGCTCGTGCAGCGATAAAGATTATGATTTTTTTTTTTGTCTACGTGTTAATTGCCTGCCAATTACTCTCCCATGTGCGAGTGGTGCGAGCGCTTTGTTAATTGCTCTCACTGTATCTGATACTCGATGTTCAGGGACGAGTCACCAACATGGCCGCTCTGCTCTCACCTGCAGTGAAGCACTTTTACTGCAGTGGTCATAAAAAAAATAAATAAAAAAAAGAGAGAGAGAGAGAGAGTTGGGGGTGGAGGAAGGGGCGCCCCAGGGCCAGGTGCTGCCTCCTTGTGGACGGTTGATGTGTGGCATGATGGGTACATTCATGTAGCATGATGTGATGATGTAAACTCGTCTGTGTGCTCAGCTAAAACGGACCGAGCCTTTAAGGAGTTCATGGAGGCGAGGAATCCCACCAAGCAGCACTCGTCTACGCTCGAGTCGTATCTGATTAAACCGGTGCAGAGAGTGCTGAAGTACCCTCTCCTGCTGCGAGAGCTGGTGTCCCTGACCGACACGGACAGCGAGGAGCACTATCACCTCACAGGTACACGAGTGCACTTAGGGCTCACAATAGCAAAATCCTTTAGTGTGTTGTTCGGTTATATAACCCGTGTGTTTATATACAGAGGCTTTGAAGGCGATGGAGAAAGTGGCCAGCCACATCAATGAGATGCAGAAGATCTACGAGGACTACGGCACCGTGTTCGACCAGCTGGTGGCCGAACAAAGTGGCTCGGAAAAGGAAGTACGTCACCATCTCACGACTAACGTAGGAACGTGGGAAGGTGTCGTAGCGTATGTTAGAGCAGCTGTAAACACTGTGTTCCTGTTTTTTCACTCTCTCCAAGTTAATAAAACTAAAAAAACTCTTCAGCGTGTTGTGTTACTGAGAGACTGCAGAGAATACCTAAAAGAGAGTTACAGCTTTACCTGCGAATGTCCTAAAGCGATGATGCTGGAGACTCCGTCCATAAATGTCACATAAACACATTTCTCATTACGTAACACCGTGCAACCATTAACACCACTTTTATGTGTCCCAGTAAATGAGTTGTTGCTATAGTAACACTATTTTATAAGGAAAGGCACATGTGACTGCTAGCTGGTGTTAGCACGTGGCTTTCAGTTCACATCACCACTTTTAAACCTGTCAAGATGTATAGAATTATCACCATAACTACAGATTTTTTTTCATCATTTTCTTAAGTGGTTTAGCGTTCACACTGTGAGAGAGCCTGTTTAGTGACATCACAACCCGAGTGCGTCTGTGTCATGAAAAAAGTGGGAATTTAATCTTTTTTTTAGTATTTTTCTGTCTGTTTACTCCACATCAGACATTTGTGTGATGTTAACCAATTAGACATTAAACTTTAATCGTGACTTCATGAGCAGGGTTTTTGATTGAGTTTAGGTGTTTTTGAGGATTCTCCATCACTGTGTTTGTGTCTCAGGTCACCGAGATTTCCATGGGAGAGTTTCTCATGCATTCGTCAGTGATGTGGCTAAACCCGCTCCCGTCTCTCGGCCGCATGAAGAAGGAGCCGGAATTGACCGTGTTTGGTGAGTAGCTGCTTACGACACACACACACACACACACACACACACACACACACACACACACACACACACACACACACACACACACAAATCCACCTTGTCGAATATTACTCATTCAGTTCATGCAGAGAGCTGGCTTGAACAATTCTGTTCCCCCAGTTTCCCCAAGATTCCTTGCTGTACATTTTGTCAGCATCTAAGACCAACAGTATAGACCAGAAGTGTAGACCAGATCTGGAAATCCTAAAAAGTCTTTTAAAAAGACAGATATTTTGTTCCCAAAACCCAAGATACATATTATTATTGTCGCTTTTAATTCCATAGTTAACTTAACTAATTGTCTAAACATTTTTCAAAAATAAACCTGTGGGCTATAAATGTTGGTTTGTATTGGTTTGATCATTGTTGTAAAAAAATATATTACTAAACATATTTTTAAAAATATATATTTATCTCATTCACATGTTGATGTGCATCTCCTGTGTGCAGTAAATCAGGAATAAGCCAAAAAGCCAAAGTTTAAAAGCCTTTTATTGTAACAAAAGCTAGAAATCAGACACTATGTGGCGCCGTCACAGGAAACTCAACCTTTTTTACTGTTAAAGATGTACACTTTTGTTTCAGTTACAGTTATAGTTGTAGTATTAAAAAGCAGCCCAGGCTACAGCTCTAGTGAAGGTGTTGAGATGAGAGATCCATGTAGCAGTAAGTGTGTGTGTGAATTCCCGCTGCGTCATCACGGTTCATTGAAATCTACATCTTTTCCCTCACCAGTGTTCAAGAAAGCCGTGATCCTCGTCTACAGAGAGAGCAACAAGCTCAAGAAGAAAATGGTGAGTCTCTACTATCTACACTACTGCTCCAATAACTGGATTAGTGCATACAATAATGCTTACTCCTCTCGTGTACGTGTGTGTGTGTGTTTGACAGAACGTCCCACGCCCCACCCACTCTCATGGAGATCAGGACCCCTTCAAGTTCCGCTGGCTCGTTCCTCGTTCCACACTGCAGGTCCGACTGGGCAACACGGCAGGTATGAGCACTTTCAGCAGTAAACACACACACACACTGAGTATTTATCCCTTAATTATACCGCAGTAATTATTTCTGGATTGTGATTGGTCAGAAGGATTGTTTTTGTACTAGCAGCTCTGATAGAAGCTCTTGTGCTTGTTTTAAATGTTAAACAATGTAATGAACTTTTGAGTTTATGTGCGGTTGGTGTAATACCACCACCTACTGGACTGGAGAGCAAAAAAAAAACAACAACAAGAAGAAGAAGACACAACATTTAAACAATCAACAGCACCCTTTGCACTGTTTTAATGATTAGATACTTTTAATAATTGTTCATACTTTATAACCTGTAAGAAAGTGAGGGTATGAACGTACTGGAGCAATGAATCAGTCGCCCTGATGTCTCTTGTCTGATTCGTCTCAAGCAGCTTCAACGCCACAACATGCAGTGTTCTGTTCCTTGTACTGTATAGTAGTTACATTTGACTCTTTAAGAACTAATGTTGTAGTTTTTAAATTCATATTCATTGCATACTTTATTTTCATGTTTTCAAATGCTGTAACAATTTCCTCATTCAGTAAAATCAAACAAACACTGATAGGGCACTGGAGTTGCTGTTTTTTTATTTTTTTATGGCTATAGCTTGAACTACTGTATGTTCTCATGAGCACATTATTCCCTATGTAGTGAACACAGAGTGAACAGAAGTCATTAGGGATGCAGCCGTCCTGTGTATTCAGTGTCTAGCTTACAAATCAGCTGCAACAAGAACATATTCCTCTGGATAAAAAATAAATAATAATAAAACTAAGCATGATAAATAACTGATCAATTTAATACTAATAAATGTTCAGCATGACATTAATATTTAAATACATTTTGATGCTGGTTGTGATCTAACCCTCACCGTCGCTCATCTTTTGTTTGCACACAGAGAGTAACTGCGTCTGGGAGCTGATCCACACCAAATCCGAGCTGGAGGGCCGACCGGAGACGGTGTTCCAGCTGTGCAGCAGGTGAGCTGCAGGATGATTCGCTTTTCATATAAAGCTGTAATTAATACTTGCCCATATGCTAACCGCAAGCTGACGTCTCCTTCAGCACGCCTGAGAGCAAAGTGAACACGGTCAAGGTGATTCGCTCTGTCCTGAGAGAAAACGCACGCAGAGGGATACGAGGAAACGAGCGACTAACCGAGAGAACCTGCAGGGAACATCTCGTCCCTCTGAGGGGAAGCTTACCTTCATCAGCTAAACTCGGTCAGTCTCCGTGTGCTGATACACAACAGCTCAGACCTCAAACATGTGAACACTATGTTCTGATATAACCTCCTGTTGTTGTTCAAGGTAGAAGACTGAGTGTGTGTACACACACTCCCCTTGGAAAGTTGGAAGCAATTGGAGCAGCAAAGCGACCATGTAGTTTTTTTTTTTTTTTTTACACATTAAAGGCGGGTGTGGGTTTGAGACCCAAAGATAAATCTCATGCATGCGTTCCAATATTTTTGATCTAATGCAAATTAATTTTTGTATTTACCTGTATTTAACCAGGCAAGACAGATTAAGAACAGGTTTCTTATTTACAACTGTGGCCTGGCAAAGGCTGAGCCTTTTGGGGGAAGTAGGGGAACTGATAAAAATAAAACATTTTAAGAAATATAAATGAAAAAAATGAAAGCAAAAACAGTAAATATTAAAAAAAAAAAAAAAAAAAAATATCCGAAAAAAAATCACTGAGCCACCAGTACCGCCCGGATGTCTTCAGTGTAACGCAAAAACAAAATGATAAAAATGCTAAAAATAAACGCCTTTGCTGTTCCAGTCCTTTCAGACTGTGTACATGGGGGGGGGGGGTTTACAGTAATCAAAGGGGCGGGTTGTCTGTTTTAGTTTAGATGTAGGCAACATGAATGTGGTGTTTAAAGGCAACAGCTTCTGTATAAAAGTTGTGCAGGTCTGCAGATGTTCAATTCTGTTCTGTTCTCATAGCACATTGTTGGTGCCTTTATTTTCTCTTGACGTGTTACATAATGAAGCGACTGCAGGTATTTAGACTTGACTGACTGCTGCGATCAAATTTTTCACCGTTCTCACAAACCTGCGTGTTCCTGACGTACCGTATCCACACGCTAAACAATACTGACTCGGTTTACTGTATGCTTCGGCCGATGTGTGTCGTGCAGCAGGAGGTGGGACTGAGAACAAGGAGGATATAGTCACAGCCGTGAGATGTGTCTCACACATACACAAGGAGTAGTTTTTAATTTCCTCTACACTGCTGGGTCACTGCACATAACCCGGACACTCAATGTGCTGCTAATTTGTCCATCAGCTTGTATTATTGGTACTCAGTGTGCAGAAATCACACACAGTCACGGTAGAGATCCGGGACCGAGTCACAGAGTCGTTCTCTCACTTATCTCGGTGTTCATATGTGTGTTTCAGGTTCCTCTCGAACATCCTTGTTATGCCAGAAGCCCATCAACCTCAGCGCTCTCGCCAAAATCGACACGCTAAAGCCCACGCAGTTAGACATTGATACGGCAAGCGAGAGCAGTGGAGACCCGCCCCCTGCCCCATCATCAGAAGCCCCCCCGCCCGCTGACTCCGCCCTCAGACATGGCAGAATGAGGGAGTCGGACATCCTCAGTGACGACGACGGGTTCAGCGAGCGCTCGACTCGCCGTGACCCCACCCCCGGGTCGCTCGAGTCTCAGTTGCATGAGCTTCGTCTGAGCGACGAGGCACGCGTGGAACCCGAAGGTGGTGAAGCGAACCCTCCCGAGACCCACCCTCAGCTGAGACGGGCACATTTTAGCGCCGTGAGGCGGCGGTCAGCGAGGAGCGAGCCGAGACGCAGCCAGGCGGCGCTGCTGACCATGAGACAGCACAGCCGCTCTCTGGACAGCCCGTCGGAGTCCACGGCGGTCAGCGTCGATCTGAACACACTGCTAGAGAGTGACTTCAGCGTCCACAGCCTCACCTCCGTCATTAACGAGGACTGTTTCTATGAAAACGGTACCAAGAACAGCGCCACAGCTACGACATCATAGCCATGAATCTGTACAACATCTGGAAAAGGAAACTTGAATTCATCGTAACCTTCAGGTCGATTAATTAACCAGTTATATAAAAGGTGTACGTAGTGATTTGACAGGAGAGATATTTATTCATCTCTGATTTTAGGGCACTTGGGGGCAGAAATGCTACTCAAACATGAGGATACACTTCAGCGAAAATCACTTACTGCACCTTTAACAGCCGGAGCAACACGGGACTCGTCTCACTGTACCTCTGTCTACCTTCAGGAACTGCGATCCACATGTTGCATCTGATTCATTTTGTGCCTTTTTTTTTATTTTTTTTTTTTTTAAAGCTGTTCTTTAAATTTTTCGCTTTTATTTGTACGAACCAGGCTCTTTAAAGTGTGCAAGCTTTTTATAATTTATTGATAAGTTTATATTCCTTTTTAAATAGGAAGCCAAAGCACAGGTCAAAACTGGATTTATTTTTTGTTTCTGGAAGTGAAAACAATTGCACGAGGTGTGTGTGACTGAGAGACGTGGGTCGTTATGTGATCGGCCTTAATGAGTTGAGAGATGTACAGAACCGTCATGAAACAATCAGCGCTGAGCGAGTGTGTGTTACAGCAGGTAACAAAACCATCTTTGTTTTTTTAAACAACAAATATGTACAGTATTTTAGCTAATTTAATTGGTATTAGCAGTTTATCAATTAGGTATTTTAAGTATGTAAAAAGTGCTGTATCTAATAAAGTGATGTGGGCGATTTGTACAGTTGTGCTGCAAAGAGCTTTTTAAAGGAACGATGAATAAAAATGTCTTTTGGTGTTCGTCGTATTGACTGTATGGCTGTAATGTAATAAACAAGACGGGTGCGCTCGGTCACGGAGATCGAGACAAATGGAAGTGTGTCCGAGTCTGATGGAGTCGGCGTGTGGGCAGAATCAGCGTGGACGCATCTAATGCAGATTTATAATGTAGTTAATATCTTGATTTTCACTACAGCACACCATTAAATTACTTAGCGAGTTAAACGACTGGAAATGATGCTGCTGATCTTCCAGCTTCCCATTATTCATCCAAAATGTTCATGCTACTAAAGGACAGATGAAGAAATGGACGATTTAGATTCGTTTATTCGTCCCAAGCAGAGGTCCAACAGGAATATTTGGGTACAAGTGGTGATGAACTAGAAATATGTGCAGACAACGGGGAACGTAAATCGCTTCATACTGGTGTGATGTGACGGATCTCGACGCTCATTCTATAGCCCACCTCCTGCATTACACATCAGCCGAACATCTGGTTGGGTGTAAATGCAGATTATTTAGCTACACAGATGACGGACAATATTTTCAGACTCGGGACCAGATGAAATAATCTGTAGTTAAGGTAACAAGAAAAACAAGACGCTGAACAGAACGTGATATTAATATTATTAATAATAATAATTCACCTTATGGCCTTGTGAATATTTTGGCAACAACACAACACCATGTGCTGTCAGAGACATTTATGATGCGTGTTATCAATGTTGTAACTGTTTTCAAAATATTCTACAGACCATATACTACATGATATATATTTAAGATTTTTAAAATAGCACCTCACAGGAAAATGTTTCTTTGGCAACGGATTTAATTTAGAAAAAATATATTTTTTATATTGTTAGAATAAAATATAAACAAAACTTGGGATGCCTGTTTAAAAAAAAGATTTTATTATACCTGCTTTTCATACACGTTGCACATCCCTGACAGTGAAACTCATCCTTGTGTATTTATTTACTTCCTGCTGATTCTGTGCGCGGACCTCAGAAGTCTTGACACGTTCTCTTCGAAGTCGTTGCCAGAGAAACGTTTTTCTGTGAAAAGCTTGACGTTACGGCGGCGCTTTGTGCTCTGGAGCGATCACGCCGCGCCTGTCACTTTGCTATATGACGGCAGCACAAAGTCTAAACTCTTCTGAGCGGCTCTGAGGAGGAGAAACATTTTCAGGTCCGAGTCTGCGTGTGATTGCACTGAGGATTTTATCTTTGGGTTTTGGTGTCTTTTTAAAAAAATGTATGAACTGAGCTGCAGTCTTTCAATCTTTGTGTTTCAGCAGTTTATTAAATAGCACAGATAATCTTCACAGCTGTATAAAATAAAATACCTCATTTTACCTCCAACCAATTTTTTATTCTAAACTCAACACTTCAGCATGGACGGATAGGTGTAAAGCCTTCAGCGAAAACGTCACCACTGGGGGCGCCGTTTTGTGTCCTGGGGTGACCATTAGCAGCTCCCTCTCTTTATCGGTCTGTGGCTCTGACGTTTCTGCTTCAGCTCATCTCTGAAGTTGTAGCTGAACAGTGAGGGGTTTTCTCGGCACAGCCGGCTGTAGGCGTCGGCTAGAGCTCTGAACTGGCTGATGGCGAGCTCGGCAGGACGGAGAGTCGGGTCCACGTCCGCGCGCCGCAGAAGCTGCTCAGTCATCCTGAGCCTGTGAGCCTCGGGGAACAACATCCTGTACAAATAAAGCAGTAAAATACTGTGTGTGGGTTGAGTAATGGAAAAAAAAAACATCAATAATGCCATGCTGGAATCACTAACGAGCTGCTACTACACAACATTCTGACCAATCGGAAGCCAGAACTCAGCAGCTCTGTGGGTTAACATGACAAGGAGTTCAAAACATTGCACAAGATACAGAATACAGTGTGCAAAAGTTTGCATCTCCCTTTTTCAGTGTGCAACAAAAAAAAATCATTAGTTGTAAAGCCCACACACTGCCTTTACAACCGCCTCCAGCCGCGGTTAAACCGCAGTTTCCTACGTTACGTTTTAGCAGTGATTAAAACTGCTGTAGTGACATACAGACATACAACTGATTAATGAAAGGAACCGGCGCAGTTGTGTTCTGTGCTCGGAGTTTAACGAGAGAAAGTTTCGAACTTTAGCTTGTTATTTTCAGGGATTTGAGATCTGATGCCTCATGCTGCCTTCTTTAAACCAGGACAGTGCAAAACTACTTGTTCTACTACTCCTGTAGTTTTATCATTATTTATTTTTATTAATATAATACATTAGAAGTATGTTTTATCTTTCTTCCAGTTAAAATAAAATAAAAAACACAGATCAGTCACAACATTAAAGCCACTAGCATGTAAAGTGAGAAGCTCTGATGATCTGGTTACGGTGTCGCCTGTCAGGAAGCAGGATTTATTACACACTGATAGTCAATTCTCCAAGGTAACATGTTGAAATCAGGAGAAATGGACAAGTGCAATCGATCTGAGTGGCTCTGACATGTGTGATGTCTAGATGACTGGCACAGAGCGTCTCTGAAACAGCAGGATGTTTTCACTCAGACCTCCCAAAGGTGTTCCAGGGAAGAAGGAAAAAAAAGGGAATCTCACGGTGAACTAGTGAGGGATAAACGCTAGTCTTTCTGGTCTGATCCCACAGAAGAGCTCATGCTTGCTCTGATGCATTGCATTTAGCTGTGTATGGGGTTATATATGGCAGTACGGTGGTGGTGTACAGTAGATTCCTGCATCGGAGTCTGTGTGCATGGAGTTTACATGTTCTCTTCGTGCTTGGTGGGTTTACTCCGGGTACTCCAGTTTCCTCCCACAGTCCAAAGACAGGCAGATTAGGCCAACTGGTGTTTGCAAATTGCCCGTGGTGTTGAATGTGTGTGGATGTTGACTGGAGGTCAAATGGGAATAAATGCAATGGTCACTACTGCCGTCCACAGTCCCTAGAGGTTCCTAGATGGAAGGATGAATGGATGGACTGATGGGGCTGTATATGAAATAGACATGTATATTCATGAGACTTAAGGAAAAACTAAAATAAATTATGCTAAAAGAAGAAACGGAGAAAAGTGCACTAGCTGGTTCAAATCATGAAATATTAATTTTATTTGTATAGCGCTTTTAACAATGGTCATTGTCACAAAGCAGCTTTACAGAATCAAAAGAAAACTATGAAAATGAGTATGAAATGTGTATGAATTAAAAAAACAAAACAAAAATCAGTCCCTGGTGAGCAAGCCGAGGTGGCAAGAGAAAAACTGGAATGGAGATGGAAATAGAAAGAAACCTTGAGAGGAACCGGATTCTGCACGGAACCCATCCTCATTTGGGTGATAACGGATAACAGGAAGTGTTGTGCAGTCAGACTGTGTGTTAGGCAGCTGGAAGTTTCATATCTTTAAGTTTAAGTTCACAACATCACAGACATCCACAGGCACGAGTTAAAGACTTTCTTGTGGACGTAATCAATCACAGCAGCAGTAGCTAATCATGGGTGTCCTTGAGCTCTTGCAGAAGTGGGTAGTTTCCTCCTTCAAGTTCAGTCCACTTGCCCCTTGTAACATATGAACTGCAATTGATTGGCTTAGAATGTGATTAACTTACACCAACTGAACAGCAAAAAAAGACGATGGCGCTGGGACCCAGAGTCTGTGACACCCCACTGCAGGACTGGGTAGTGATGATGGTGGTTACTGAACCTTCATCGTCTTGCTAGTTGAGTTGCAGTTCTACTACTGATCACGTTACTGCTTGGTGTTGTTTATTAAGGCAAAGTGTGTAGTAGAAGAAAAAGCTGGTCAAGGAAACCTTCCATGGACGTTCTCTGAGTAAGATGAAGGGTAGATCGGAGAGCACTGCTATCCAACACACACCCTCACACACCAAAACACTCTGTACCGGTGTGCTTTCTGGGAAATGGTTTTACTCGTTTACATTTGGGAGAGTTTTCAAATGCAGTGCACATATTTATAGGTGTTTGGTTAATCAGCATTAAAGATTTTTGAAACCCAGTAGTTAAGAGTCATGACTCAGGCAGTGTCCCCCTTCATCAGCAGGATGATGTGCCCTAACACACTGCACACATCGTTCAGGAACACGACAAAGAGTTGAAAGATGTTTACTCGACTTCCAAAGTCCCAAATCTCAATCTGATCCAGCATCTGTGAGATGTGTTGGGCAAATAAATCCAATGCATGGGTGTCTAACCTTGCAGCTGTCCAAGGACACATATGACAGCACACCTAGTGGAGGCGAAGGGTCACTGCTGTTTTGGTTACACCAGGGGAACGACAATATTAGGCAGGCGGCTTTAATGTTATGGCTGATCGGTGTGTGTGCAATTATACATGTTTGCTAAACTTTTTACACTATGTATAGGAGACGTGGGGGGTATTTTAAAAGAAGCTTTAAATGTATATCTTTACATCTGAAGTTTAAAAATGTTGCAGTTCCTCAATAATCCTGCAGGTGGTCCACACTAAACTATTCACACAGCTCAGCATCCTGTGTGGTCGGAGCAAATGATTTGTCAAAGTTTGTTTAGAATCGTAACAAAATCTGAGGAAACTGAACACTGAATCGGGACATTTACAAACTCGCGATATTCACAGAATCGCAATATTTGAATTGAATCAATTGAATCGCCACCTAGTGGACGCCCCTGGTGACTTCCAACCCGTACCACTTTTTTATTTTATTTTTTTAATATACTGAGATTTTGCATCAATGTACAAATATACAGTGGGTCTTAAATTTTTTATCATAGGTTTATGGTAAAGGATTGAGACAGAATATTAACCAAAAATCCAGAAAAACCACATGATACAAATGAAGGAAATACTTATTGAAATGCAACTTAATTCATAACATTTGTATCATGTGCTTTTTCTGGATTTTTGGTTAATATTCTGTCTCAACCCTTTATCATAAACCTATGATAAAAATTATAGACCCTTCATTTCTTTGTAAGTGTGCAAACCTAGAAAATCTGTAGGGGATCAAATACTTATTTCTCCCACTGTATATATCATCAGGTTGGCCAAAATACATAGTGTTTGTTTGTACCTTTAAAATAATGTATGCGTTTTCATGAAGCTTTTGTATTTTTAAAAGACAACAAATATGTTTTAAAAGCACCAAGTGGTCATAGTGACCAAAAAGAATATAAGCTCTATAGTTATTTAAATACAAACATATTCGGATGCATGCTGTACATATCAGCACCTGGAACATGAGATGGCTACAGATTTCTTCCCCTCATTACAGTGCAGCTTTTTCACTCGGGCTGATTCTTCATCATCCCTGACAGCTCTGTGACTCATAATCACTGCTCTTATTGTGAATGTGCCTTAATTAAACCAGGCCTATTAGTATAAGTATAAGCTAATGAGTAAGTTTTGTGCCTTATGAGTGAGTAAGTGTTACAGGTGAACAGGAATGTGTTAGTCAGGCAAACAAACATTTATTAAATACAGATCTAAAAATGTAGGAAGTGGAGGAGGAGGAGAAGAAGAGGAGAGAAAGTGCAGAGTGCATACTCGAGTCCTTTGTGGCAGTGCTTCCTGCGGAACTGAAAGACGTTCTTGACCACTTTCTCCACGAGCTTAAAGGGCTGCTGGATGTGTGGCTGAGGCAAAGGAGTGAAGTGTACCACCCCCACGTCCACCTACACACACACACACACAAAAACACATGAGTACGGAGAACACAATCACAGTGAAGCATGACTCCCACACACACACACACACACACACACACACACACACAGGGAGTGAGGGAGGGATGGAGGATGAGTGATGGACAGATAGCTGGAGGATGGAGTGAGTGGTAGAAAAGGAAGGCAGTGACGCAGCAGTTGCCACAGTAACACCTGTTTGAAAGAGCTGCGAAAACAAAAGAACGACTGCTAAAAATCGCCACAAAATCAGACACATCTGAACAGAAACGAGAAACGCTGTGATGTTTTTACCTCCAGCAAACCAGGTGCAGGAATGTCCTGGATGGATTTGATGCTGGGATTTGTGAGGGGGTGAACCAACATTTGGCCTTGACTCATCTCTCTCTCTCTCTCTCTCTCTCTCTCTCAATTCCTCCAGTCAGCACTAAGCTGATATGACAAACTGTTGAAGTAACCGCGCCAGAGCAGAGCAGAGCAGAGCCGCGCTCCTCCTCAGATCTCTCTCCCTCACCGTTTCATTTCTTTCTCCTTTCCGAGACACGGCTTGTTTTCTCATAGTGAGCAGAAAAAAAAAAACCTGTGCACAGCGAGCGAGCGCTTGAGCGGAGGAGTGTACAGTACATTTCTGGATCTTCTCACCCTCGTATGAAGAGCACCGTATGGGCATTTATTATTTTTTTTAATCATTTCTTCCCGGTGGACAGACTGAGGACTAACCTCAGGACGTAGGAAAAAGACAGATACGGACATGGTAGCGTCAAGACGACCGTCATCAACTCCGTCTCAAACAGGTAGGTCTGCAGGTTTCCTGCTTCTCTCCACGACCGTGTTGTGTACCGCTGAACGAGGGAGGCGATTCATTTTCATTTCAGCCTCCAGGTTTAATTTGTGTTGGCACGATGAGAATTTGGAAGGCATGAAGAAACATTTAATTAGTCTGTAGAGGAATGAAAAGAACACGGCCGTGGTAAGTGCTGCCTTGCTGTTGATTTGGTGGCTCACGTCCGCGCTGGCTCGTTATTAACTTTTGCATGCTGCAGTGATGCAGGAATCCCTCCATCAGGTCTGCACTTCTCCCTACAACTTACATACGAGACGCTAAGCATCACACACACACACACACACACACACACCGCGGGCATTGTCTCTTTAATTAGGAAACGACACATCAATAAAATCAATGCTCATTTAAAGAGCTGTTTCTGCATCAACCAGAGCAGTAAAGGCAGCTCTCTACCTCCTATAGAGTCAGGAGTCTCTCATGTACTCAATTACACAATATATATTCTGTAGGCGTTGTGTGTGTGTGTGTGTGTGTGTGTGTGTGTGTGTGTGGGTCTGTGGGTCTGTGGGTTGGGGATTGGGGAGATTCTGCGCCTATACTATATGCAGCAGCATCTCCGCCATTTGTACAGTCACAGTCACTTTGGAGTGTGATTTATGACACAGCAGCTTCATGGTCTCTCTCTCTCTCTGTGGTAATATATCCTTCTCTCGCCATTAATCCTCTCTTGATAACCCGAGCACATGAAAAACCTTCATCTTAAATCAATGTTGTGCTGCCGTCACTGCCTTTACAATATTCTGCATTGAAGTCATCCATAACTCTGAGAAGGACTCGTTACTCTGCCTGAGACACTCTCTCCCTCTCTCTCTCTCTCACTCTGTTTAATTCCGTGTCCTTTTGTTTTAACAATTATTAGTTTATTACATTACAGGTTTTTGTTTTATCCATGGACAGATTGAAATTTAATGCAATCTTTCAAGATGGACTAAATAGAAATGTACAGAACTTGTTTAACAAGCAGCCACTTCATTTACTTAAGTTCTTTATAAATGTTTTTTTCAAAGAATGCAATTCTAAGGAAACAAATAAATGTGAAAACAAATAATTCTTCTTCTACAACAGTGCTGCTGAATTCTGCATGAACATGCAAATTCATTTTCTAGTAAAATAAATAATGATTACATTACTTAAATAACATGATTAAAAAGAATGTTATCCAACAAAGAAAATGAATTGTGTAACATTGGTGGAAGGAGTCTCTAGTGTCAGCGCTTTGTAACAGTCAGAGAGATAAAGCCGTAAGTTTTTTTTATCTTCACACTTGTGTTTTTTCCACTAACATGTCAAGCTTCATTTCTTCAATTCAATTTTATTTATTTTTTTATTCCACAACCACACACAGAAGGATATGGCGTGACAAGCGTGTTAGAACTGTCCATATTTTCCTAATGAATAAAAATGTAAGAGTAGGCAAAATGCCGTGGTTTAAGAGGATGAAGAAAGGAAAACAAAATAAAGAGCAAAAGTTACTTAAAAGCACTCACATGAACGCCTATTATCTATAAACGACCATGTGCATTTAGCCTTTCTCACAAATTTCCATATAAGGAAAAAAGTCACAGAGCACTGAAAACAACGAAATGTCCAAATAGTGAGTTAGTTCTTTCTGAAAGCTCCAGTAATGCAGCTCGACCACTGCAGCGTGATCGCTGAACAAACACCAACACTTCCTCCTTTTACAGGGTGCAATTACTTTTGCCTTGGTTAAACAACTAGTCATACTTGTCTTCAGAATTTCAGGATTTGTTTTAGATCTCTCTTTTTTTTTTTATCATTACCATAAAAATGAAAGTTTGTTAAAAAACTTTGGTAAATTGGTGTATACTTGAAATAAATGTTTAAAGTTAAGAGTGTAAACCGTGTATTAAAAGCCAAGTAGCTCGTCGCTAATGAGGCAATGTGAAGCCGATCATTCAAGGTCACATTAGTGACATTATACATTATAACTAACACAGGACCAGACATCAGATACACTAAAATACTAAAAAAACATACCGTCATAAAACGACATTTTTCGTGTGTAAATGCTTCTGAAACAAAACACAAAAGAATTGTTTCATAAATAATTGAGGCCCAATTTCTCAAACATAATAAATTATACAAATTACTCTTAAAGATGCACCTTGACTTATGAAGCGATTACATCATAATGGACCCACATGGTAAGTTAGAAATACTGTTGATAAAAATGTAAAACGCATTTAATACTGAACATCACCCCCATAAACCTGTATGTTTACCTATAAAAGGTTGAGTATTTTATGTTATTCACGCTGGCAACGCTGCCGAGTATCAGCGGTTTACGCTCATGATCATGTGACTGACTTGGGGCTGTGGAGTATCTCACTGCAGATTGCTAGTCTGAGAAATAAACTAAATTCTAAGTACAGTTTCTCCATGTCCCTCGAATGACCACTGTGGTAGTCAGTTAATGTTTGAGAATGATTCCTCATGCTCGCAGAATTTTCACAATTTGAGTCCGGAAATATGGTTGTGCTATAAGGAAGAAAAACTCTATAAATGTGATAACCTGATGGTCATTCAGGGCATCAGCTGACTTCACCTTATTGCCACATAATGAGTATTGTTGCCGACCATATCGATCCCTTTATGACCACAAGATAATGCGCCATGTCACAAAGTTAAAATTGTCACAAACTGGGTTTGTTGAATATTATAATGAGTTCACTGGACTAGCCAATAGAGCCAATAGAGGCACCTTTGGTACTGGGTGGAACGGGAGATTCCCATCATTGATGTGCTGACGACAACTCAATCAAATGAACATCATCCCAATATGGACAACGTTAACTAAGGAACATTTATCATCATGTTGTTTATTCTATACTGAGTCCAACTCAGCACTAGCAAGGTGTACCTAATAAAATGGACTATAAGTGCACACAATTCTGGGAGCGAATATAAATAATTCAGGACAGATCCCGTCCAATAATAGTAGTACAAATCATTTCTGGGCCAAGATTCCGCCAAATTCATACTCTCTCTGGTTAATAATCTCTACATCACATTCACATAATCCTCAGGGTCCCTCATTCATTTTCACCTCCAGCCAGGAGACAGTGTGAATTTGTCACTTTTGCTACTGGGAATGACCAAAGAAAGGTGGAAATCCTTCAGGATTACAAAACCAGCATTCCTGAACCGAACAATTCAGTATCCAGCAGAGGAACACGGGAACTGACGAGTGTGAGAACACAGTGCTGCATAAATCATAATGGCGCGTCTCAAAGACACACGCACAAATACTTTCACTGTAGTGGATGGAAAAAGGAGGGATGTGCTGCAGTTCCTGCTGCTTTGCAGAAGGAATAATAAATAAATAAAAAGTACTGCCTGAGTTCCAGGACCACCCGAAGGCATGGAGGAGAAGCGAAAGTGTCGCCTGATATCTGCAGATCTCAGCTGAGATACGTTTCTAAGAGAAACTTGAAGCGAGGAGGAGTTAAATAGAACTGACTTTTTTAAATGAGAAAGTGAATGAAATGTTATTTACGAGTGCAATGTGAACTCAATATTTGAAATACAAGATTGCGCAATAAAACAGGCAACAAATAGCGATCCATTTGCATTTATATTAGCAAGGACGCTCGTCTGGCGTGGACACTGAAACAAGGTCGTTTTGAGGGCGGTCTCGGGTGACAAGCTGCACGTTCAGCTAAATTTGGTGAACTTAAAAAGCTGTGATGCGAGAGCGACAAAATGCAATCATGTCCTGAAAATAAAGCGAATGCAGATCGGACATAAAACTACTAGATCACGAGGTCCAGTGAAGCTGTGGAGAAGAGGTGATAAAATCAGAGCAGCGAGCTTTTAATATTACTGCGAGCCTACACACTCCCCCGGTGCATGTTAGCAGTTTACTTCACTTCCCTTTATTTATTTATTTTATTATTTTCCCCGCAGAATCAGCACTTACAGTAGGTCGCAGCTTCTCAACTGTATCAGGGCAGGAGATTTTCACCAACTGTTATTTATACTGTTATTCATGCAAATAAAATGAATGTATAGAATATAGAGTACAAAACATAACAGTGTTTAATTATTATTATTATTATTATTATTATTATTAGTAGTAGTAAAAAAAACCTTCAAAACATTTTAAGACCAGACTGCAGTGATTTTGGCATTAAATATGCGAATGTAACGACTCATGTACTACGAATTGTGTCTGTTTGTAGTGATTTGTGACAATATATTTTTAATCTTTAAACAAAAACATCATCAGTCAGTCTTTACACCAGCTAAATATTTTGAATTGTTCTGATAGTAGACCTAGGAGTTTATACTAATTACTATTTTAGGAGTTTGGAGAATTCAGAAACGCTGCCTTAGGTGTTCCACAGTGAAAAAAACTAAATGTCAGCCGAAAAACAGACATCGTTTGCGCCGCTGAAACCTGAGAATGCGTTAAGTGAAGGTCAGCAGAACAGAAGGAACGAGTGTGAGCTGTTGCTAGGGCCTGTGTTTGGTTTACTACATGTATTGATTCAGGATGAATGTAATAGCAACGAGCAAGGCGCTGAAGGCTCCAGCGACCGGACCAAACATCACAAACACACACGTGCCCCAAGTCAAGTAATGAAATTAAGACTAGCTGCGGTATGTTGGTCAGGCTGTCCGTTATAAAATTAGCCCAGAGTGAGCTTTATCTCTTTCTCTTTGTCCTCTTTACCATTCATGAATCAAGGTCGTATAAACCGCCTCCTCTGCGGAGGGGAAATGGAAAAGGGGAGGGGGGCAGTGGCTCAGAGTTCAGGTCCCTGCTTTATAAAAAGATATTCATGTACACGGTGTGTGTGAGATTCAAATTAAACCTAACTGAGCTCACCTGGAACAGTAGAAAATAGAGGTGGCAGGTTCAGACACTGACTGAGCATCTTAAACATCTGGACAGATGAACGGTCAAGGACCGTCTATGCTATATTCAGTTATAATGAATATACAGTGGAACCTCGGATTACGAGTAACGCGGTTTACGAGTGTTCCGCAAGACGAGCAAAGATTTTTAATAAAT
>JAQQZT010000005.1:24009789-24021834 GCA_030068275.1 Clarias platycephalus
AAAATCACAAAGTACGTCTGTGAAACAGAAATTTCTCTAACGACCCCCTGTAAAACTAGTCCCGTCCGAATAGGGCTATAGACACATTCACACACACACACGTATCCAAACCGAACAAAAATAATACTATACATAAAAAAAATATATATATATTAAAAGTAAACAGTAATAGTCCAGAGGAGGGTTGCCAGATTGGATTAACTTTTACTCCAAATGTCACTTTTTAAATCCATCCAAACTAATTATGAACTATACATTACAACTATAGCATTTATATCTGGCCTGCAGCACAGGGGGGGAATTGACTCAACATGGCAACTGAGTGCTAACACTTATAGTATAAAGGAGCAAAACAGCAGAGGGTCCGTTTAGGCTGCGCTTGCGGTGGCCGTGACGCAGATCTGAGAAGGTGTGTGTAAGGAAGACAGAGTGCGAGAGAGAGAGAGAGAGAGATGGGGGATGTCCTCTCCTCTCCTGCTGCTGAAGAGAATATGGATGCTGTATCTGTGCGCTTTAAACCCGCAGCGCTGCTCATACCGCGTGTTTTTGCTGTGTTTGCGGTGTGTGTGTGTATGAGCGCGCGCGTGTGTCGCGCTGCATCAGCCCGAGGTAAGGATGCATTTAAAGCGTCATGTTGTTTTCCTATAAACAAAATCATTCACCTCAGCTGCATGCTTCATTTAATCATTCTGAACTCCAGACACGTAGCAGCGGCGTGTTTCAGTCTTTAGAGCTTTTTAAATGACATCGAACTGCATATTAGAGCTGTATAGTTACTTTAATTGATTACATTTCGCGTATGTATGGGACCCTCTCGTTTTTAATCTCGTCCCCACTGTATATTTATAAAACAGCATTTCTCTCCTTCTCCTCCTTCCCAGAAGATGGGCAAGAAAACAGCCACCAAAATGATCAGGGTGTCCCTTTACTTTAACGAGCAAGACTCTATCGTTCATCATCCTTTGTTCCTGGTGAGGGAAAAGTGCCGGAGGGGGAGGTGGAGGAGGAGGAGGAGGAGGCGGTGGACTCGCACCATCACTCATTCAGCTCTCTCTTTATTTCCTCAGGAAGGCGCTGGTGCTGAAGAGAGCAGGACACCTAGAAGAGCGCCCATGTGAATTGTGTCCAGGCAGACGGATTGGTCAAGATGGCGTCCACAGTCACGCAGATCTTCGGCTTTGTGCTGGCCTTGCTGGGCATCCTAGGCATCATGGTGGCAACGCTGCTTCCCAACTGGAAGGTGAGCGCAGACGTGGGCTCGAGCATCATCACCGTCATCACACAGATGCAGGGCCTGTGGATGGACTGCACCTGGTACAGCACGGGAATGTTCAGCTGCACGCTCAAGTACTCCGTACTGGCACTTCCTGCATACCTGCAGACGGCACGCACTACCATGGTGCTGTCCTGCGTCCTGGCTGCGCTTGGGCTCTTCCTGGCGTCGCTCGGGCTTAAGTGCACGCACTGGGGTGGCGGTAGGAGAGCAAAACGTCACGCCGCACTAGCGGCTGGAGCCTGCTTCGTAGCCTCTGGGTTCTTGTGTCTGGTGCCTGCGTCTTGGTACACCAACGAGGTCATCTCCAGCTTTTTGGATGCCAGTGTACCCGAGAGCAACAAGTTTGAACCGGGCGGTGCGGTCTATGTCGCGTTCGTGTCGTCTGGTTTGCTTTTGGCAAGCGGCTTCATCTTCTGCCTGTCGTGCCCAGGCAAGCGCCACGGACCTCAGGATCTCGTCCTGCTGCCTCCGGATAAACTCTTACTCCAGCAGCAGCAGCAGCTCCTCCAGCAGCAGCATTTAGACCAGCTCCAGCACCAGTACTGCACTCTCTCACCTCTGGATAATAAGACGGGTTACAGCCTGCAGGACTACGTGTAACGGAAACAATGACTTCGATACACTTGTCCTCTCTTTCTCCTCTTCTACAAGCACAAAATGGCAGAGGAATTCCCAAAGTTTCAGCAAGGACAAGTCGTGCACAAACTGATAAGCGATGTCGGAGTGAGCAGACAACAAATAAAACGCAGATCTCCTGTATCTGGGCATTTCCAGGGGAGTGGATTAGTTAGACTGAAATCCCCTCCAGACATAACTAGGGGTGCATCGATACCGAATAACGAGTAACTGCCTTAGTATCAACCAACAGGTGGCGCCGAGGAACACTTCCTTCGGCGATGTTTATGCTTCCCCGTTAAAATTGTGGCCATAAAAAGACACGTTCATGCACTTACACTAGTAGACTAGTTCTTTATAACATCAGCTAGCAGATTTTAAATGGTGTGAATTAGCTAGCTACAACAGTTAGCATGTTTTGTTAAAAAAATAAGCGTCTGCACTAAATAATGTACGTTTGTGTCTCATTGCATCGGAATTCCTTGTTGTCGATGCCTGGTAGCGTTGTGCTGTTATTTAAAGAACTGTTATTTTTCACGTATCTAGCGTAATCTGTAGACATTTTTCTTTGCCTTGCGCTAAACTCCATGTGTTTATGAAAGTGATGTAGTTCCTCCTTTTCTCAGTATGGCCATATAGAGGTCAATCCATTCCGTCTATTGTTACATGCACTAGGATTATGTCACATAACGTATCGTTGGGACACGCCTTTTATGATTAAATAAACGGCGTGGTGGACCAATAATACCAGTCGGTATTGATGCATCCCTAGGCATAAACCCTTCCCCAAAGATGAGAAACGAAAAGCAATCAGTTAGCTGCTAACGATGTTTCTGTAACGTCTGATCAAAGTAAGATGGCAATACGTCCCCTAAAGCAGAGGATCTCAACCTTATTCCTGGAGGACCACTGCCTTGTGTATCCCTGCGTTTTCCCTGCTCTACCACACCCACCTCAATTAAGGGAAGGCTGTTAATTAGCTGATCAGTTATATCAGGTGTGCTAGGTAACATTTGCAGGGCAGTTTTCCTCCAGGACTGGGGCTGAGAACCACTGCCCTAAAGGCAATAGTGTGATACAGTCAGTTGTTGTTTTCCCTCGTTTTCTTTTGCCTCGTCCGTTTGAGTAATAGTGGAACTAATGAAATATCTTGTCTTATTTTGTTAGCGGATAGGATGATGGAATGATTGATACGTTAGTTGCCTCAGCATGCTGTCCGGAGCCTGCGCATAATGCAGCGGAATGAATGAATGCCTGGTAGAGACTTGAGTCGTAGCCACATTGCCTGTGCCTAAACACCAGAGAAAAAATATATAGAACATTATAGCCAGCCAGTTGTATTTTGGGTTGCGGGTGGGTGGGTTGTGATTAGAGAGTGGAATGGGTCTGTGGGGTCTGGAATGATAACACACACACACACAACAGAACATGTCTCTATGTGTGGTATGTTTTTTTTTTTTTGGTTAGGCTTGCTCAGTGCATGCTGCTTACTGCTTTATCTCTCTCTCTCTCACACACACACACACAGTTAACTGCATGGTGTGCTTTTTTTTTTTTAAACCCACGTCAACAGTCACTGCTATGGAAACTGAATCCTGCACCCAAATATGTGTATGTGTGTCTGGAGGTCTACGTGAGTCAGTGAGCTAGAGGGGAAACAGTGTGTGTGTGTGTGTGTGTGTGTGTGTGTGTTCGGCTGTTTAAAAG
Organism: Clarias platycephalus; assembly: GCA_030068275.1. Lineage (NCBI taxonomy): Eukaryota > Metazoa > Chordata > Actinopteri > Siluriformes > Clariidae > Clarias > Clarias platycephalus. Next base: position 24,013,388 of record JAQQZT010000005.1, read on the forward strand.
TCCACTCGGGTTCATTCAGCAAACCTAAGACTCCTCCAGGACACACTCGTGTGCGAAAATATTACAATATTCTAACGAGGTGGAGTTTTCATGGCAGTGCTGCCGCCGCTGATAACGATGCTTGGCGCAGACGCATTTTCTCTCCCTTTATGATTTTGGGCCGGTTCCCTTCAGCAGTGCATCTGCCGTCAGATTTGCACCAGCAGGAGCTCGCTCTTCATCTCAAGCTCCAGTGATTTCTCAGTGCCACCCTCATCCTCATCCTCTCACACAGCCCTCATTCCCCGCGAGTCCATTTGCGAAGGTGTGAACATGGCTAACAAGATAACTAGTCATGGGGTTTTTACGCTGGTTATTTTATAAAAGATTTAGCAGAGAATTCATCAACTATAGTCAGTACCATAAATGTGTAAATAAATACTGGCGCCCCTGTTTTTGGTATGGATGCTACCTTGAAATAATAAAAAAATAAAAATAAAAAAAAAGCATTCTTAACTGCATCACCATCATTTCCTGATGCGTTAATGACACAGGAGTGTGTGTTTGCTCTTCGAGCCTTCGTCATCGCCATGCCTTCTCGCTCTGCTGAAACAAGGAATTTATTCTATGTTGCTCTGAGCTGGCAAAGCGAGCCCTGGCACTGATGGATGGCACAGTGCGTTCTTCCTCTCGAGCAGATTCCCACAGGCGAGCAGATGGCTCTGCCCAGCTTCTCCCTCCCGCAAGGCATCTGTGGGCGTGCTGAGTGGGCACGAAGATGCCCTCCTGGGGCGGATTACTCCACCCCTTAGCCCACGGTGCCAGCGCTCACACCATAATGACGAGCATTACACCATGCAATATTTTTTTTTCTGTTGATCTGCCCATACACTGCCATTGTTTCAGCTGTGAATGTGCCAAATCCACATATAAACACAAACACACACCTTATATGTACTGTTGTTTGATGTAAAGAGTCGTTTAACAAACCTGGCATCACGTCAGGTTCAACATGGACGTTCTACTCCAACAAAGCAATCATCTCACGATCATGAGCCATTTTCACCGTTCAGGATCTTTTTTTTTTTTATTTGTCTCATGCTTTGGGATTCCTTTCTGCAAAGTTCTGTGATGCAGTATATTATTAAACACGAATATATAATTTATAATATAAAATTTACAAATAGATATACAGTACAGATATATCTTTTGGCCAGTTTGGCAGTTTGATTTGTTTTCTTCTAAAGAGAATATTTATGAGTATATGCAGTTCTCAGTTTTAACACCCAGGCATGTTATATAGTGAATCTTCTTTATAAGAAGACGACGCATTTTTTTACACCTTTACTCGTGTAATCCCACATGATTGCAGATGTTTTGATCAAATATTGCGAAATAAGAGCAGATGTGTGTGTAAATAGTGTGTCCGGAGCGCGTCAGGCACGAGCGTAAACCCGTGTTATGCAGCGTACCTTTCGTTAGCGCTGTAAGCGGCGAGCTCGGCGGAGCCGCGCTGCCGTTTGGTGGCTAACTGAAAGGTTATTGGGGGAAACAGACGCAGCTTATTTTTTTGTGGATGCTTCAGCACTTCTTGATTTCGCAGAGAAATGAGCTTCACGTGTGACTCTGCTGTTGTTTCAGTCTGCTTGTGCAAGTAGTTCTATTTTTTAAATAAAACTATTTTGTGGATGCAGTTCCTCTCCAACTGTCCATGTTTACTCTTCTTTCTTTCTTCCTTCCTTTGCTCTTTCCCCACATCCCACTGTGCAGTGCAGTGTGTAGGCTGATGTGTTATTTCTATTTAATCCCTATAGACACATTCATTTTTCCTTTCTTTATTTTTAAATCAGTCTTCACGTCTGTAGGATGAACACTGAGCAGAGAAAAGAAAACCAATAAATACACAAACACACAAAAAAAAACATCCCTGTTAAATTTCCTAAACTTCCCACCTGATTAAAGGAGCAGTTTAGATGTTTTTGGAGCCCCCTGCTGCCTGGAAGATAAACTGCAATTGCAAAACATTAGCCAGGTTTCCTGGTTCCCACTGCAAAATTATCTTGTCTGTAATTTGGCACTAGCAGATTCAGGTACACTAGAAGCTCCAGTTTTGTGATCCAGAAGCATAAAAAAAACAGCAACTACTTTTACACTAATCATTTCATTTAATGAGCTATCAGTGGGGAAATTCTTTAAAAAAAAACAAACATCTTTGGAATATTGGAAATAAAATATGTTTCTAACACCACCCTGTCCTCCATATTTGTTTTTCTCCCTTCAAATTGCGACCTGACTAATCAGGAGGTCAAACAAACAAAAATAAACAAACAAACAAACATCATTCAGTGGCAAAAATGCCAAAGCACCATGAAACGGCTTCTCCGGAATTACAAGAAGAACCATAATTGATCTTACATATTGCCGCTTTAAGGTAGCAGAGAGCAGATTATCTTTTTTGGGTTCCTCATCAGTACACATGAAGACACTGATAAGGTGTGTGCGTGTGTGTGTGTTGGTGTGTATTGGTGTGCGTTTGCATAATGAGCGTCAGTGAGCCATGGAGCAGCAGGTTAGACATTCAGGTTGCAGCCCAGAGTGTGTTGATGGTGCTAAAATTGGCTGGCCCTGAGCCGTGTCACGCAGCCCGAGCTGTCCTGCTCATGTCCTCACAGGGCTGCCATGTCTCATCACCCGCTTTCAGCCTAATGTGCCCTATGGCGAGCAGACAAACTCGACAAGCCGCGTTATAAATGGCTCCTTCTTTCGAGGACACGGCGTACGGATACCAGTGGTGTGCACCTCGGCTGGTTTACTCCTCAGCCTAATTACGCTTTAAATCAATATTGGCACTGAGGAGGTTTCATGTTTCCTCTCTGAAATAAACATCCATCTAGCGGCAATTATTCAGAAAATACACAAGTTCGGAATCTCACAAGGAAAATCTAAAACGCGGCGGAGTCCTGTGTGTTTAACCCACATTTGATTAATGGGTCTCTGGGCTACGCTGCAGCGGCGACGGATCGCGACTGAAAACCTGAGAGGCTTTAAACACCTCCACCGAAATGAAACTTCTTCCCAAGTTAAACTTTTTAATTTTAATTGAACTGTTTTGCAAGTTTAACACCAGACTTTGGTGCAAACGTCTAAAAGCTCCCCACAGACCTGAGCAAGAAACCTTGAGAAGAACAAAAGCTCAAAACAGAAGAACTACGATTACAGCAGGATTAAAGCGGGAGGAGTTCATCGATTTTCTCAGTTAAACCTATTGTTTTAAAAAAGATTGTTTTAATGATATTTTCTAAATAATCTAATTGGGATTAAATATGCAAATATACAAAAACTAAATCAATTAAAACATGCAGAAAATATTGCTTAAAACCAATACAGTAGGAAAAGCCTGATAAAGCCTATAGGTCGCTTCCTGCGCTGCTTATAAACGCTGCATGACTATAAGTTTTAAAATTCAGGGCACGAAACAGATCACTGTGGCTGAATTTTGCTTCACCATGTCAAGCAACAAACGAGCAAGTCGGTGAACCTCCTCGAACCGGTCACAAAAACCAACGGTCAATATAACAAACCCAAATGTGTATTACACAAAACGGACACGGCACTGCACAAAATGTTTACTGTAGATATTAAATATTTTGGTGTGTATGTGAATGGAGGTAAAGTCCCAAGTCCAGGGAAGCAACAGCAAGTGTCATTATGGAGGTTCCTCATTAAAGAAGTTCGCCTTAAAGCTAAAGTGTTTTAACATCTCTGATGCTTTGAGCGGCATGTTGAGTTAACTTTACTCTGTAAACAGGGAGGAACTTGGAGTTGGGAATAAAGCCTAGAGCTGACATCTCAGACATGGTCCCAATAGCGCCATCTACAGAAAGTTGAGCATATTTCCCCTTATTTAAATTAATGATTGTTTGGTCTCAACCAACTCTACTGTAGCTCCTGTACAGTGCACAAAGATCCAAGTTAGATTGAAGATTAATGATCATTAAAAAAAATGTTAAAATATAATTCAACAGTGGGCCAAAAACATCAATCAAAAGCTTAAATTTACATATTATATATATATAAATATATTAGTGAGCTGGTGTGTAGCTAATTACAGTTTATATTTGAAATCCATACAACCTCTTGGCATCATTCCTCATCACTTTCTTTCATCCCTCTCTCATCCAACACCATGAGCAGACTGAACAGCATGTGGAAATCCAACACGTGCACATCTCTCCATTCTGTTCATGGTGTTTGGTGAGATGGGGGTCTGATCTTGGAGAAGGAATGCCGAGATGGTGGACGGACTTTACCTTAGTAAAACTTGCCCAAACGTTTGTGAGCATCCAACAACCCTGACTAGATCTTTTCCTAAGGGATGAGAATTACATAACACACTCGACTTGTTTAGTGTTTCACGCTGCGCTATTTATATTTCTCACGTTGCAAACAATGCAGTGTTTCTGGGCATGATTTCTCTGGTAGAGCTTAACAAGAGCTGATGCTTTGCAAATTTACTATAATAAATAATCTCAATGCTGATTTTTTTTTTCCTAACAAAGGATCCCGATACCACAGCAAAATTGGCGATTTATTTACAGAATTCACTCCAGTGCCAAGTCTATGAAACACTACAAAGAGAAATCAATAAACAAACAAAAAGAAATAAATAAAAAGCAAAAGTTGACCGATTACTGAGAAAGAAACGGAAGGAAGCGTTAACTCCTCTCTCCTGAAGATGTCTGAGAAGTTGCACTTTAACTGTTAAAAAGCCCTGACACTGGAGACTCCTTCCAAATGTTACATAAACATCTCCTTACAGAACTTGTCTCATTACACAGACCACAGACTTAAAGTCACGGTCATCATCGGTTTATCTAGAAAAGCCTGGCAAGGAGCACAGATGTAAAGACACATAGCCACTGTGCACACTGCTGTACGGTCACCGAGGATGAGAAACCAGGAAAATGACTCGGATACGTGTATAGCGCATGAATGATGAAACCGAGCACCAATCCTGCTCCAATCTGCATCAGCTTTAATGACGAGCATGAGGACGCGCTGAGGAATCTTTCCTCAACCAGGACAGGGCATGATATAGGAGAATATAGCTGAGAATGTGTGTGTGTGTGTGTGTGTGTGTGTGTGTCTCTCTCTCTCTCACACGCGTATATTCTCTGACCTTTCCCTGATGCCTCAGCAGCTATAACCCCAGGGCACATCTCTGAAGACTGATGATCCTGCCCTTGCCTGGTGGGCTGTAAACTGCTGAGACAGGCACGATGGACCCAAGAGAGAATCCTATCTGACAATTCACAGCTTGTACCACTCCACACACAGTGCTGCCTCACTGCTCTAGGGCTTTTATATATATATATATATATATATATATATATATATTTTTTTTAAATGTACGCATTTGCATGAAAACCTCACGTTAAAGATGCAGTAACAAACAGTGCTGTTGTGTTGGTTGGGGGGCGGGGGGGACGAGATATCTGCAGTCAGAGCACTGAGGTCTGTTTATCAGCGAAACGCGAGCTGCAGAAAAGCGAGGGTTGATTGTGTAAAAATTCTCCGGGATGTTAAGAAGGCGTAGATAAACACGCTTTTGTTTTGCAGTGTTAAACCTTCTGTAATAAGCAGACGAGGTGGGAGGTGTTGAGCATCACACACCCCTGCACACACACATGGCCATCTGCCTCGCACGCCACAGCGCACCGCTTCTCTCGCTCGCTTTGTAACACACGGACCCGAGTGTCCTGCTGTTCTGCAGTGGACTTCGAGCAGAGTAAAAACAAGCGGCAGTAATTTTCATATCAAGCTGTCCCGAGGCATGGGGAGTGAGATTTATTACTCTCTCCTTCCACTCAATTCCGCAATAAACTCCAGACATCATTACAGAAGCCAGCGCGGCTGTGTACACCGAGGCCGCGCAGTAAATGACTGAATATTCATCTGATACTGCCTGAATTATGAGGATTTAGTGCTTAGCGTTCGCGTGACCTTGCCCAGCCAAGAACACCCGGCTCAGATTACTGATGATTAGAAAACAATACACCAACGCTCCTCAGGTCTATAAACAGAACCGCGTTCTCAGCTGGGACGTTAAGAAATTCGGCCGTGATTAAGCTCGCTGCTCTGCTGAACCGTTTAAGTGGCCAACTTCCAAAGCACTTCATTTTAAACTGACCTATTTTTAGATTTAACCTTGAGACTTGATATATTAAGGAAAAGCGGCCACCGGCTTTTGTATCCCTCGACACCTCATTTGACCCCATTTGGATATCAGATCTGGCCCCATTTATCATGACGGGCGTGTGGTCCCCATGGTGTTCACCGTTCTATTCTGACTTATGGAAAGTTCCTTTTCCTTTATGGAAACTCAAAAAAATCTGTTTAAAGCAGCAGTTTGTAATTTCTACTGCCCCCTGCTGTTTGAGACTTGAATTACAGCTGTAATTTAAACACCAGCAATTTATCTCCTTTATCTTGTTACCTCATCTCCATCACTCAAGCTGTTACTAATAAAAATAATGTCATGTTCAACAAATTATTAATGAAGTCTGCATGCCAACGTTTCACAACAGTAAAGAATTTGGTCACACCATCAACAAATTACACCCCTAATTAGCCAATGAGTGATAAATAAGCATGTCACAAATGTACATACAACAAATGTAACTTTTTCATCTAAAGCATTTTTTTGCCCTGATATTAGCTCTGCACATAGAAGGAAGAGAACAGGAAAAACACACACACACAGTCTGTCGCTAGCAGTCACTATTTTTGAAAAACAATCAAAAATAAAGTACTTTATTACTCTATTACTGATTAAACATACATGATCTAACTAGGGACACAATCTAATGAGGGAAAAACACACCATTTTGCACTTAAGTTCAGTGTTTCCCCTAAAAATCTCCCATGCGATACAATTTTCTGGTTGTTTATTTTCTCGCACAAGACCGTTGCTGGGTAATTACCAGGACTGCACTACAGGGTAGTGCCGATTAATTTTTTTCTGTAATAAAATTAATTTGTAATTACTGGTGGAAAATGTAAAGTCAGAAGAAAATACGTTTGCTGTTATAGTAAATTTAGCAACGTATTTTTAAGACACCTGACTGGCTTTTATGTTGGCATGAAGACTGACTGCAGATTGCTAAAATTCCCCCATATAAGACTGCGTGTGTTCTAATGAAACAAGGATTTAGGTTCGGTTCTCTGCATGTTTTGGACTGTGGGAGGAAACCGAAGTACCCAGACCAAGTACCCAGAAAAATAATCAAACCCTCGCAAGTGCAACGCCACAATACTACTGTACCCACTTCTCCACCATGCAGCCACTGTTACAGTACATCAGATGATATTAAATAAAAAAATGTACCTAAAGTGGGTACGGCAGGGGTCTTGTTGGCCTGGCGGCAAGGCACGCCTGTACTATTATAGAGGAAACACTGCAGTTGTCTGTAAAAATGAGCGGGCGGATCAGCTGTGGTCTTTGTACACGCTGGGCTAATTACAGGGCCAGAAAATTTTATATAGACGCTTTAAATAAATAAACTAGTCATATTTACTGTATGGTGCAAACGCAGGTCTAAAACCTAGAAAAACAAAAACACCAGACATCAATCTGCAGTTAATCGACTATTTTACCTTTGGTGAGTGTTGCATATGAACCTTCAGTCATGAAGTAGGTGTGTGTGTGTGTGTGTGTGTGTGTGTGTGTGTGTGTGTGTGGCTGGATGAGGAGCTGACTGAGGAATTGGTCAGGACCTCTCCACGCCTCGGTCTGCTGCCTGATCGATCTCAGTCGTTAATCTAGCTCTGGCTACTTTCCCTTTTGTGTGTGTGTGTGTGTGTGTGTGTGTGTGTGTGTGTGTGTGTGGGGACCAGGAGACAGAGCCGCAGGGTCAGGTCACAAAGCGTATGTCCATCCTGGCTCTGAAACACTGCTGCCTGGATGCAGAAGCTGCTGATAAGCCTGAAGCGCTCCCATGATTCATGCGCTTGTGGAACACAGACATGGAAGCTCAGTCCAAACTCTAGAGCGCCTCACGAAGGAATATTTGACAATTACAGAGAGGAGAACAGTCAGGGAAGAAGAATTGCAAAGGGAAGAGTCTAATTAGATCACTGATGATCAGGAACGCCTGACGATGGTCAGGATTACAGCTGGGTAATAGGGGTGGGCGATACGGTTAACCGGTAGAAATGTGTCAACCGATAGAGATTTTGGTCTTAATCGCGGTTGAGATCACGTGACCACGCAATACACATTCACCGTGGCACCCGAATGAGCCGACGTGGGCAGACCAAATATCCAGACCCGGTGGATCGCGCAGCGCGGACCAACTTAGAGCAGCGCTGCTCGAATCACAAACCTGTGCAACGCTGATAGAAATAGACCGCGCCGACCATCAAAATACATTTTACCCCGCTGGGATGCGCACGTACAAACCAGGCAT
>JAQQZT010000005.1:24074501-24093356 GCA_030068275.1 Clarias platycephalus
GAGCGAGCAGTTCGAAAAGATGCGGTCGGCTGACGTCACGCGGTTCGGAGGAAACACGTCATAGTCTTCGGCCCTCCTGGCTGAGTGGTAGTGGTAGCCTTAATGAGGGAGCCCCCTAGTGTCGGGGAGGAATTGGCCATGACTAAATTGGGGAGAAAATTGGAAATACCCCCCCAAAAAATAAATAAAAAATGGAATATCAAATAGGCTGAAATTATATTTTTTTCATCATTGCACTATATTTGTTCAGTGTAAAGTTCTCTGTATATGTACTTTAATAGCTATATGTCTTATGGCTGTACAGTGTGTACATAAATTAGTTGTGAGACGTAAAGGCTGCAACATGTTTTAGGAAAATGAAAATGATCCATGATGGGGTGCCCTGATGCAGCATGATTAGAGGCAGAGTTATTAAAAAAATTAAAAGTTGATAAAGTAGTTTGAATTTTATTTCCTTCTATGAACAGCAAATTACTGTTAATTTCATTTTTCTATTAAAGTAGAATGGCACACAATATTTTTAATCAATTTATCCAGCATTAAACATTTACTCCCTTACATTCCTGTGAAGTTAATAATAATTAGGGAGTTTTTGGATTAATTGCTGTTCAGATAAAAAAAATTTGAACCAATAGTTTGTTTTGAATGATTGATGTTTATTCATAACCCACGTATATATTATCTTGTACTCCACAAGAGGGCGCACTTGCAGTTCAGGTTAAGCGGTTTATTGTCATGCGCGACAGATTTTTATTGACCTTATTTTTAAACAACAATGAGAGGCAAGAGCAGGATTTTTAAAGCATTATTTAATTAATATATTAATTAGTTAAAAAAAAAAACTATTTTAGTTCTTTCATTTGTCTCACATAACTAATTTGTTAGGCTTGTGTTACTAAAACTGAACTGTTTAAAAAAAATTAAACCTGAGGGGGAAAATGTGCATTTGGTTCTTAATAATTATTAATGTAATAATGGATTAGTGTAAACTGATTTAAGTAATGTATGACTTTTTTTTACATTATAAATAAAGGATTGGCCTTTTGATGATGGCTGCTCCCCCTCTGATCAAATTGTGGATGACTGGTTAAACCTTCTGAAGTGTAAATTTAAAGACGAGCCCGGCTGCTGCATTGCCGTGCACTGTGTCGCAGGACTGGGCCGGTGAGTCCTGTCTGTGTACTTAGTATTTACAACTTAATGTTAATTATGAACTGACCATGCATGTATTTATCATAGATACTTAATATTATGTTAATATGTATAACTGAGCCCATTGAATTGACATTTGAAGTGTCTGCCTTCTTGAACACTTCAGTAATAACAGCCCCTGTTGAAGTCCCACTTCCTTCCCCTCTTCCCCTCATCTAATAATAAAAAATATTGTCTTCGCAGAGCTCCTGTCTTGGTGGCCATCGCATTAATCGAGTGTGGGATGATGTACGAGGATGCCGTTCAGTTTATTCGACAGTAAGTCACACATGCCACAGTACTGACTTTCTGTGATAACGATGGTGCTTTATGTTATCATCCAATTTTCACTTGATTAATGAGCTGTTTTCAAAGTGTAATCTTCTCACTTTATTTTAGGAAGCGCCGTGGAGCCTTTAATTCCAAACAGCTCATGTACCTCGAAAAATACAAACCCAAGATGCGTCTGCGCTTCAAAGATGCCAATGGTCAAAATTGCTGCGTTCAATAAAACCACAAGCCAGAAGAATCACAGATACACATTATAATTATTAATATTATTATAATTATTATTAATATTATTATTGGGAAGCAAATGTATTTGGGATAGCTGATTTTCATTTGGCAATTTTATTGTGTATAAGCACACACAAGATTATCAGTGTCCATATCACCAGATTTTTGTTTTTTATAAGAAATAAAATATCAAGTGGTTAACCATTTACGGTCACACAGTAAATCCAGCACAAGCAGTGTGTGTGCAGTGTCTGAGTGAGTTCCAAGTAACTTTCATGCTCCATTTTAAACAAATAGCCTCAAATTAGTGCAAATATCCACATGCGCACACTTGTACATGTTTAGACTTCAGGCAGAAAAGCTTGATGTGTGTGTTCTTTATAGAAAGAGTAGTTTGAATCATGTTTTTTTTTTTATACGCCCCAAATCATTTCAGTGATTTCACTTGATGCTTGTGACGTTACAGCTGTAATTTCAGTAAGGTTACATGAGCACAAAAATATCCGTAGTGCTACATCCGCAACACAACTGTGATAAATATGGATCAGCTCCACCTCCAGGACAGTAATGTGTGAAAAAAAAAAAATCATTTCCTGGATTATCTCTTGCTGCTGACTGATAGAGATATCAAAATAAAGGTGTAAATGATTTTTCTGCTGTCTGTGTTTTCTCTTGATGCTGTTTCACTTGGTGATAAATGTATTATGTAGCAGAAATCTGTGTTAAGGCTGTAAGAAAAATCATATTCAAAATGCTTGCTGATGTCAAAACTCATGGTAAAACATGTTCACAGAGAGATTCAAAGACTTTTTTCTCTTCTCTTGGCTCTCATTATATCCACTGTGTTTTAAATAACAGCACAAATAAAATGGAATCTAATTCAAATTCATTTTGATTTGAGCCACTTCCAGATGTGGTCCTAAATCAGACACAGGTCAGATTTTGCAGTGTGCCTTCAGTCTGAACAGAAGTCATGTGTATTTTGTTATTCCAACATATAATTAATAATATTTTTAGAAAAGAGAAATACATATCATACTACTGAAACATATAAATATATGAATACATATAATACTGTCAGAAAGCGTTCATATTCTCTCATAGAAAAATGTATTAGGTTTTTTTTTGTGCAAATCACAGCTGGGGCATCCATTTTTGTTCATACCGCAGTTACAAGTGAATTGATGTCATATTTACACCTGCACAGCAGTGACTGGGGAGACAATAGCCTTGAATGGAAAGCGCTAATAAGACAGTGTGACTAATAGAACTTTTAACATAACTGGAGTGTGGATTTTGACTCACCCTAGTACTTCTGTCCTAGCAAAGATGAATGAAGGTGGTGAAGTGATGCCACTTTCCCTCACTGTGAACATGTCAGTCTTGCATAAGTTAAAAATAATAATAATAAAATTAATAATACATTTAATCAGCTTCACATCTGACAGTGTCATGTTAATGTTTTGTGACACAGATTTCACAAACCATTTAAATGTTCTGGAAAGTTCCTTTTTCAGCTTTATCATTAACTTTAACTCATTTATGGAGATCGCTGGTTCGGTTCCCGGGTGATGCTGTAACCTCTCGCACCCGGAGGTCTAGAGAGAGCTAAATTGGCCGAGCTCTCTCAGAGGGGAGGGATGAGAGGTACTTAGTGCTCCCACATTAATCACGGCTCTACAGCCAATCAGCGGTCGGCTGGCGTCATGTGGTTCGGAGGAAACCTGTGATAGTCTTCGGCCCTCCCGGCTGAGTGGTAGTAGCCTTAATGTGGGAGCCCCCTAGTGTAATCCAAAAATTTTTTATAAAATAAAAACTTTTACTCATTTACAAATTTGTGCTCATTTGAAATTTCAAACGAATTTGTGTACCCATGACATTATTTCCAAAATGGTGGTGTGCCTGGGTAGCACATGTGACAGAACTACAAGATGCTATCAAACTGTTTTGAGATTAGCTCTGTTTATAAGTGTCACGAATGGGGGTCTTGTGTTGGCGTGGCATAGATGCAGAGGCTGAGATTAATGGCAGATGTTCTATTTATGAACAAAAATTCACGTAAATAAAACAAACAACGTAGAAACAAATCAAGAAGGAACCAACACTCAAGCTCTATCTAAAGGCATAGAGCGAAGAACAGGCCCTATGGCCAACACACAGGCCCTATGGGCTACACACAGGCTAATGGGCTACACACAGGCTAATGGGCTACACACAGGCTAATACCTTCCAAGGAAATAATAAATCAAAACTGAGACAAAAACATACATAAGGGGAAAAGAAACCAAACAAAAGTTCATACCAACAGACCCAACTCACGAACATAAGGGGACAAATGCAAGACAAGAAGCTCAACTTAAACCGGCTATTTATAATAGTTAAACTAAAGAGTCACCTCGGTTCAAGTGAGAGCTTCCATCACCTGACAGAGGTGCATCCTGGGACATGTAGTTCAACTCAAGAAAACTTCACCAAAAAACACAAAACGAGTCTGGGCGTTTGGCGCCCTCTAGGGGTTAACCCTTACAATAAGAAAGTACTTTATTGCTGATTAACACTTTTTATTATCTAGCGAGTAGGGTGGGTGCAAAGGTTCTCAGACGATCATTATGCACAAGTTGCCAAATAGTTTCAAAATTATAGAGGGTTGAGTATGTTGAAGGGCTTCCTGATCTCCCATCGTCTTTCAGTAATGTTCTTCTGCTCTTGAAGCGCACGTGCCACTCAAAACGTCGGAACGACTTGTTGCAGCATCGCCGTAAACTTGCAGAATTATTAAAGACTTGCACAGAATCTTGTTGGCTCTTTGTTCTAACTTTCTGTTCATGAGGAAACAGCAGACGTGGTTACACACATGGTCAGAGTAGCACCAGCTCCCAACCTACACAGGAACAGTGACGGCCGGTCAATAAGGAGCTGCTGGGGCTCCGCCCCCTTAAAGTTAGGCAGAGAAGAAAACTACTTTAACATGTAATTATTTAACATAATAATTATTTATTGTAATAATGAAATTTAGTCACAATATTCCGCTGTATTTCTTAATATAATTTATTTACAATTGAAAAAATAAATTAAACTGTATCATGTTCATTTGTGTTTGTGTATGCGGGGCGCCGGACAAACGAGTGTCTATGTAAATTTTTGAAAAGCATGTGATATGAGGCTGAGCTCTAATTGAATTTTTTCAAATCATCCAACAGTGCTGCGCCCCGAACCCTCCCACTTTTGTTCATAGCGAATCAATATTGTTATTTAAATATTTGGGCTCATGTGATTGGACCATTCTCAACGAGTCTTATTAACGGTCAGCAGATTGTTAGTTAATGTATTGAATAGTGATCGACATGGAAGCCAGATAAATATGAGAGGAAATTCTGTAATTTCTTTGCTGAAATACCCCTTCGCAGGGCGATCGGACAAAGAAAGAAAAAACATTAAAGAGCTTGGTCCAGATTGACCTGATCTTCTAATTAAGCAGCAGTCAAATGATCGATTATTAAAAGTTTAATTTTAATTTTGTTTGCGCCCTCCCCAAAAAATGTTGCACCAGCCGCCACTGCACAGGAACATGACTTTTGGCGCACTGACTTACAGTATGAAGGTCGGTGCTCCCTGTGACTGCGCGTGCGGCCCTGTGCTGTTAGTGTGTTATAAAACAAGTCTCAAAACATTTTGATACCCCATCATTCTTCTATATAAGAATGTACATTCTGTTTGTGCATTTGTTTGGTAAGTGTTTGTTTAGCCAGTGCTTTTGTGATTGTTTTCCCATGTAGGCGTTTCGAATTTTACAGTAGGCAGCTCATCATCATCTTTTACGTCTACGTTATAATAACGTCACAGGCGATTACCATTAAGGAGAAATGGGTCTGGGTTCTTATGGGTTAAAATTATGTACCTTAATTATTTTTTAAAAGCATTAACATAAATTCGTCATTTTTATTTCATACTTAAATGTAAAAACCCTCACAACCCTCCTAACTAGTCCCCCGATCACCCTGCTGTCACTGCGCACATGCTGGTTCATTGTAGTTCTTCATGTTGACCACTAGGAGCAGCAGTGAGTGGGATGTTGGCGTGTGTAAACGCTGCTGAGCGTCTAATGAACACTGAAGCAGAGCAGCTCAACACACACCACTCACACACTCAGCTGGAGACATGTGCGTGTGTGTGTAAGGAGCAGCTGAGATGATCATCTAGCCAGCATGATGCCGGTGAGTTACACACACACACACACACACACACACACACACACACACTCTGCTGGTTTCCATCACTGGGAGAACATTGTATTTATTTTAAATATGTAGTATTGTTGAAGAGGCTTTCTGTAGGTCAGTTTCTAACAGTGTTTATCCTCTTTTCATGTATTTATTTACTACAAAATTATTGTGATTCATTTAATTTTCATTGCTGTGTTTTAGGAAACTTCTCATTTAAACGGTAAATATATAACTTCATAAAGTTCAGTGACAGTGTTTCAAAGGTCTGATGTTGGGGTTTACACACACACACACACACACCTGACAACATGTTTGTTTTTTCCCCACCTATATGTATTTGTATATAAGTAATTTCTTTAATTTTTAAGTGGTCATTCTGTTACACCCTGGGTGACTTTTTTTTTTTTTTTTACTTTTCATATGGAAAATTTGTGAAACGCAAACACACTGCCACCTGGATGCTTTTCTATCTAAGTCACAGTTGGGACAAGGTGGATTAGTGGTTAGCACTATGGCCTTGTACCTTCAGGCCAGGGTCAAGGGTTTGATTAATGCCTCGGGTCTATGTGTGAAGTTTGCATATTCTCCAGGTGCTTCGGTTTCCTCCCACAGTTCAAAGACATGCAGGTTAAGCTATCTGGATTTCGCAAAATTGCCCATTGTGAGTGTGCATGTGTGCTCTGTGATAGATTGGTACCCCTCCTTGTTCATGAACTCTCCTTTGATAGACTTCAGGCTTCCTGTGATCCTGTACATGATAAGCAATGTAGAACATGAATGAAATATACTGTATGTATAAATTCTTCTTTTTTATTTTGTTATTAATTACTCAATTAATAATTATTTCTTTTCTTGTCTTTATAATATCTTGAGGTTAATGTATGAATATTAGAGTTTTTTTTTTTAATCCTCCAGCATGATTCATTTCTTTACTCAGACATGCCGAATGTGTGCTGTTTATCAATCGGCTGTACCTACAGTATATTCTGTGCTTACAGCCCATTGCTGAACTGGTTGTCTAATGCTGTAATGGACAAAGCATATTATTTTGTCTCCGGAGGTTTGGAAGGCGTGGGCTCTCTGAGGCGCGGCCGGCTTCTGAATTCCTGACACCTTACACACTGTTGCATGATGACCAGGCCCACTGGCTGCTACGTTTGGCATTTCAGTTATTGAAGCAATCCTAATCCACAGTCAGGGGCTAAAGGCCACGACCTCATACTGCAGGGCATGTCCATCATATGTCCATCACTCTCGATATTCCGGCTGACCTGGTTTGTTCTCCTGAAGGGCTCAAAACCCTTTTGTTCAGTGTTTTACAATACCACAGTCTGATGCTTCGTCCACACTCACAAGCATATTTTTGAAAATTTTGTTTTTATACTATTCTATTTAAAAGTCACATGATTTTGAGTTTTACTGAAAATTCACACATGCTCATGACCACACAATCACAGTAGTTAGTAATGATACATTATATACTCTTAAACTGTTAAATTGCAAAAACATGTGTATGAGTACTGCTTAATGTTTTATGTTAATCTAAAGTCTTCATCCAGGTCTAATCACAAATCTGCAATTCATAACAATAATAATAATAATAAAAAAGTTTGAGAATAAAAAATTAAAAAAAACATGCTGTGACATTTTTTCCATTTATGTGATCACAACGAAAAGCCCTTAATTCCACCACTTTGACCCCAGAAGGTAATTTTTTTTGTAGCCAAGAGACAAAAATGCAGACTATTTAAAAAAATACTCGTCCTGGTATGTGAAGACATGTAGACCTTAGTTCACATTAATAATATATAATAAATCTGACATAATAGTCCTACTTGCAATATTATGATCTTTCTATGGCATAATATTATGCAGTAATTGTCTGTCACACAGCCCAGTGTTGGACCAGCAGTCTCTTCTTAGCCAACTTGATGGTTGTTTTCCTGTGAGACAGTCTGAGACCAACCAGAGGAAGATGATGAACAATTTTATTAATTAGGAATCTCCAGTGTCTGGCCTGTTGGCTGCGTCTCTCCTGAGCTCATTAAGTCGTCACAGATTAAACAAGACGAATGTGGAGCCAGCACATGGCTGTTTAATTAGCATGCCTTCAGTTATGTGATGGCAGAACACAGAGTTCTTCAAAGCCTGTCAAACCACAGGCTAAATCGTGGGTTTAGCTAAGGTAGTTATGATCTCCTACCTAATGGGTTTAGGTTATGGCCTTTTTAAAAAATAGTTGACATTTAAGTGTAACAATGGTAAATATAGTATAAAATAAAATGAAAAAATCAAGTTAAATAAGAAATCAATATAAGTAATACATAAAATGAATAAATAAGGTTATACTGTACATAAAACTCACATTAAAGTTGATATGCTAATTTAAAAAGAGAGTGCCATATGGAGATCAGTCATGGTAGCTGTTTTAAACTCAGAATGGAGTTACAGTGTCGAATGTTAAGAGGATGTTTTTTTTCAGAGCCTAGGCGCCACCCTAGAGAATGCTTTAGCACCCATTGTGTTAAGATTAAAGCCTGGTACTGATAGTAGATCAGCGGAGGCAGATCGCAATGATCAAGCAGTGCCATATGGAGATCAGCCCAGTCAGGTAAAACCAGAGCAATGTTATGTAAAGCTTAAATCTGTAACTGCTGGAAATGCTTGTTGCGGAAGGCAAAAAAATTTGAGTTAGAGATGTCGATGCGAGACGTAACGTGTACCAGGACCTCAGTGCTCCTTCATCTGAGAGAGGCAATGACCCAGCTTTGCGATGTTATTCAGATAAAATGTGCACGTTAAAAGACAGGGTGCTAATCTGAAATGACGCCAAGGCTCTTAACTGATTTAGATCGTACAACCGGCATCTCTGACTTATTAGCATTCAATTTGAATAGTTGCTCGACATCTAGGTGCTGATGTTCTGGAGTCAGGTAGTAAGAGTCACTGAGGAAAAAGACCGAAGGGCTTAACACTTGTATTGTTAGTGTAGCAGTGGAAATGAATACCATAATGTCAGAAAATATTTCCTAAGGGTAAAAGATGAGTGATAAACAGGTATGGTCGGTCCCAGGACAGAGCTCTGAGGCACTCGCTTAGTGGTAGCAGAGATCTTAGAGTGATAACCACATAACAGATTGAGTCCTGTTGGTAAGATAAGAGGTGAACCATTGATGGACTGTACCTTATACATTAATGTCAGAAAGGCATTCTAGAAAAGCAAAAGCAAACTAGAGTCAGCAGCACACAAAAGGTCATTAGTTATTCTGACAAGGGCTGTTTCAGTGCTATGTCCTAGTCAGAACACAGATTGGAAGGAGAGATTGGATAGAGATATATATTTTTTAAATTCAGCTGGAAAGCAACTACCTGACCTTAGACACAGTTGGTAAATTAGAAATTGGACAGTAATTATTAAAATCATTAGGATCCAAACTGAATGGTGATTTTTAGTGATTGATCTATACCTAAACCAAATTAAGCATAAACTACTGCTGTAATGAAAGTTACAACAGAAGAAGCAATGACTAGAGAGGGCTTTTTCATTGTTATTAATACATGTACATTAAAATAACATCAGTTAGGGGAGCGGAAGAAAAAAGTGGAACCATAGTGCAACAATACGGTTTAACGTCGGCATGTTCATTGCAGCAGAACAATATAATCAAACTGTCACACAGAGAGGCAGTAGTGTACGTAATCGGCATTGTCTATGGAGAAAATTTGTTACATGGACCACACAAAAAGCAAGCGATTCAGCCCCAGCAGGCAAAAACACAACAAGCAATAAGCCTACGCAACCAAAAAGTCAGCCGAAAAGAAAATATGATGGGGCATATCTTGCTCTTGGACTCACAGTGGGGATGGTGAGGGCAGAGGAGAGACCATGTGTGTTTTGTGTCCTAAACCGCTGGCAGCAGAAAGCATTACCACAACAGAAATAAAAGATACTTAGAGACAACAGACCCCACTCACACCAATAAGCCACTTGATTTATTTCAAACAAACCTGGCAGAACACCATCAGCAAGAAAAGTGCATGGTATAATCTATATCCATGAACATCAAAGCACAACTGGCCATCAACTGCTGCAGTTTTAGAAGAAAACAAAACACCCTCCATGAAAGATGTACAGTATTCATCCAAGAGATCACTAGAGATTATGGAATTTAGTGGTTTAAATAACCTATTTACAGTAAAGAACAGAGGTCTGATATGACCTTTCCTTCACTAATAATGTGGGCATACTATGAGTTTGTGGGGTTCAGGTTTAAACCAGGGAGCAGAATGAAAAAAGGCAACTATGCATATTTGAATGGTGCTATGCTACCAAGTCCAGTGGACAGGCGATGATTATAATAATGAACAAGGTCTTCAACAGAGGCATGAGGAGGAAGATTTTGAACTTTTGATCTTCTACAGTACCTGTTGTGTTAATGTTATGGATCTTCTACTTGGTGTGTTTAGGTCATAGCCATCGTTCCAGCAGTAAGTAGACAGTAAGTTTATGCTGATTAGTACACAGAGCTGCTCTCACTGAAACTAATTAAATACAACATTTGATCATGTGTATACTCCATGATCTGCATTGTGACCAGAACCTATGGTTGCTCATGAACACTGAGCAGTAAGCTAGCATAGATCCAGGAAATGAGCGCTTGCTGCAGCATTGTGTGGATAATCGGGATGCCTAAGGAAGGTTGTATGCTTTGTTTGCCATTTGTCTTGCTGTTTGTGTGTGAAATCACTAAACATGGTGAGGTATTTGTGTGCTAAGTGCTAATATGTTGCAGCGGAGGCGGCTCAGTTCCTCTACAGAGCAGCTCGGGCTTCTACTTAATCCTTATTTGGAATGTAAGAACACACTGGCGTGTGAAAATCCAGTTAGATACAGTATGCAGTACTGTGCAACAGTATTTGGCACCATATTATATGCTGTACCAATTTTGTTATACAGTATATGTTTATCATGACTGCATAATTATGTACAAAATCATTCAGTATTTCCATATATAACTTAAAAATTAATAACTAAATAACATTCAACATCTTGTTCACCTCCCTGACTAAGGCCCTTCTCCCCCGATTGCTCAGTTTAGCTCTAGGAAGAGTCCTGGTGGTTTCGAACTCCTTCCACTTACGGATGATGGAGGCCACTGTGCTCATCGGGACCTTCAAAGCAGGAGAAATTTTTCTGTAACTTTCCTCAGATTTGTGCCTCGAGACAATCCTGTCTCTGAGGTCTACAGACAATTCCTTTGACTTCATGCTTGGTTTGTGCTCTGACATGAACTGTCAACTGTGGGACCTCATATAGACAGGTGTGTGCCTTTCCAAATCATGTCCAATCAACTCAATTTACCACAAGTGGACTCCAATTAAGCTGCAGAAACATCTCAAGGATGATCAGGGGAAACAGGATGCGGCCGAGCTAAATTTTGCAAAGGCTGTGAATACTTATGTACATGTGCTTTCTCAAATTTTTTATTTTTGTATAAATTTGCAAAAGTCTCAAGTAAACTTTTTTCATGTAGTCATTATGGGGTGTTGTGTGTAGAATTCTGAGGAAAAAAAATAATTTAATCCATTTTAGAATAAGGCTGTGAAATAAGAAAATGTGGAAAAAGTGATGCGCTGTGAATACTTTCCGGATGCACACACACACACACACACACACACACACACATATATACTGTATAGCTTTTCATTCTAACTTCTTCTGCAGAAAAAAGGTCCTATGATATTGTTAAATTCTCACCTCATAGTGTGTAACTGGTTGATCAAAAATGAATCAAAATAAAATACGTAATCTTCATGATTATAATCAAAATGACACAAGTGATCATTTCATGCTTATCAGTCCGGAATGTCTACTCCCTTGATGAAATCCTTAGAGCTAGAAGCTGTTAACTTTTCACTCTTCTTTTCCCTCAGACCCCCTCAATCAACCATGATCAACTCTCTCTTTAATAACAAGACAACCTCTAAAACCTGCCTTCCTGCTCTGTCCATCCTGAACTCCCATTCCGGCTGAAATCCGAACAGCTTCTTCCTCATTTTCGAGAGAGAGAGAGAGAGAACTGTCAGCGATGTTAAAAGCTCAGAAGATGAAGGGCACTGTTTACTACAGTTCATCACACTTAGGCCCTGCGTTGGAAAAGGGAAACATGCATGTTTCCACGGAGCTGGCCGTTACCATGGATACCCTCCTAAAGTTCAACAGTAAAGACGGGACAGTAAATCAGGCGAGTGTTCACCGTGTCCCCGGTTTGGCAGTGGATCTCACGAACAAATGTCTCAGGATCGGATTTATAACTCTTTCTACAAAACATGTGAGAAAGAAAAATATGATATAAAAGCACTTATTCTGTGTGACATACTAAAATGTCCATACATTGTGATTCCTCTTTGGGTTGTCTCTCTCTATCGTTCCATTACATCTTTCTCAAATCTTCCTTTCTTTCTTAAGTCTCTATGGAGCTGCTGAGTTGAGAAGACTTTTGGTTTTTAGTTTTTTATTTATTCTAAATTGTACTAGCTAAACACTTATCAGAGACACCAGCAATCTCTGCTACTTCTTTCCCACCTTTATTTGTCTTCGCCATGTCTCTATATATGTATGTATCTTTTAAGCTCGTACTTAAAGACGGGACAGTAAATGGAGTAACTGGAGAACTGGATATACTGTAGGTTGTCACACACCAGAGGACTGGTTCGAGGAACTGTTTACGCTAAATCTCAGCTCTGTGTCGTGGAGGTACTTAGAAAATCAACACCTTTCTGTCTCATAGCCTCTCAAGGCTGTCTCATATATATATTCCTATCCTGTAGATATGAAAACTTACTAAGCAGACAAAAACAAACAAACAAAAAATGCATTCTGGGAAACTGGATCTTATTTCCTCCACATCGTCTGATGCTACATGCCAAGACAAGCTAAAGTCTTTGGGTGTTCCACTGAAATGGTGTGTGTTTTCAGAGAAACAGTTGACAGATGAGTGAAGATGGTGAAGTGTGCTTAAGTCTGAGCTCCTTCCTGCCAGAGGCCTGCTTGTGCTTTCAGATTTATGAGCGGTGAGTTGTGTTCTGGCACACGCTTGCCTCCTTGTTTGGAATCAGCAACCCTGAGTGTCAGACAGGCAGAGAAAGATGTGAGCAACCTGACGTAAGAGAGAGAGAGAGAGAGAGAGAGAGAGAGCGAGTGCCATTTTTGTCCTGGCTTCCATGTCTGTTGTTGGATCGTCATCGTGTTGCTTCCCTGATAAATGAAACGGGAAGTGAGAGCTGGTGTACATGACTGAATCTGATATCAGCGGTATGTCTGTTTACTGTCACCGGACACCTCTTATCTGTCACTAACGCCTCCTGTGGTCCTGGGGAATGTCATTACGGAGGGAGAATCGTAATTTAGACACCACACATTCCCAAAACAGCCCCATGTATCAATATCCACCCTGCCATGGTGTCAGCCTTTTCCCTTAGTAATGCATCATACACACACATTCAGAAAAAAAAAACACAAACACAGAAACACAACTTGAGATTCTTTCCTTCCATGTAAACACCACAAATCCATGCCATGTCCTCGTTCCTCAGTTAGTATCTCTCGAACACACTTAACGATACAGACTAGAGTCCCAATGTTGACGCCACTCACCACCCCCTAAAATCTCCCCTCCCATGTGCCCTGGCCACCCTCCTACCCCTGTTACCCCTCTCCTTCTCAGTCCTTAACCACACAGGCTTACAGAGTGAACCTTGAAGCTACACGGCAGCTCGTGCTTTCTCCCGCCTCCCGTCCAGGACTCCATGAAGCGTTTTTGGACTCTGTTCGTCCGCAGCCTGGTCGATGCTTCTAAGGCCAGACCGTGGCTCCAGAAGAGAATCCAGAAGAAGGAGGAAAAGACAGAACACACTAGAAACAAGACCGGACGACACCAAGATTCAACCGGGCTGGATAAGGTGAAGGATTGACGGGATGAAGGGAGGAATGAGATGAGTCGAGTTGAGATGATGTGAAGTCGGACAGCACTTTGGGATTTTAGAGCTTAAAATAGCCGGACTAGTCTGACAGCAGCAAGGGTTTAGCAACCTGACCTCTCTGACCTCTGTGTTTAAGGAGGCTCTGAAAGTGAATGGCCACGGCATTCAGAAAATGCCTGGTGTTCATGGGGGAGGCGTGTTCAGAAATGTTGAGTGCAGTTCAGTGCAAAAGTTTACACACCCCATGGATTTGAGGTGACTTGGGGTTTGTAGAGATTTCTGCTTTATCATAAGTAAAAACAATGAGCAAAACGTTTATTTTAGAGTATTTAATGTGTTTAAGTGTATTAATAGTGAATCTGAAAATTATATAAACGTAAGCTTAATTATAATTTTTTTTTAGTTCAAAGGCTTAAAAAAATTCGAAAAATAAAACATGCGACAAACAGTGATAAAATTTTTTTTACACTAGTATAGCAAGCTGATAGGTGTACAAACTTTTAGCTTTGGCAATTATGACATGCATAAATCATAAAAGTATATGTAAACCGTGGCAGAATTAACAATCACAAATTCTGTTTAATATATAAACTGACAAACAGACATCATCAAAGATTTTAATCATGTTTTCATACAAAAAAAAATAAATCTAACTGGTTAAAAATATGTTAATTGAAGACATACTGTACACTGGGGCTTTTTTTTTTTTGCTGAATGCATCCTGCTGATATGTTCATTCTTCATGCTTTATAAACATTTGGGAATTTTACAGGTTTAAATCAACCCTGTAAGAATGTTGGAACAAAACCACAGCATTGAGCATAAATGTAGGTTTAAATGAGCCACCCTCTCATGATTTAACGAAAACAATCAAAATATTTATGAAGAAATAAAAAATGCATTAATGTTATACTGTAGGATAATGCATGATGAAATATGCTGCTTTTTTTTTTGCTCTTTTTTTCTATGTTGTTGTGGGTACAGTGTTGTGTTAATTAGACAATTCATTGTTTTTAAGCTCCGGAATTAAACGGCTGCTAAAATGAAGTTGTGAAAAAATGTTGCTGTTTTATCTGAAACCTCTTCGCCTGAGGTGAGTTTAAGGACGAGTCAGATTATGTTTTATTTTTATAAGCCCGTTTTCCTTCTCTGGATTTATGTCTTGTGGAAAATTGTGCTAACGCCACACACGCTTATACGTATACTGTACATACTCCATATAATCTGGTTATTATACAGTAGCATCACCCCGTAATCCAACTCGCACAGAATGTTCGTCTGGTCTCATCTGTCTGGAGGGATGCTTTACATTTGAGAAAAGAATAAAAACGGACAAGAAAAGAATCTTTATTCCAGTTTGGGGTGTGGATGGATTTTATGCCGGGCTGATGTGTTTATGTTTCAAAGAGATTTACTCGAATCTGTCTAAAGACAAAAGTCTAAAAAAGGAGTGAGATTTTCCAAAAGCTCGCCGTGTCTGGGGCTTCATGGTTTAATTCATTGTGTGTGTGTTTCTGTGTGTGTGTGTGAGAGAGAGAGAAGCCTCTTTGTGCAGGACACCAGCAGAGATCTTAAAAAGTGCCTCAGTTGGAGGTTGTTATGTAACTCCAGTGTACATTTGAGAGAGTTGGTCTTAGCGTGACGCAGCCCGAGGTGTTCTCAGTGCCCTAAATCACGTCGTAAAGTCGGGCTGATTAATCTTATCAGCGTGTGCTTCAGAGTGTTCTGGAAGCGCTTGTTGTTAGACTCTCTGTGGGAAAGGAAAAACAGCATGATGACATCATTTCAGCCTTATTTACCAAATCAAATCTGCGGCTCTGTAAGGCTGGACTCCTGTTGATGTGCGGTTTATTACTCTTTATATATTAACTGAATGCTTCTGTAGCCAGCAGGAGATAAACAGAACCTGTGTGAGATGTGTGCATGTGTGTTTTCACACTTGGCTTGAATGGGATGTCGAGGAGGCTGCAGTTCCAGTTCATCCTAATGGTGTTCAGTGGGGTTGAGTTCAGTTAGGGATCTTGGAGTTCTTCCACTCCAACCTTAACACACCATGTCTTCATGGAGCTAGTTTTGTAGATCTCATCATGCATCATCATGCTTGATAAGGGCTCACGCCTTTTAGTTGTCTTAGGGAAATTATAATAAAACAGTGTACAGAGGCACACTGTACATTGTGTTATGTGTTTCAGAATTTGGGAAGGACCATCTACAAACTGTTTGCACATGCTTGCAATTTATCTAGTCTTTTGTTCATAGTTTAAGTTATTTATGAGTATTTTCAGGGTTGCTCTTCTTTCACTGTGTACCGTCCCTGCTGTTTATGGTTGAAATGACAATTAAAAGAAAAAAATTCATGTATGGTCAGGGGTGCACATACTTTTGATTGTACAGTATATATCATGAGAGTAATGTATTTCAGTCCTATGATTGGTGGGTTTCCTCTTATCTATTTCCCCCTGGAAATGTCCATACTAACCCACCTTTATGGCACCGCTGTATAATCTATATACAGTGAAACCTTGGATTGCGAGTAACTTGGTCTGTGAGTTAAAATTTTTGACCCTATGTACGCATGCACTTTGTTTTCCAAGCGTCACGTCAGCACAGCTGAGCCAATGGTTCCTCTCTCTTTTGCCTTGCGGGATTATGGATTATCGTCTCCCATGCTCAGTCAACATCCGTGTGCGTGTGTACTGTTTAGTATAACATTGTGACCATGTGTGTGTGCGCACGTTAAAAAAAATAATTTATGTCCAAGTGTAGTGTCAGTGCAGGAAATTAATCTTTTTAATGACAATGCAATGTCACATTTCTGCAAAATCCTCAAAAGGAGGCAAAAGCAAGTATTATTAAAGATGTTAAAGATTTGTGTGTGGAATTCGTCTTACACAGTAGCCCCCTCCCTCTTTTTAACTTTTTAACTTTATATTTTGTATTAATTATTTTTATGTAATAATTTTGGGCTGTGGAACGAATCTTACAAATTTCCATTATTTCTTATGGGAAATTTGCTTTACCAGCACACGTCTGGAATTATGCCTGGAATTCAGAGTTTAACTGTATATCTGTATGACTACTCACAATGAGTCACTGTTGTTTGTAGGCAGTTCTGAACATAACACTAGTCAGTTACAGTGGAATCTTGGATTACGAGCACAATTCGTTCAGGAAGCGGGCTTGTATTCCAAAACACAAACCAAATCAAATTTTCCCATAAGAAATAATGGAAACACAAATTATTCGTTCCACAGCCCCCAAAAATAAATACATAAAAATTATTAACACAAAATATAAAGTAAAAATAAAATAAATTAACCTGCATTTATAAAAAAGTAAAAATAAATCCAGACAGATAAGTGTTTCCGTTTGTGCACGCAGGCACTGTGTGTGTGTGTGTGTGTGTGTGTGTGAGAATCTAAAGTAAGGAGCCCCTCCCCCTTCTCGTCTTACACAGTTACCCTTCCTCCACTCTTTTCACACACACGCAACGGAAACACTGTTTTATTAAAAAATAAACAAGAAATCTCTCTAATGACACTCGATTGAGCAACACACTAATGGAATCACTGCTGTAAAGTAAAAATAAAACAAATTAACCTGCACTTTACTTTTGAAAAGAATTGCGAAAGAGCAGTGTTTATGTGTAGAGCAGAGAGAAAGAGTGTGTGTGTGTGTGTGTCTGTGAAGGCGAATGTAGAAGGGGTCTGTGTGTGTGTGGCACGGTGTCCAATGACGCGCGCGCGCACACATACACAATGAGCGGGCTGAGCCTTAAGCAAATAGAGAAAATGGATTTTTAACCTCTCTAATAAGACTTTACACACGCGCTATACACACGCACACGCATACACAAAATAAAATGCATACACAAAATAAAATGTTTTACACACACACACACACACACACACACACACGTGGTCACAGTGTTACAGTAAACAGTATACATGTGCACGGATGTTGATTATACCAGTGAGAGACGGGCACTAAGACCCAGCAGGGGAGACGATTACTCACAATTCTGCAGCGCAAGAGAGAGAAAAACCGTTGGCTCAGTTGTGATCACATGACGCTCGGCGTCAAAACAAGTAGCGCATGTGTGATACATGATACACGGTACTCGTAAACCAAGACTTGCTCATTTTTCAAGTCAAAATTTATTACAAATCTTTGCTCGTCTTGCGGAACACTCGCAAACCGCGTTATTCGCAATATTCGCAATCGGTTTCACTGTATGTATATTACAATCAAATTGTGATCAGAGGAATATAATCAAGATGCCGGTCCTCTTCTCACTCCTATCTTTCTTTTTCCGTAGATCTTCGTCCCCGTGTTTCTGCGCTCCAGTGAGCAGGTTCTGACCAAGGTTCCTGTCACGGCTGCGACACGGTGTAGAGACGTGCTGGAGTTCTGCAGGGAGGCCGGAGAGAGCGGCTGCCGCCTCGTACAAGTCTGCAAAGGAAAAGGTTACAAAAACTCAAATAATTTATAATTTCAGTATCGCTCTTATTTGTCTTACACACCGGGATGCCCTCATCAGATTGTTATGAGCTTTCACTTGGTTGATCATTATACAGTTAAACCTTGGATTGCATGCATAATTTGTTCAGGAAATGTGCTTGTAATCCAAAGGACTTGTATATCAAAGTGAATTTCTCCATAAGAAATAATGGAAACTTCGATGATTCATTCCACAACCCAAAAATATTAATATGAAAAAGATTAATACAAAATATAGAGCAAGAATTTAATTAATTGACCTGACCAAATAACAACCTGCACTTTACCTTGGAAAAGAATCATAGCTGGTGTGAGGGTGACTAGAGAGTGGAGGAGGAGGAGAGGGGTATTTTTGTAGGACGACTTGCTCACACACACACACACACACACACACACACACACACACACACACACACACACACACACACACACACACACACAC
>JAQQZT010000005.1:24114763-24132029 GCA_030068275.1 Clarias platycephalus
TAGAAGGAGCTTGCGGTTCTCAGGTGGGCTGTAGAAGGATCTTGTGGTCCTCAGGTTGGCTGTAGAAAGAGCTTGTGGCCCTCTGGTCCACTGTAGAAGGAGCTTGCGGTTCTCAGGTGGGCTGTAGAAGGATCTTGTGGTCCTCAGGTTGGCTGTAGAAAGAGCTTGTGATTCTTATCATGACAAAAGAAAGAGCTTTTTACTAAAGAATGAGAGAAAGACCTATAGTGTAGGCCTCAGGTTGGTGGAAAAATAGGTTTGTAGCCTTCATTATGGCAGAAGCAGCAGACTGTGCTTATCAGGATCACAGCAGTAGGAGGCTATGCAATTACATTTGACAGAAGGAGCAGGTTTTAGAGCATGGTACAGTAACTCAGCATCCTCAGGAGAGGTACTCCTTTACTGAGGTTGTGAGAAAGGTAAGCAATGAGAGACAAAGGAACACTGAAGGCAACAGAAATGAATTACATGGAAATATACTTGTGTGTGGATGTACTCCAGTAGATGTAGCAGGGAGGTACAGAGTTGTCTCCGGCAAACAAAGTTCTTGCAGGAGGTGAAACTGTGCTTAGCACTTTAATGATTGCAGCACAACCAACCGACTGGACTCTTCGAACTTTAGACAAAACAATTTTATTTATATAGTGCTTTTAACAATGGCCATTGGCTCAAAGCAGCTTCACAAAATGAAAAGGCGATTATGGGAATGTGTGGGAGCAAGTAAAAATGTGTATAGATCGTAGTGATCAGATTGTCCCTGATGAGCAAGACGAGGGTGATGGTGACGGTGGCTAAGAAAAACTCCCTGGGATGGCAATAGGAAGAAACCTTGAGAGGAACCAGACTCAACAGGGAACCCATCCTCATTTGAGTCGGATGGCAGGAATCTTTTTTTCCAGACATACTGTGTTAGGCAGCTGGAAGTTCAACATAACAGAAGATTAAGTTAACATGGAGTCCAGTTCAGTATCAGCATCAGCATGGCACCAGGATGAGTCAGACAGGTGCAGAGGGGGTCTGGATCACTGGGAGCTCAGGAGCAGCGAGTGTAGCTCCAAACCGTCATGAAGCAGAATCCAGCTGGAGGGGGTCCTTCTCTCCATATTTGAGAACCAATATTGTTCCAAAGAGATTCCAGTTTCCATTCCAACAAAAACACAACTGATACTACAGTATATGGTTCCACCTTCTACAGCCTTGGAAGAGCAGAGCAGATGAACAATTTTATGAAGCATCCTGCTTCATTATCTGTACTGAAGTACACTGCAGTTACAGCCTATATTTCGTACCCACCTGTACACCTGCACAAGGGCAAGTTACAGCTCAGGGTTTGAATATGGGTAGAACAGAGTGGCCTAATTCTTAAATAAAAGCAGAGAGAAGCCGAGAAAGCTGTGTTTATATATCATCATGATAAAAACCATCGTCCTTGCATTTGCTTTCAAGTCATTGTTGAAAATGGAGCGCTGCAGAGAGCCGATTATGTTACGGTGGACTTCTCGTGCTGATCCTGTCCTAGTTCCAGTAAAAATAAAACACAAACTTCAGGCGTTTTAACTAAACCGATGTGAGGGACTGTATCTTGGCATCTGTGTACAATGAGTGTTTAAACCCGTCCTACTGTACGCTACATTATTATTCAGTACAGAGGAAGTACACACAGTACTGTTGGTGTGGGACTGGGGTAAAGAGGAAAAAATGCTTTACAGGAGTTCAGAAGGTCATTGTATTCAGTGGGGGCTGCAGCTGCTCTTATGTAACTCCATTTATTTTTGTGGAAGGTCGTGAGCAGGTTATAACAAATGACATCACTGAATTAAGCCTAGAGCCGCCTCACAATCCTCGAAGTCACAGCCTGACACATTTAACCGCTGCTGTTCTCTAGCAGTATAAAATACATTGCAGCATCTACTTTTAAAAATATTATTTCTTATTGTAGAGATGATGCTCAGGTCAAAACCTAATGCGATGACCCCGGGTCAATGGGGAAAGTGTCTCTCTTTGTCAAAACACACAATCACTCTCACACACATACACACACTCACACACACAGAGCACCATTGTAATCTCTTTAGCCTGATCAGAGAAGAGGACGCTCCACAAATACGCTCCACGCCAAGCTGTGATTAGTGGAGTCTTAAGCGTCTTGTGTTTAGTCGTACTGTAGGTGTATTATGAATCTGAACATTTTTACAGTTTCTGTTTTTACCTCATTCCTTCCCTCTCGCTCCGTCCTATCTTACAGCAAACGATGCGAATTGGAACATGGCCTCTCTCAAAGCCCCGGACTGGAAGGACACAAGCCAGAACCCGGGCAAAATGGCTGGCGGTGAAAAGGTGAGGCGTTTAACTGTTGCGTTAATAATCAGTTATTCTCAGTACTGCTGTACAGTATAACTGTTTTCAATCAATTATATATATATATTATATAATATGATATAATTTAATTTAAGAATAAATATATAATATATATCATGTATAAAATAAAATTGAATTGAATATTAATATTATATATTATATTAATATATAATATTATGTAGTATTATGTATTCATGGTGAAGGATTCCGCAGTTTCTTTCCTTCCACAAGAATTTATTACACTTTTTCTTCAATTATTTAGCATTGATTTCCCTGTAGTTATTATATACTATGTGCAAATAGAGAAATCTTTTTGCCTAATAGTATTATTTTATTACTTATGTTTTTTCAACATTAAGCCTTAATACCCATTTGCTTAATGACATTTATTTATTTGTAAGTATTTACTCACTTATAATATGTTTACTGTTTATTTATGTGCTACAATATGAATTTATTTCTATTGATACATTTTCCATGTACTGTATATATTATTGTTTTTGTGTTCATGTTACATACATTCATGTAAGATCTTTATGGCATCCAGCATAAGCGGCGGAGTTTTCCCAGCTGCCTTTGCAAGCAAGACGAATTAGATTAAAAAAAATATTTCACAGTTAAAGCTATTTTTTTTTTACTTGTGACGAGCCTGTAGATGTGGAATGTTAGCAATAATACGTCACATTTCGGCATTAGTCAATTAAAAAAACTAAAAATAAAACAAACACATAAAGTGAAAGACATTTTTAAAGTCCAGAATTTAAGACACATTACGTCTTTACACAAAGACTCGAAAATCAGCTCCAGAATTATTGGCACCCATCGTAAAGATGGACTTTAAAGTGTATTCGTGTATTACAGTTACTTACAACTAAACACCATTAAACAACGGTGCCATTATTACATTTAACAACAGCTTAAGTAAAGGTTAAAAAAGTTTAGTTTTTTTATTTAGCTGAGTCACCACAGACCTGTTTTAGTAAAGTTTTGTAACTCCGGAGATGACTGTGACTTATGATATAGCAGATTACCTACACTTTTCCAACACTTTCTTCTCCACGACAGGGATCTGCTAAAGTACTGGGCACCATAACGACCTTGTCCAAACATCCTCCCCCGATCTACGGCACGTACCCCAGCGTGGGACATCACTCCACCGTCTGTGCCACTAACTCTCTGCCCCGCTCAGCACCAGGCACTCTGTCCTGGCACAGATCCTCCGGTTCCTCATCGCAGCAGATCCAGCAGAGGATCACCGTCCCCCCGAGTCCCACGCCATCAGCCGGCTCACCTGTCTTGCCTCAGAGTGAGAGAAGTAATGACGCCCCTCTGGCCGCAGCGGTTCGGCCGTTTTATACGGAACGGGGGTCACGACCTCAGTCTCCACGCAAGGGTCCTGCTACGATGAACTCTAGCTCCATTTATCACATGTACCTGCAGCAGCCGGCGGCCAAAAACTACCAAAGCAGCAGCACCAGATCTGCAGTGAAAGCGGGTATTTGTCAAAATTACATTTTATAATATTATATAGTATTTCATTTTCATTATTGAATTAGTAGAACAACTAAACTGCTCACTATAAATTATTACCTTTACCACTACTACTAATAATAAAAGATGGGAGGATCCACGGTTCTAGCCTCAGCGCTGCCAGGCTGTCGCTGTCGGGCCCTTGAGCAAGGTCCTTCACCCTCAATTGCTTAGATACAATGAGCTGAAAACCTGGTCCGCAAGAAACTGCCAGAGAACCGACAGATATCTCTCCAGGAGTGGGGAATATTCATTGCCTGATCTGCTTAAGCATGTGGACACAATGTTTTTTCATTGCCTCATTTCCTCTTCTTTCTCCAGTGTATGGAAAGCCGTTGCTGCCGAGCTCCGTCTCCTCATCCCCTGTCCCCTTCCAGCACCAGTCCACCAGAGACGTCTCGGAGCGCGAGTCTGAACCCGTGATTAGCCACAATCCCCAACCCAGCATGGAGAACATCCCTCGCCCCCTGAGCCCCACTAAACTCACCCCGGCTCACTCGCCCCTGCGCTACCAGAGTGACATTGACCTGGAAGTTCTGAGGAGAAAGCTCGCCAATGCTCCTCGTCCTCTTAAAAAGCGGAGCTCCATCACCGAGCCTGAGGGTCCCAATGGTCCTAACATCCAGAAACTTCTCTACCAACGCTTCAACACACTTGTTGGTGGCATGGAAACGGTTACACCATTTTTCCAACCAGATATTGCCGTGAATTTAACCGGTAATGTTGATTCTGTTAATGGAAATGTTACTGAAACAATTATAAAAGCTGCTGTAGAGCCAACACCAACGTCTGTCTCCGATCCTGGACCGTCACCGGCACCTGATGCTAATGAGAATCAAATGGGGCAAACGGCTAATCATACTGAAACTCCAGAGATTACAGACACCATGGATCCTAAAGAAGGTCCTGAGGATAGTCATAACAACAATAAGTCGTCGTTAGATGCAGATGAAGAGTCCACGGTGGAGGAGAAAGAAGACATGGAGCAGAACACGGTGAGTGTTACACCAGGACATCATGACAATAACATCGCTAGTGATAGAGATTCCAGGTGCTTTCACCTAAGCAGAGTTTAGTCTGTTTGAACAGAACCTTGGTGTGTTCTCCAGTGTCGTTCGTTATGCCGGTGAGAGAAGAGC
This sequence comes from Clarias platycephalus, assembly GCA_030068275.1. Lineage (NCBI taxonomy): Eukaryota > Metazoa > Chordata > Actinopteri > Siluriformes > Clariidae > Clarias > Clarias platycephalus. The sequence goes on from JAQQZT010000005.1 coordinate 24,119,791, forward strand.
AATCCAAACCTCAGGACTGAGAGCATTAGACTTAGGTGGTTGTTCACTTGAACTCAGAGGGAAAGTGATTCGACTTTGTATCAATACGACTGCTGGAACTGAATTAAGTGAATTTCACTTTGTAGATTTATGGTTTAAACAGACAAAACAATCGAAAAGAGAAGATAAACGCAGGATGTAACTCAGAATCTCCTTTTCTCATTTTATTTCTCAACAATGAAGGAAAGAGTTTTACACCAATGTTTTCAGCCCTACAGTACATGCCCTTCAACCAATTTTTCTTGTGGTTTATTTCATTTCCTGCAAACCCAACCCCAAACAGCAAACAAATCAAAAGAACGAATTTCTCTCTAACATTTTTAAGTCCAAATTACTGCAGAAAACAAAAATCCCTGGATTTTTCATTTAGCGAATAAATCTTATTTCTGATTGAATGTTAGGTGAAGAGGACGAACCTGAAAAAGCCTGGTTCTGAGAGAACGGGTCACGGTCTGAGGGTGAAGTTTAACCCGCTGGCGCTGCTCCTGGACGCATCTCTGGAGGGCGAGTTTGACCTGGTGCAGAGGATTATATATGAGGTACAACACAACCTTAAAATATAATACTCATCACAAGGTTCTAAGTGATGCTGAGGTCTGGACCCGAGTCATATATCTGATGAGCTCAAACTTGATAAAGTTACAAATGGTTGATGGTGCTTGTAACCACAAATTACTTTAGACCGTAAATTAAGTTAATACTACAGCACTGTTGTAATCATCAGTGTGCTTCATTAGAACACCGTAGCAAGTGTTTTATTCCTACCGGCTTTAATTTCAGGTGGAGAACCCCAGCACTCCGAATGATGAAGGCATCACGCCGCTTCACAACGCTGTGTGTGCTGGTCATTATCACATCGTGAAGTTCCTGCTGGATTTCGGAGTGAACATCAACGCAGCAGACAGCGACGGATGGTACAAACTACAGCGCAAATAAACCAATACTTTATATATAAATTCAGTCCTATTAGTAAACGAATCTCTGTTGCATGTAACAGGACACCGCTGCACTGCGCCGCCTCGTGTAACAGCGTACATCTGTGTAAGCTCCTGGTGGAGTCAGGGGCGGCCATCTTCGCCACCACCATCAGTGACGTGGAGACGGCGGCGGATAAGTGCGAGGAGATGGAGAACGGCTATGTGCAGTGCTCACAGTTTCTTTATGGTGAGAGAAGTGAGGATTTTACACAAGCTGTTTTATCACACCAGGTTTTTTAACTGTAATTAGTTCCTGTTTCTCTCTCAGGTGTGCAAGAGAAGTTGGGGGTGATGAATAAGGGGACTGTTTACGCTCTGTGGGATTATGAAGCTCAGAGTCCGGATGAGCTCTCGTTCCGTGATGGAGACGCTCTAACAGTGCTGAAGCGCAGAGATGAGAGTGAGACTGAGTGGTGGTGGGCCAGACTTAATGACAAGGAGGGCTACATTCCTCGAAACTTGCTAGGGGTAAGCATGAAAAATCCCACTGAAAATTAGTAATGCCTATAAACTCCCACTATGACTGACAGACATAAAAACCACACCACAAAACATACTTAGATCGTGCCTCCTTCACAGTGACTGAAAGGTACAAAAGCCACACCCCTTTACTGTGACTGACAGAGGCCACACCTCCTTCACTGTGACTGAAAGAGAACCTGTTGCAGAATTTTAGATATTATCTTTCTTTCTTATCTTTATTTATTTTCTCTACTTTTGTGCAGTTGTACCCGAGGATCAAACCCAGACAGCGGTCCCTGGCATAACGTCCCCTGATGGACAGGAGCCCCAACTGGACATTTTCATCTTTTAATGCCACCAAGATAAGCCGAAGGCGTGGCAGCTATAAACTGAGACTGAAGCTTGGATTTATTTATCCAAGGAGAGATTTGCTGATCAGTCCTCCGTTTTCAGCCTGCAAAACGGATCTTATTTTGGTTTATTTTTTTAAATCCCTTTCACCCAGATGTCTGTGGGATGGAAACACACCGGTTTTCCTGTTTCCTTTTGCACTGGTGTTTGTGGGATATGAAAGTGATGACACTCTGAGACAGCTGGGGAAGGGAGCTTTGTGTATTTTTGTTGGACAAAGGAAACACTCAAGGAAAAAACGCTGTCTACTGAGCAGCTGATTCAACGACAATAAGGAAGGAAGGAAGGACGGCGCTAGAAGGTGCAGAGAGAGACATTAGAATAAGAGTGCAGAGGAAATGTTGAGGAGTTTGTACTGCAAGTGTTCAATCATGGAAGTATAAGAGAGGAGAAATTGTAAGTTTAATAAGCAATGGTGGTAAGAAAGTTATGAAAAATGGAAAAAGTCTGTGTTTTCCATCCAGAAAGAAAATAAAAGCTCTACACACCTGCATTAATATGTTAAAGCCAAATGCACATGAACAACCGAGACACATTTGGTGTGATGAATTTTGCGTGTTTAAATATGACCTGAAGCCACGATGTGGGCAGAGCCTCCACTTTAACAGATCATCTCACACTCGCCACAAAAATCTTGTTTCAGTTTCATAAAATGTCAGGATGAGTCCTTTATACAAGCAGATTGTGTGAAGCTAAACTCCTGGCCTTGTTGCTGAAGTGAAAACTAATGAAGCGATCTCCAGACACTGACTGCGTCTCAGCTGATTGTCTGCAATTGGTGTTAATAAAATGTCATTTAGCCTGAAATGTTTTTTTTTATGTTGTATCGATCTCCTCTTGGTTTTTAAAAGCTCTTTGTAACACATAGGAGATGAATTGCTTTATGGGTTCAGGTGTATGAGTGATGCACTTGACAGCAGATAATAATCGATCAGTAATAATCATAATAATGCAGTATAAGAGGCCTGAACCTGAGTCTGCGATATCCTTCATGCCACATGCCATGTAAATGCACAATAAAGACATTCTCAAATTGTGAACCGTCAAACTTTTGTTCATTTTGAAAAATAATGTTATTGATTTTATTATTTTACTAAGGAGTTAATTCTATGATATGATTTATTACACTGCTCAGGCAAAAAATTAGGGCTGTAGCTATCGAATATTTTTAGTACTCGAGTATTCTACCAAAAATTGTATCAATTAATCTGATAAAATGTACTTTTGCTTAATATTTGTTGCACGCCAAACAAATAATTGCAATGTAAAATATATAAGAGAAACAAAGATTAATTGGTTTTTGTTTTTAGAAAAATCTACTTTTATTTTTTAAATGCATACAGAATTTTATCAAAAATAAACATTGTCATTATTCACAATACAAGGAATATTTTAAAGTTGACTGAGATGAATTAAGTGCATTACAGAGCCATACATTCTTATTTTAAAGCCTTTTCTCAGATGCAAAAACTAAATAAAAAATGAATTTCAAATGATTTAAGTATCAAAAAAACTGAGGCACACATTAAAATAAATTTTTATATAATTTTATCGCTCCTTTCCATATTGCATCCCGCAACAGAACGCTCCCTCAAATCAATACACAGCTAACTGTTTGCATCTCCTTCCGCTTTGTGGTGACGTAAGCGCTTCTCTTTCGTCGGTGTTTACTGGCGGCTTGCAAATAATTGCACAAAAACATGACAAGCTTTTAAAATTAATTAAAAGAAGCTTTGTAATCGAATTACTCGAGTTACTCTAAGAATCGTTTCAGCCCTACAAAAAATTATATTACTCTCTTTTAGACTTATTATTGGCCTGCATCAGGAAAAGGAGATTGCTGAAACTACTAAAATTGGGTTATGAACTCACTATTAAAACCTGGAAGGATAGTGGTGAATCATCATCTTTGAAGAAGAAATGTGGTTAGAATAGTGATCGGAGATCACTTAGACACAAACATAAACACATGAATCATTAAAAAAAAATGAAATCAAAAAAGGCTTGAGTATGTTAGGCAGCATAAAGGAAAAGGTCATGTGGTCTCATGATGCATATTTATCATGGAGTGATGAGTGTGTCAGGGTAAGAAGAGAAGTGGAGGAAGTTATTGTACCCATCATGCCTAGTGGCTACCGTATGAGCCTGGGGTTGCTTCTGTTGGTCAGGTCTAGGCTGAGCAACATTACAGTATTTGCCCCCACCCCCCAAAAAAGCAGTCAGCTAACGACACAAACATAAAAAGTATAAAAAGAATGTACCGAATTAACAGGTTTTTCCATCAATTCTTTTTTCCTTCCCTGATGGCACTGGCATATTCCAAAATGACTTACATTGAGGCTTAAATTGTGAACAAGTGATTCAGGGAGCACGAGACATCATTTTCAAATATGGATTGGCCACCACAGAGTACAGACCTTAAGCCCAGAGAGAATCTTTGGGATGTGCTGGAGAAGACTTTACAAGTGGTCCGACTCTTCCATTATTAAAACAGGATCTTGGATCAAAATTAATGCCACTCTGGACTGAAATAGACATCGTGCCATTGCATAACGAATGCATTCCCTGATCAAAGCAAAATAACAAAATATTAGAGTGAGTGACTTATTGGCCAGGCAGTGTATAAGGAGTGAACAGAAGTGGACTGAGTTTGGCTTTTATACTTAAACTGTTTTAATCTAATTGGAAAAAGGGTTATATGTAATTACACAGAGATCAGACTTTCTTTTTTTTTTTTTCTTTTTAAATAAATTAAACCCCCTGAGCACACCTTTAATGATGTGTGTGTGTGTGTGTGTGTGTGTGTGTGTGTGTGTGTGTTTTCTTATTGCTGATCATGCATATTTGCTGCAGTAGTCAGTGATAACCTTTGGACCTTGAGAAAGCTAGTGTGATTTTTAATCTTGCTGGGAGCTGCTCTTATTCACTCTGACTGCTCTGCACTTATTTGAAGGTAAGCAGGAAAACGCTTCATTAACATTTTAATCATGCATTCATCCTAAATCCAACAAAGTAACATTGTTGTTAATACTCTGAGGGGGTAGAAAACAGTGTAGATGATCAGACATGGATTCTAGCATTATGCATGGTACTGTAGCTGCAGGCAAGTAAAACTGGGAACAGATTAACCAGCACAGCCCAGAGTGAGCCTGAAAAACAAAAACCCAGTTTGGACCCGTGTCGTGTGTTCCCCTAAACTTTTCCTTTTCTTTTTTTCAGCAGGAAGTCAAACCAGACTCGCCATTATATCTAGGGTGCGCCTTGCAGACACTTCTATCTGTCTGTCTGTCTATCTACTGTATCTATCAATCATGTCGGACGTGCAGGGATTCCACATTCAGTCTCCTCTCCTTGAGAGCATTAGTATGTCCAAGCGGCTGGACTCCCCTGTTTACCTTAAGATGGAAAACGTCCAGCCTTCTGGTTCGTTTAAAATCAGAGGAATCGGACACCTGATTAAACAGGTGAGCAGAAAATAACTCTCTCCACCTTTACAAACAGTGTCTTTTTAAACAGACATATCAAATTAATTTCTTGTTATTATTCGCGGGTGTAACACGTTTATGCATCGATTGCATATTTGTTCATAGAATAAAATAAACGAAATTATGAACTGTTTACCATTATTCAGCTTTAAATTTATACCGGCATTTTAGTAAATATACTTTTAATAGTCCATTTTGTAGTCCAAATACTTTTGTAGTCAATTTTGTGTCCCTGCGTAACTTTCAAAGAACCCGGTAGTACTCTGCTTCTAAACCAATCACATGTGGCAGTCTCATCCGGGTATTTCGTTTACGCAGCACAACCCAACTAGATCTATACAGGGTGACACAGAATAACGGGAATTTTTGAAATGCGTATTGGTAGCCATTAGCAGGTGGTAGCACTGCGGGTTAGTGACATAAGTAAACATTCCGCCATTTTAAAGTTTTAGGTTTCAATTACTATGAATAAAATTGATTTCTTTTATCACTACTAGTTTTATTGGATTGTAAAAAAAGTTCCCGTTTTTTTTTGTCACCCTTTAGTATTGGCACAGTTAGCCTTTTAAACGTGGCAACAAAAAAAAAAAATCATGTAAAAAAAAAAGTTGCATTTTTAAACATTTTATACTATTATAGATCAAATAAATATGTAAAAGAAAAAAAAAAAAAGGATTCGCAATCGTTTGACGCTTAAAAGCGAGCGAACGTTCTAGTCGCGAGCCGGGCAGTGCAGCGGGTGTTTGTGGGAAGTGTAGTTTTTACAGCACAGTCGCAAAATGAGCGACAGAAAGCATTTATTTATTTAATTCGCACAGCTAATTTAAGTAGAATATCAAACATGGTGGACATAATGTATAATTCGATGTTTTTAAGAATTCATAAATCATCAGACATTCTTTGATCTATATGAAAATCTATATAAACAAATCTATATAAACAAAACGTATGAGCAGAACTTACTTCAGGGATGATAGTGACGTAATCATCTCGCTTCACACTCCTAAAGGTCTTTTTAGGATATATTAAAAATGTGTTTTAGTATTAAAATTTAAGATTAAAATTAGAACGTAATTATTTACAAATTATACTTGTATTTAAACTTTAGGGATGCCTTAATTATAAAAAAATGAAAAGCTGTTTTATGCAACAAAATGACAAAAATATGATGAGAAAACAACTAATTTAATATTTTTCTTTTTTTAAGCTTGCAGGTTCAAAGTCAAATGGTGTAATCTGTTCTTCAGGTGGGTTCAGAATAATGTATCTGTATTACTTTAAAAAATTTAAGAGAAAGAGTGTTTAGTACTAGTGGGATTCCTTCGGGTATTCTAGTTTCCTCCCAGACTTCAAAGACATGTAGATTAGGCAAATCGGTGTTACCAAATTGTCGTATTGTATAGAATGAGCATGTGTTCGTGCTCTGGATTGGCACTCTGTACGGGGAGTACCCTGCCCCATCTCCTGGGCTAGGCTTCAGGCCCCCTGTATACAGGATAAAGCGGGACAGACAATGAGTGAGAGTGAATGAGATTCACTGTTTTTTCATAAATCAGGATTTAAGTTTTTTTCGTGTTGAGGAGCTACTGTGAATGCTGAATGCAGGTGGAAACGCAGGCTTGGCTACAGCATATGCAGCACGCAAGCTCAACATCATGGCCACCATCGTCGTGCCTTCGTCCTCTCCAAAGCTGGTGGTGGAGAAACTGCGGGACCATGGTGCCAGTGTGCGAGTCGCAGGTAAGGTGAGAAAATTCCCCAACAGTTAAATGTCCTAATATTACAATATTTATATGAGACACAAACAGCATCTACAACACAATCTCCTCCTGTATGCGATATGAGCAGGTGTGGGACGACGCAAACGCAGAGGCTCTTCGTCTGGCTGAAAGCGAAAACCTCATCCTGGTGCCACCGTTTGATCATCCTCTGGTCTGGTGAGGTGCTCTTTGTCACTCTTATTGTTCTAAATTGAAATCTTTGATAATTATTAAGTATTAAATGTCCCATATTTGACTCTTTCTTTAGCAAGAAAACAGGTCTCAGAGCTCCTCCAGAGTGTGTGTATGAGTTAATACCCCAGCTGAAATACCCATCGGATAATGCATTTTTATTCTGCTGAGCCACGCCCTTCAGAGAACAGCAGAGCAGAATAAAAACATGGAGAATAGGCTCTTCTTATAGAATAGGCTCTTCTTATATGATATCACATTGGGGGGACAAATCAAATTAGTTCGTTAGCCATAAGAAAAAAAAAAGCAGGAAATGTTTTTTCCTCATGTTTGTACACGCAGACACTAGAGACACGTTTGAATGTAAGAAACACACTTATGTAACCCAAATTTTGAATATAGTGAACTTTAGGACCCTAAGTTGTAGATTCTGGTTCTTTTGTGTATTAACTGTGTCTAATTTGTTAGGCTATGTTTAGAACAAATCGAAAATGTCCATCATAAAAAGTTCCATGCTCAATAATTTGCAGCAAGACATAAAGAAACACATCCTATTGGCGAATTATTATGAAAATCTTGATTTTCTTTCAGGAAAGGACATTCAAGTCTGGTCCACGAGCTGAAGGCGGGTCTGCCGTGTGAGCCGGGCGCCGTGGTGCTGTCCGTCGGAGGCGGAGGACTTTTCTGCGGAGTCGTTCAAGGCATGGATGAAGTCGGCTGGGGTCATGTCCCCATCCTCTGTATGGAGACTGTGGGAGCGGATTGTCTCAATGCAGCCATAAAAGCTGGACATTTAGTCACTTTACCAGACATTACGAGGTAAAAAAATATGGACTATTCTAAATATGGACTTTAATTCTCACATGCCAATCTGGAGGTACCTCTAAGGGCATAAGTGTGAGTGATGGTGGTATGGAAATTATTTAATGCTGAGGTTTCTAAAATAAGAGATCAAATAGATTATATATGACATTTATGATTAGATCTTATTGTTAGTTAACTACCTGTTGTATGTTAGTTTGGTAGATAATATTAGTTAAGTTAATTCAGTGTTAATTGTTGCTAGCTACATACAGTAATGGCAGCGTAGCTGGTGGTTCTATCGAGCAATAACTGTCTTGGATACAAATAATTAATTTAAAATTTTCATTAGTTATAGGTAACAAATGAGTGTGTGTGTACGTGTGTGTGCCCTGTGATGGATTGGCACCCTGTCCAGGGTGTACCCCGCCTCAAGCCCTAAGCCTCCTGGGATAGGCTCCAGATCCCCGCGACCCTGAATACAGGATAAAGCGGTGTAGAAGATGAGTGAGTGAGTGAGTGAGTTACAGGTAACAAAAAAGTTAACTTAATTTTTACATTACAGCGGACAATTAGTAAGCTTTTGGACGCTAGTTACATAACTAGATTATAATCATTTTATTTGATTTTAATCAATGTTATATTTTATATTATTTTCACAAATTTACTTTTTAATATTGTAAAGCACTTAGGTCAACCATGTGGTTGTTATTCAATGTGCTATACAAATAAATTTGACTTGACTTGGCAGTAAAAATGAAAACCTAGCTGTGATATGGAAGTTTGATAACTGGAAATGTTATTTAGCGAGTTTCTTCCTGACCACATGGTGCTTTTGTGTGTCTAAATTAGATTCTTTGTGTTGGTTTATTTCTTTTTCTAGCGAGGCTAAATGTTTAGGAGCGAAGACAGCTTGCAGTCAGGCGTTCGAATATAGCAAAAGACCAAACGTCATCTCCGAGCTAGTGACTGATCGACAGGCTCTGCAGGCAGTTGAGCTCTTCCTCGGTAATATACCTTTACGTTTATCTTTCCGTATAATAATTTCTGTGTTCTATTTTTTGTCCAAAAATAATCAAATACAAAGCTAGCGTATAGACTCTGCTATTGTTGCTAATAAAGACATTTTAGTGTTATTTAATTTTGTTAGTTACCTAACAATAATAGCAAATCTCAAACCTAGCTAAAAACCTAGCTTGATTGACCCAGTAGCGATTACTGTTACAGTAGTTGTTAATATCAGTGCTGTGTTTGTTAGCACTAATTCTTATACATATGATGTATTTTTATGCATGTGTTTGTGCATGTGAAGATGAAGAGCGTGTGTTAGTGGAGTTAGCGTGTGCAGCTTCGTTGGCCGCGGTGTACAGCGGTGTGATACAGCGGCTGCAGGACGAAGGTCGCCTGCGCAAACCGCTCGGCCCGCTGGTCGTCATCGTGTGCGGAGGAAGCAGCGTTAACCTCGCACAGCTGCAGCACCTGCGCAGCGTCTGCAAGTGATTCCCCTTTCCCCATGATGCCTAGAGCACATGTCATGTCAGGAATCTAATATCACTAAAACAAACTTTAATTACATTTTGCATCAATTGCTAACACACTACCAGTGACTCTGCTATACTCTCTAAATTATATTGGTGGAGACAGGACCAAGCGCATTATTAATACCAACCATTACCGCAAACATGTTGGTTGATTATTAAGGCGGGGTTGGGGTGGGGGTGGGGACGCAGTTATGGTTTGGCGGACTCCTCACACCTCGTCTTTTATTTTTTTTAATTCTTCAGCGGGGTCAGCAGATGGCGCTGCTGCATTTCTAATACTAATCATTAAATGTATTTTTTTTTTTAAATAATGTAATTAATATAATTTTAGAACGGATTGACCATTAATACTGATTTTTAGCATCAAAGTGTTGTGAACTGAGTGAAGCATATTAATTAAATAGTTTTAATTAAAAAACTACCAGTGGTTCCGCTGTACTGTTTTATGTGCTGTTATGAAGACACAGTGGTGGTGGAAACAGGACAAAATGATTATTAATACTAACGTTTACCTCAAATATGTTGGTTAATAATTAAGGGGGAAAAAAAACCTCACACCTCTAATATGTATTTTATTTTTAATTCTCCATTGTGGTCAGCAGGTGGCGTTGCTGCATTTCTAAAGCTAATCATTGAAAATGTAAATAATATAATTAATAGAATTTTATAATGTAGTGACCAGTAATAATCATGTTTAACATCAATGTGTTATGAACTGACTGAAGCATATCTATGAAATTGTTTGAATTAAAGAAAAAGCATGTACTTGCAGTGTGCCTAATCTAATCAATGACTAAATAAAATAGTTAATATTAATCTCTCTCTCTCTCTCTTTTACGTTTAAACACATTTATATATGTCATGGTTCTGTGTTCCTTTTTATGCAAACTACTTCCCATGTCTAAATTAGTTACTTTTCCAACCTTATTCATTATTTTTGCTAATTCCTTCTAGCTTAAAGTGTGATTTGTAATATTCGATTTAAACATCATGTTTAACCCTGAATGAGGTCTTGACACAGACAGACAAATTGTTATGACGCCATGTGTTATGTTTAGCATATGACACGCGTCCACACCTAACACAGTGCTTATTGTTTCTCATCATCCTGCTTTCAGTCTGTAAGAGCACACTGTTAAATTTAAAGATCTTGTTATAGATTTTAATAATGGAGTCTTGCTAAAGAATTATGATTAGTGTCAGAGCTCAGATGTTTGTGTGTTCTTTCTCCAGAATAGAGATAAAGGAGTTAGTATTTAGCGCTTAGCTCATCTATTGATTCATGGACATCAGTTCTTTACCATAAACACTTTCATCCAGCTGGGAGGGAGGAAGTAAATATTTAGATTTTTGCCAATGGCAACAGACGAATCCTGTGTGTGCCAATAATAATTAGTGCAGTGAGGAGCGGGCCGGTGTGAGGGCGAAGCTGTGCCGTGAGTCATGTGTAATCTACAGAAACTTTGTCTGAACATCTTGTGATGCAATTTGCTCCACGCTAGGGTTTTATCCCCTCCGAGGTTTTATCTGACGCCTGCGCTTCTCACACGTTCCTCCATTAGAGTTCGGCCCGATAACGCAAACCAGACCTGCACTCTTTAAATATTTATTCAGCGCTGATACACCGGGGGCCAAAACCCTCAGAAGTGCTGTACATTAAACAGACTCCTTGTTTCTGCCTATCGTTATCATGTGTAACCCCTGACTCAGGTAAGGTGACGGAAACTGTTATTAAACTCCAGCCAAAAAACAGGGTGTTGATACCCGAACCTGGCTGAATGAAGAGCCAGCGGTCTGGATTGTGTATTCTGAATTATGAATCTCACATCCTGTTAAAGTTGGAGCCAGGAGCATAAAGCTGGAGTGAGGCATGACATCATCGTGCAGTGTGAGAATGAGGTGAGGAAGTGTGTACAGATGACGGAACAAGGCTTGAGAACACAATTTACATTCCTGACTGCTGCATTCAGCTAAAGCTTGTATCTTGTGATTTTTGCCTACGAAAGGTCAATAAATAAAACTTCACTCATTTAATTTTCTTTAGTTCGGTCAGTGAAGACTCCGTCTGTTGCTCAATATATAACACCCTCTATACAGTTCACTTTTGAAACTGTAAATGCATCATGATCATTAATGCTATCGGCTGGCTTATTGCCAACAAAGCACCTATTTCATCCAAATGTCTACGTGTTGTCTTCACTCTGTAACTCAAACTTGTGGAAATCCAAAATCCCAAGTTTAGGCTTCCTACTTTTAACTCAAGTGCTGCAAGATTCTTTTTTTTTGGTTAAGAACCCTTTAACACATTACCAAAACCTGTAAGGATCAGGCACGTGCAGAGGGGGGGGCGGAGGGTGCTTGAGCACCCGCCCCTTTCCTTCAGGATGCCTCAAGTGCCCTTTTCTTGTTTTTTTTTTTTTTTTTTTTAATGTGTATGTGCGTATGGAGCCCTGTCTTTGCCCCTCAACAATAAAATGTAACTATTAATCTCAACTTTGCTAAATAAAAGGATCTGGCTTGCATCAGTCACATGACTGCCATTAACCAATGCTCGCCCTTGAGGGCAGAGCG
>JAQQZT010000005.1:24145827-24158190 GCA_030068275.1 Clarias platycephalus
CAGGTGTCTTTTATACTGATAACAGATGCCATTAATACAGGTAACGAGTGGAGGACAGAGGAGCCTCTTAAAGAAGAGGTTACAGGTCTGTGAGAGCCAGAAATCTTGCTTGTTTGTAGGTGACCAAATACTTATTTTATCGAGGAATTTACCAATGAATTCATTAAAATGAATGTGATTTCTGACCCCCTATTTTGTCTCTCATAGTTGAGGTATACCCATGATGAAAATGACAGGCTTCTCTCTCCCATCATTTTAAGTGGGAGAACTTGCACAATTGGTGGCTGACTAAATACTTTTTTGTCCCACTGTATATAACACTTTTAACAATGGTCATTGTCATAAAGCAGCTTAAAGGAATTAAAAGACAATTCGGTAAATTACTATGAAATGTATGAGAAAATATGTACCGATCAGAATGGTCAGATTGTTCCTGATGAACAAGCCGAGGTCAACAGTAGCAAGGAGAATCTCCCTCAGATGGAACTCTTAGCTGAGTTCTTGTAATGTGCAAGTAGTATTTATGAACGATTGTGTGTACAGTTTCCACAGACAGATGCACCTCTTAAGCAAGTAGTTGACAAGTTTTCTGTAGATTTTCAAGGATCAGGCTTTACAATCGTTGAATGTTTACTGCAGTGAGCCCTGAGGAACCCTGGCTGGGATCAGCATTCACAGACGTACAGCCTTCTTTAAAATCTTTGCAACATTCCAAAGTCTTCTAAGAGTCTCATCTTTGTACTGTGATTGAAGTTTTCTGTATCTTCCTTTATGCCTTTATTCACCAGAAATTTCATCACAGTTTGACTTGAATGCGACTTGTTGATTGTATTTGAGAATGTCGTACTGTATATTTACTGAAGTATATTGGCATGATCATTGTCCCATAATCTTTAATTTTACATTAGTGTATTTAAGTAATACATTTGTATGTTGTATAATGTATGGTGACAGAAACATCAGAACAAGCTGATGTGACCTTAATGTGCATGTTAAAGCATAAGTACTGCAATTGTTGACCTAAGCTTTATACATGTGTGTGTGTTTGTCTTCCCGCTTCGTGCTGTAGCTGTATTGCGACGCAGCGATGGTTCCTCGTAAACCGGCGTCCCGCGGCTGGGCCTCTGTCCTGTGCTGCTTTAAGAGAAGCGAGCAGCCTGAGATCACCTACGCCATCGGCCACGACACCAACCTCGCGCTGCAGGCCATGGAGCCCAAGCAGCCCATCCCTCCCACTGAGGAGCTAGACGTCATGTTCTCTGAGCTTGTGGTGTGTGTTCTTCTTCTTCTTCTTGGATTAGGCAGTTATAAATAATACAGTTTAGATTTGATCATTTCTGTGATATGCAGTACTGTATGAGTAGCTGATTGTAGGCATTATTATAAAATAAAAAAAATAACTTGTGGATTTTTTAACCTTTAACCTTTACTTTTAAAAATGTTTCCACAAACTGATCTGAGTGCGAAGTTCACGAAGCTTTCTGTTGTACAGAAAAATTATATTTTTACTGTTATTACAATTTTAGTGGATATTTAAAATTGATCATTTTGGTCCGAACAGATGGGCTAACGGATGTGTGTGTGTGTTTGTGTCTTTGTGTGTGTGTGGTACCTGCAGTCATGTTTATCAGTTATGATCACGGACTTTATACCACTGCAAGCATGTTTTGCCTGCATCAGGATCATTTTCATACAAAGACGGTCAGGAAGCTGGTAGTTGATGCACAACAGTAGAGTTCAGTCTTATTTCCGCACTAATCCACGTGCCTTATGGGGGGGTTCTTCAAATCCAGGGGTAGAGGGCCAACACAGTTCAATGATTCTTCTGCTCAAACACAGCTGTTTCAACTAAATACTAAGCTCAGTGTGTGTGTTTAGGTGTTAAGAACCCTGGAATACATATTCATGCAATTTAATGTTAATTCTGTTATGTTGTTGATAATATTAAGTACATAATATTGAACATGTTTATGAGAAATTAGTTGTTTTTCAGTAGAAGCAAGCTGTTGGACTCGTTTTAAAACACCCTCGGATGTTGTTTCTCCTGTTTTTCTTCTGTAGAGGTGTTGACCCCCATGGGTCGGTCATGTCCATGCTCATTTATTACAGCGTATAAGGTGGAATATTAGCATTCTGTTTTATATAAAGTATGTTTTTCTGAATGCCACAGAATCAACCTATTTGTGAAACAAATTGAGATTTAAATTTTAACCAAATATTTTCATGTAGTCTGAGTTCATAGCCACAATATCATAATACAGTCTATGATAATAAAAAAAAAAAGGCTATGAAATTGACATTATTTGCGTTCAAATACTTACAGTAGTCTAACACTTTTTAACATGTTTTATTGATTTTGGAATCGATTCAAGTTTAAACCTTTAAATAGTGTCGATATTATTGTCAAATTTGCATGAAGCAGAGCGGCGGCACGATAGCATAGCGGTTAGCACAGTGGCCTGGCACCTACAGGGTTGAGGGTTCAATTCCCGCCTTCTGTGTGTGTGGGTTTTGCATGTTCTCCCTGTGCTTGGTAGGTTTCCTTCTGTTATCTGACTGTCGGTTTACTCCCACAGTGCCGGATAGGTTATATGGCGTTCCTAAATTGCCTGTAGTGGATGTGTGTGGTGTGTGTGTGTTGCCTGTAGTGTATGTGTGTGCTGTATTCCCCGCCTTGTGTCTAAAGTCTCCTGTGATAGGCTCCAGGCCTCCGTGACCCTGTATACAGGATAAGGGGTATAGAAGATGAATGAATGAAGCTGGGAGGGGTAGAGTTGCGTCGTCTTCAATATAATAAAGTTGTCATTGCTGCCAGATTTTCATGTGTATGAGAGTGTGTACATCTCTTTCTCTATCTCTGTATGTGTCTATTTTCAGTTTTGTAAACGTCATCGAAATACTTTTATTTCCCAGACCATTTAGACTGTGCATTACTTTTGTAGCGTGTATGTGACATGTGATTTCTTCTTGTTTAAATGGGAATATTGTGCGAGGTACCTTTCAACAACAGCAGCCAAGGTTTTTTTAAAACATTCCAGACATGTTTCTTCTTAGAATAACTTAGGTCTAATCAATACTTACTGAACTCTTTTGGTATTGTTTTGGTAATCTGTAATGTCAAATATCTCAGTGGACCTCCAGTGTGAAGACTTGAAGGTTTGAATTCACTTTTGCCAACATTTTTTATTCTGTGTGTTTTATATACTGTAGATTTACATCACTTGTTGCTTTTTGATGTGTTTTGTGCTTGCTTGAATAGGATGAACTGGACCTGACTGATACACACCGAGCAGCTATGTTTGCTCTTCCTGCAGAGAAAAAATGGCAGATATACTGCAGCAAGAAGATGGTGAGAATGGCTTGAATGCAAAACAGAGAAAGTGAGAAAATGATATAAAGAGGAAAGAGTGGAAGAAATGTTTTCTAAGCAACAAGCCTGAGATCTGTATCTGATGTAGAACAGATATTAGACTATAAAGCCTCTGGTCTGATGTGAACAGGTCTGATGTGAACAGGTCTGATGTCAGGCGAATTGGATTGTGTTTGATTGATGACCTGAGGTCATCATGATTATTAGGTTTTATTGACTTTAAATAATCAAAGTGCTGAATCGTTTGATCTGGTTAATATTTGATCTTGGAGCTTTATCTGTAAAGTCTGTGTGACGCTGAGCAGAAAAGAAAAGCTGCTTCTTCTCTTTCCAACATCAACATTAGTGTTGAGGCTGAAGCTCGGAGCTTTCCTGCGTCCCTGACTCGCTGCCACGGGGCTCGGGACGCGCTGTGCTGAGTTCGTCACCAGAGTGTACCTTTAATAACTAATAAAAAACACATGCAGATTAATATTCAGGAAAAAATAACTGTTAATAAATTATTTACAGCTTCTTTCTCTCTTTCTTTTTTTCTGCTTTAAATAAATATAATAAACAATTAGGTGAAACCAGGTCTTTAAAAAAATTACTTTTATAAAAATTGCTGGTTAGAACTATGTTTTGTGTGCGCGTGCATGCATATGTGTGTCCGGTTTGCATGTGTGCATGTGTACATGTGCAGTTTTTGGTTGTTCTTCCAGAGATGAAGAATAATGCTTTGTTTCTGATGTTCAGGAACAGGAGGAGAACAAAGGAGCGACGAGTTGGCCTGACTATTACATTGACCAGATCAACTCCATGGCAGCTGTGAGACACACACACACACACACACATGTTACAAAATATGTGTATAAATGTGGCAGTTTAGAATCATTACATAAATTCTTGCATATTTTTAAATACATACCTTCTTTAAAGAGTCAGTATAGGAGCACAGAAAATCATTAAGGATTTTGTAAAATATTTAAATATTTTGATTGAGCGAGCAATACGTTGAGGCATCATGATATTCTTTTCTGGATTAACCATATATAATATACATATGCAGTGTGCATTACCATCTCCTGCATGTCAATGTGTGTACAATATTCTGTAATAACTCCACTGCCTGCTGGTACTCTTGCTCAGAGGAAGACATTTGTGGCTCTGGAGAAGGAGGATGAAGAGGAGAGGAACAAATCTATAGAGGGGTTGAAGACAGCATTGAGGACACAGCCCATGAGGTAACTCTAATAATGTATATAAAGGTGTAAGGATGTTCTACTGAACAGAGTTTTCAGTGAATGAACCTTCTACCCGTACACCTCCGCAGTTTTGTGACCCGCTTCATCGATCAGGACGGTCTGACGTGTCTGCTGAACTTCCTGAAGAACATGGAGTACGAGACGAGCGAGTCTCAGATCCACACCTCGCTGATCGGCTGCATCAAGGCTCTGATGAACAACACTCAGGGCCGCTCCCACGTCCTCGCTCACCCCGCGAGCATCAACATCATCGCTCAGAGCCTCCAAACCGAGAACATACGCACCAAAGTGGCCGTGCTGGAGATCCTGGGAGCCGTGTGTCTCGTCCCTGGTGGCCACCGCAAAGTACTGGAGGCCATGGTGCACTACCAGAAATACGCCTGTGAGAGGACACGCTTCCAGGTGGAACATGGACATATTATATATCCTCAAAGGACAATACTATAGAAATGAAAATTGGATATACAATAGAGTAGGTCCTCAAATAATAACTCAAACTGCAGATCCTTTGTGTCTATATAACTGGCAACGAAAATTAGTACACCCTATGTGAGCATGTCAAAATTGTGGCCAAAGGATCAATATGTTTTGTGAGCACCAACTTAATCCTCTAGAGCTGCACATGTTGTTGCTGGGATCCTCTTCCACTACTCCACGGAGCTGCCGGATGTTAGACACATGGCGCTTCACCACCTTCCGCTTGAGGACGCCCCACAGGTGCTCAATACGGTTCAAGTCTGGAGACGTACTCGGCCACTGACAAACACATGAACGTAATAAATAGGCAATGTGACTTTGCACGGTTAAAGATGTACAGCTGTTATCACTTAGGGTGCACTCACTTTTGTTGCCAGCTATTTTGACAATAATGGCTGCATGTTGAGGTATTTTTAGAGGACAGTAAATCTATACTGTTATACAAGACGCACACTATCTACTCTCAAATATATCCAAGTTTCATTTCTATAGTATTGTCCTTCGAGGAGATATACTAAAATGTGAAATTTGCTGAAATTAGAGGGGTGTACTCACTTTCGTAAGCAGGTGTATATTCGAATATTTTAAAATATATAAATAGTATATACCAAATACATTATATTTTTTCTGCATGTTTTTTTTTTACACCAGGCCACATTCCAAACCCCTCACATGCCTTTACTCAAGGTTGCATCCCAAATCACTCACTTGCACTCTTGTACTGGGCTGCTTCATTCACATGCCTTATCCACACCAGGCCATATCCCGAATTGCTTACATGCTTTCTTATACCGAGCTGCATCCTGATTCACTCCAGTGCCTTTTTACAGTATAGCTGTGTCCCAAATTCCCCAAATACAGTACATTCTTGTACCATGTCACATCTCGAATCTCTCACACGCAACCGAAATCACTCACATGCCTCCTTACACCGGGCCACGTCCTGAATCACTCACACACAGTATCTTCTACATATATACTTTTATTTACTTGCTCGGTTTTCTTTCTTTCTTCCTTTATTTAAAATTTACTTTGTAATTTCCCCGAAGATTAGTATCATTATTTTGCTTTTGCTCTTCTTTTAAACATATGTGATGAACTCTTAGTTGTGTCTAATATTTATTCATAATAACAGAAATATATAATGGATAATTATAATACCTGAACTCTATGTGTGAGTGTAATGCGAGTGTGTTTGTGTCTCCTGCTCTCTCAGTCTCTGGTGAACGAATTGGACAGGAGCACGGGTCGGTACAGAGACGAGGTGAACCTGAAGACTGCCGTCATGTCTTTCATTAATGCTGTGCTCAGTCAGGGAGCTGGAGAGGTGAGGCGCTGTGTTTAAAGTGTGTGTGTGTGTGTGTGTTTTAATGTGAGGAGAAACAGAAATCAGAGTAAATCAGAGTGAATATTTCACCCGCAGTCGAGTCTGGACTTCAGGATTCACTTACGTTACGAGTTCCTCATGCTGGGGATCCAGCCGGTCATCGACAAGCTCCGGACCCACGAGAACCAGACGCTGGATCGGTGAGAACCCAGTTTCAGCTCTTGATTACCTGAATACAAAAAAAAAGTCTATGTATACTCAATAATATTTTTTGTAATGTTAAAAAAAATTTCATACATGGGATAATAAATCTTCTGTGTTTCCATGACGCTGTAATGATCAGTCGACTTTCTTGTCTCTGAAGGCATCTGGACTACTTTGAATTGAAGAGAAACGAAGATGAGTTGCAGTTGGCCAAGCGCTTTGAAAATGTACACTTACTTTTTAATGATAAATTTTTCAGTTTCTTCTTCTTTAAAGATCTGATCACATGACATGGATCCTGTCTTTGGTCTTTTTAGGTTCACATCAACACTAAAAGCGCCTCACAGGTGTTCGAGCTCATCCGTAAGAGGATCAATCACACAGAGGCTTTTCCACACTTTATGTCCATCCTCCAGCACTGCCTCCACATGCCCTGTGAGCAACAACAACAACAGCAACAATAATGATAATAATAATTATTATAATAGGTATAAAGAGAGTAATTTCAATCTACTGTATGCAGATAAGCGCAGCGGGAACACGGTTCACTACTGGCTCCTTCTCGACCGAATCGTCCAGCAGATCGTCCTACAGACTGATAAAGGTCACGATCCTGATGTTGCGCCCCTGGAGAACTTTAACGTGAAGAACGTGGTGAGAATGTAAGTAAAAGAACTCAACTTTTTTCAGGCTGTGTATCTTCATCATCTTAAAGAATGCTTCAGGAGTTAACTTTGTTGTGAGCTAATGTGAAAGAATCATCCTGTATATCTTATTATATGCATTTCAAATGTCACCACAAGATCCAAAGACAATTACCAGGAGATGCCGTGATAATATGAGACTCTCTTTAACAGCGTTAATAACGTTAGTATTTAATATTAACTTACCGCTCGCTCGCAGGCTCTCTGCTGGACCAGGCTCTACGCTGTCCGGTTCGGGTGATGAAGGTAGATGGTGTCGTGGGACAGAGGGGTTCCAACTCGATCACACTGGATGGTTTTCATCCTATTGTTGATCTTTTCCTCATTTCAGTATCGCACCGCGCGCTGTGTGCTGCTCGAGCCGCAGTTTGTTTAACTCTGCACGGCCTAGCTTACTGCTGATGCACGCACGCGCGTCTAAATACTAGTTTTTATGTCTAGTGTCCGATTGTCTTTGGATGTTTTCATCTGTCTAAATTTCTAGCAAACACAGTACTTTGGCATTACTTCAGAGATTCTTTCGCAGGCACGTTTATTTGTGTACAGTGACTACTTCACTTCCTCTTTTGAGCACGAGCGCGTACTTATGTCCCGCCTTCCGAGACCACCTCTGCAATCGGTCCAGGGATTTGTTCCAGAGCTTGGAATGATTGCATGCTCACAGACAAAAATCAACTGGATCCCGGGGCCAAGTGTGCTCAGAAACGATTCCCGGACCCCAGTGAGAAAACACTTAGTCTCCGGGCTCCCGGCAACCCTGTATA
This sequence comes from Clarias platycephalus, assembly GCA_030068275.1. Lineage (NCBI taxonomy): Eukaryota > Metazoa > Chordata > Actinopteri > Siluriformes > Clariidae > Clarias > Clarias platycephalus. The sequence continues at coordinate 24,153,918 of JAQQZT010000005.1, forward strand.
AAGGATAAAGAGTGAATGAATTGAATATATCATATCATATCATATCATATCATATCATATCATATCATATCACATATAACATTATTAGCACTTTTGCCTTGCAACTCGAGGGTCTGGGTTCGATTCCCATCTCTGTGTGCATGTTCTCCATGTGCTTGGTGGGTCCTACAGTCCAAAGGCATACAGATTAGGCTAACTGACGTTCCCAAATTGTCTGAAGTGTGTAAATATTTATTGGAGGCCCTACCATGGTCATACAAAATGGGTATAAATACAGTGGTCACCACTGGCCTCCAGGGTGACTAGTTGAACTACTGTATAGAGGTTCATGGATGAATGGAATTTATTCTTTTTCTCTCATTCTTTTTCTCCTCCTTCTCTCACTCTCCTGGTGTGAAATCTGACAGGTTGGTGAATGAGAATGAGGTGAAACAGTGGAAAGAGCAGGCAGAGAAGATGAGGAAAGGTAATGTACACGACTCAGCTGTGACCTTTGCCCCTATTAAACACTCGCTCTGATGTCTAAATCCTGATCATCGACTCAATCTCTTTTGAAACAGGTCTTTACACACATCAAAGGAGCGTGTTTACACATCTGTATCTAATTCTAAGCTTCGGTTCTTTCTTTCATTCTTTCTTTCTTTCTTTCTTTCCATCAATCAATCAATCAATCAATCAAATGAAACTTTTGCTCAAATATCTCTACACATAAAGTAAAGTGTCTACTTTAGTGTGCAATTCTTCCCTTTTTTTACTTACAGTAAGATGCACATATGCTGAATAATAGTTACATATGTCATACACACAAACATTCTGGATTTAAATAATTTTAGCATATATAAATTTTCAGCATGATTAACCAGCTAAAGAACCTCTCCTTCTCACAATTTTAGCTTTTTAAATTTAGATGACGGGTAACAGTTCCAAAAGTTTATTGCTCTGGCCAAAGTCATGAAGAGAAAGCAGCTCTTTACTGAATGCTCTGCCTCATGGCTTTAATTAAAATTTAATCACACTCTTATTTCACTCTGTTCGACGCTTATGTATAAACACACAGACCACAATCAGGGATTTAGCAACTACCAACAGAAACATGCAATGACTGGATCCTAAAGGAATACATTTATATGAGACTGTAATTAGAAGAAAAGCTTCTTAATCTCTTAAAACTCCTCTACAGAACCCAGCAACATGAAGGTTGTCTTTCAGAAACAGCTCTAACTCTCCAAGCTGAGGAATTCTTTATTTTCTGGAGATTCATTCATCATGTCTGGTCAGTAAATGGAGTGTTTGTGTGTAGAACACAGCGAGCTGCAGCAGAAGTTGGACAAGAAGGAGCGCGAGTGTGAAGTGAAGGCGCAGGAGAAAGAGGAGATGATGCAGACGCTCAGTAAGATGAAGGACAAGCTGGAGAAGGAGAACAACGAACACAAACTCACCAAACAGCAAGTGGCTTCACTCATGGCTCAGCTTCAGGAGCTCAGTACAGTATGTAAACACTCGCATTCACTCACACACACACACACACACACACACATGCAAATTAAAACATGCATAAACATACTCTTCCTCTCCTCTAGAGGGCAGTTGTTCCTGGAGCACCTTCTCAAGTTCCTGAAACTCCTGGTGCTCCGTCTGCTCCTTTACCCTCAGCAGGGGGTCTCGCTCCTCCTCCTCCTCCACCACCTCCTCCGCCTCCTCCAGGTGGGATTCCTCCTCCACCTCCTCCTCCTCCAGGAGCTCCTCCACTTCCCCCTGGACTTCTGTTCGGTTCTCTTGGATTATCAGCGCAGAAGAAGAAGGACATTCCTCAACCTTCAAATCCACTTAAGTCCTTCAACTGGGCCAAACTTAGTGAGGTGAGTCACTGCAATGTACACTGTTGATTTCAACACTTACACCGGTTCTGATATTGACACCGACTCTGAGACTGACTGACATTTGCTGCGTTTATATAGATGTTAATATTTCACTAATAATGGGAATAAAAGCCGAATTAAAATAAATGGGCATCATGTAAACAAGTCAGTGGGAGCAGTCGGAGCTGATATCACCTGATTGGAATGAATGTTCAGTGGGAATGAGAGGGGTGGTGTGAAACATTTCTCTCTTGTTGGATTAAACATTCTTTCGGCGCATGTTTGCCCCACATGGGAGTAACATTAGCTTATGAGTTTAGGGTGGGAAATGTATCTTCCGTTCCTGGTAAGTTATCTCATTGGATCTCTGGCTAAAGAAGGAGCACTGATTGGCTCAAATTTCACACACAGTAAAGCGTCTAACCAATCAGAGGTGAACCAATCACAACAGAGAAGGCGGGATCTATCAGGAAAGGTGGGAAGCCTAACTTAACTTCCAAGTTGAAGGGAGCAGATTAAACACTTCACAGCGAGCAGAACCACTTTGCACAGGTCAAAAAAATGACATCCAGATGAGATGCTTTGAGCATTCAAACACACATCTAATCAGATCAGCATCCATGTAAGCAGTTAAGCCGGAATTTCAAATCGGAATGATTTCAATCAGATTGAAGAAAAATAGTCTGTGTAAATGTAGCTGCCGGCTCTGATACCTATTACAGTTTCAAATGAAATTGTTTTGTTACTTTATTTCCTTTTTCTGTTTCCTAATGCCTTGAAGCTTTAAAGTGTTTGCAAGAAGTCTCTTTGCCATTATAGATTCACATTCGATCCATTTTAATCTTAAAACCTAATTAACTTTGGTAGGAAACAATCTCATCGGTCCATTTAAACCAGACTTCAGGGTCTCCATATTTAATCAATTCCACTTCAAACCAGAAATGAAGGAATGTTAAATCTGTGCTTTAGATGTATTTGGTACTGAAACTAATTACATTTAAATTATCAGTGTATGAACAATAACAACAATTTTTAGTGGAACATTTCCAAACCCCAGCACTCACCGGATGTGTTGTTTGTGTGTAGAACAAACTGGAAGGAACCCTGTGGACAGAGCTGGACGATATCAGAGTGTTCAAAATTCTGGACCTGGAGGACATCGAGAGAACGTTTTCAGCTTACCAGAGACCACTGGTACGACGATATGTGATGAGTATCATCTTTCACATATTTTACAACTCATTTGTAACTCATTTTCATGACAACTTTATCATTTATTCTAACAATTATCCAATTTATTCGCCATGCAAACAGCAGATATTTATATACAAAATTATAACACTAAAAAAGAAATAGCCTCTGTTCTGGGAAAATAAAAATAAAAACTCATGTTATTCCAGTCTGTTACCCAGATGCTTGTCCTGTCGTGCCATTTTATTATTTTTTTATATATCCTATAGTGTTTGTGTGTGTGTGTGTGTGTGTGTGTGTGTGTGTGTGTGTGTGTGTGTGTGTGTGTGTGTTGTTCAGTTGCTGAAGTTTGTCCTAGAGTGATATCGACCTTCTGTAGAAACACAAACACGTACTGGACAGGATGGCCAAAGTGTGTGTCTGAGAGAGAGAGAGAGAGAGAGAGAGAATATGGCCTTAAGTTTATAGAGTGTGTTTCATTTCATCTCTATCAGTCAAAAATGAAGTTTTTATCGCTGCTGTAATGCAAGACAGTCGCATTTAAGATTTATTACACACACACGCACACACACACACCTAGTATACCCAGTATAGTAGTACCTAGTGTACCTAATACACACAATAAATGCTGCTTTTTATCAGCCTTTATTGCACCATGTTATAATTTATGAATTACACCGTAAATATTTTTTATGGTACGTTATTATTATTACTTGAACCAACTAATTTTTAATTTGCATGAATAACTCTCTTGCATTAAGCAACTTTAAATATGCTTAAAGATATATATTTTAGATGTATATTTGTGAGAATGTACAGTATGCATGAATTATTTCAGCCTGTTTTTATTTTTCAGGCCATGAAGATTTTGTGTGTGAAAGCTAAAAATACAGTCCAATGAAAATGTTCCATGACCTTCTTAGTTAACTGTTATTTAGCTAGGTTAACTATATGTCTATGTTTAATATTAGCTAAATCAAGCAAACATTCTCTGTTTACTGCAGTTAAAATCTCCCAGGCTAAATGGGGAAAGGGGCGGAGCTTCCAGAGAGCACAAGTTAATGTGGGAAAGATTGAAAAACATATGCAAATTGGCTGATCTGCTGTTTAAATTATGAAGAAATCCTGTATGGTCACTCTGCAAAAATACAGTGGCTTGCAAAAGTATTTGGCCCCCTTGAACTTTTCCACATTTTGTCACATTACAGCCACAAACATGAATC
>JAQQZT010000005.1:24158315-24170043 GCA_030068275.1 Clarias platycephalus
CAGCTTCTTTGTCCATGTTCACTGTGGTTTGTTTTTGTCTGAACGCTAGTTGGTGCTCCAGTATAATCGGTCCGCCGGAACTCATCCAGTGAGAAACGTTCCACGGTGCAAAAATAAGTGCGATTAAAATGCGTTAAAAAATGTACGCGTTATTTTTTTTGTGTAATTAATTAATCTAAATTAACGCGTTAAAGTCCCGGCCCTACTTAAAATGTTTAATATTTTTGTTATTAATGCTAACTGATATTAATCCTAATTTTAGTATTTTTTATTATGTTTTATGCCATATTTATTTTTTTTTAAGAACATCAAAATGATCCTTTTTTAAAAGTCAAAATTATTATGTTGATATTTTTGATATGTATTGAAAATCCATATCAAATTTAGAGTATAAAATATTATAGTCTATAGAAAACATATAAAAAAAAAAAACATTATATAGTAAATGATTATATATTAATTTTAAGTAAAGAAGGAGTTAAAAAAACTCTTTATTTATTCTACTTTCATTAAGCATTTCAAACAAGTCGTTTGTTGCCTGAACAGAATGAGAGGGTTAAAAATTACGCCACAGTGTCATTGTTATCTTTTAATATTAACATTAATATTCAAAAAACTTCTATGGCAGGTTAAAGTTGACCAACGATGAGATTAAGAAGGCCATAATGAGCATGGATGAGCAGGAGGACCTTCCCAAAGACATGCTGGAACAGGTGATTTAACTGTTACAAATAGCTGTTAGAAATATGTACATACACTGCCTGGCCGAAAAAAACATTTCAAAAGGGTCAAAATATTGAGCAGCATCAAGCAAAGAAAACAACTAAGGAGATTGAAATTTACTGGAATTGGGATAAGAAGTCTTTACCACATTATGAAAACCTGGGAGGATAGTGCTGAACCGTCAAGTCCAGTTTGAGTCTATTCCAGAGTGATGGGGTATCCGGGTAAGAAGGGAAGCACATGAAGCGATGCATCCATCATGCATAGTGCCCACTGACCATGCCTCTGGAGGCAGTGTTATGATCTGGGGTTGATTCAGTTGCTCAGGCTCAGTAATGTTGTACTGTATGTGGCAATAGTTCCTGATTTCATTTAATCAGCTGACAACCTGAATGTACTGAATGACCATATTATCACATCTATGGAGTTTTTATTTCCTGATGGCATAGCCATATTCCAGCACTCTGTAGATTGTGAAAGAGTGGTTGTGGGAGTATGGGGAATCATTTTTACACACCACATTGTATGCAGTAATCAAAGCTAAAGGTGATGGAATACAGAACACTGTCACAAAATCACGCATTTGTAATGATGTAGCACACGCCTTAACATAATCACATCATTAACATTTCTGGGTAGACAGATTTATCTGTTTTCTTCACTCAAGAGGCGGAGCAATCTCACATGAAGAGAAGTGGGCGGGGTCAGGCAGAATGACATTGAGTTGACTTGCAAATGAGAAGTGATACACCTAATGAAGACTTACTGTCTATTAACAAACTTAATTTTAATCAGTTTAATTTATGTGTGTGTGTGTGTGTGTGTGTGTGTGTGTGTGTGTGTGTGTGTGTGTGTGTGTGGTTGCTCAGTTGCTGAAGTTCATCCCAGAAAAGAGTGACATCGACCTTCTGGAGGAACACAAAAACGAGCTGGACAGGATGGCTAAAGCTGACCGCTTCCTTTACGACATGAGCAGGTACACCCACAATCCCACAGTGCTGACACTGGAGACTCTTTCCTCAAATTACACATCGCCTTACAGAAATCATTACTGTATCAAAGGTTACACTTGAAGCAGCTTGTTTTGAACAAAACAAATGTTTGTGATTGTATTAAACATTTTTGTCATGTACGATATTGACTTTTTAATATATGTATTTTTGATTATTATTTGTGTTTATTTATTCGCTATGTTTTCTGTCCCAACTCACAGGATAGATCATTATCAGCAAAGACTGCAATCACTCTACTTTAAAAAGAAGTTTGCTGAAAGACTTGGAGACATTAAACCAAAAATCCAAGGTGTGTTTCTGCAGAAATAGTTTCCTGCTTAAAGATATTTACTAATTATTCATTATTTTAGTTATGATTATTTATGTATTTATAGTTCCATATTAAGGTTGCATGGTGGCTTAGTGGTTAGCACTATTGCCTTGCACTTCCGGTATCCGGGTTTTATTGTTCTCCCCATGCTTGGCGGGTTTCCTCTGGATACTCCGGTTTCCTCCCGCAGTCTAGAAACATGCAGATTAGGCCAAATGGCATTTCCAAATTGCCCATAGTATGTGTGTGCCCTGCGATGCATTCCCTGGGATAAGCTCCAGACCTCCCATGAGCCCGTACAGGATAAGTGGTATAGAGAGTGAGAGTGAGTGAGTTAAGGATCATTACTCAGTTTATTCATAATCTTAGTATTTTATACAATATATGAGATGTAAAAGGTTAAATATAAATTGTGCAGTGTAAATTAAATGCTTAAAAATAATTGTATTTAAATGATCCATTGAAATACATAACTGCAAATGCTATAATTATAATTATTAAAGCAGTCACATTGTGCTGATTTTGTCTTTCAGCTCTCAGTCAGGCGTCTACAGAGGTGCTGCGGAGCCAAAACTTGCGGCAGCTCCTGGAGGTCATCCTCGCACTCGGGAACTACATGAACAAAGGTCAAAGAGGAAACGCATACGGCTTCAGGGTGTCCTCGCTAAACAAGATCGCCGACACCAAGTCCAGCATCGACAAGTGCGGAGCACAACACGTACAAACGCACTGACAATAATCCCTTCAGGTCTTCATTGTTTACTGTTCTCTGATGTGTGTGTGTGTGTGTGTGTGTGCAGGAACATCACTCTGCTGCATTACTTGATAATGCTTCTGGAAAAAAAATATCCCAAGGTGGTACTGTTTCAAGAGGACCTGCAGAATGTCCCGGAAGCTGCTAAAGTCAAGTATGAGCTTCCTAAACACACACACACACACACACACACACACACACACACACACACACACACACACACACACACTATATTGTGTGTATATATTTCACTCCTTATAATGCTATATTTCACTCTTTTAGCATGACAGAGCTGGAGAAAGACATCAACAGCCTGCGCAGCGGCCTCAAGAGCATGGAGGTGGTGAGTAACACACCCAGGGACAGACAGGCATATTTTTTAATCAAATGAATTAAATACATAATTTCACACTAAAACCCGTCTACATCACTCAAACACTTAGAGTAATCATTTAATTCAACAATGAAGTGTGTGTGTGTGTGTTTGTGTGAGCAGGAGCTGGAGTACCAGAAGACTCGTCCCCCGAACTCAGGTGATAAGTTTGTGTCTGTGGTCAGCCAGTTCATCACTGTGGCAGGATTCAGCTTCTCTGAGGTGGAAGATTCACTGCAGGACGCCAAGGAGACGGTAAAACTCACTGACGAATTTATGGGGCAATGGAGAGAAGGATGAGATCATTAGGGGTGTACTGTATGGCTAGATTAACAGGCTCTGACTGTTAGAATGTTACACTGACAGGAGAATGGATGAATGGATGACGGATGGGTGGATGAAGATATGTTGGTAAACTGTTAGACCGATGGATGGATGACTGTTAGATTGACAGGATGGATGGATGGATGGATGGATAGATAAAAACTAGACAGGACTGTCAGACTGATAGGATGGGTAGATGGATGAATGTATGTATGGATGTATGGATGGTTGGTTGAATCAGTAGATGGGTGGGTGGCTGAATGAATAGATGATGGATGGATGGATGGATCAATGGACGGATGATGGATGGATAACGTAGACTGACAGGTTGGATGGATGATTGAATAGGTAGATGGATGGATGGTCGGTTAAACAGTTAGACTGACAGGATGGATGGATAGATCTATGAATCCATCCATAGATGGGTGGAGGATACAGTAGATGAATGAGTGGACACATGGATGAATTGTATGGGTGTTGTTGTGGCAAATTTTTATCAGATCTTATCAAATTTTAAACAAAACCGGACAACTTTTAGTAGAGAAAAAGCAAATAAGTTTATTGAAGACCAACATAGATAGACAGCTCTGAACCGGTCAGAAAGACAGACACCCCACAAAGCTCTAACTACAAGGTGCTCGAATCCATCACTTCCCTATTTTACATGGGTTTATATACCTGACAAGCGCTTCATCGCTCCTCCTTGTTTCTTAGTTCTATTCGATTTTAAGTTAATATTCAATAGGTATATGTTAATATGTTCGGCCTAGTGGTGTGATAACTCCCAATTCCATACTCTTTCCCCTCTTACATCATCTTTTACTTATTATTTATTCATGTCTGGGTCGGGCCTCCAAAACATTTTTTTCAGAGAGAGATAGTTTGGTTTGTTCCTCTTTTCCTAACCAGAATAACAACCACTAGGGATGGAGGCTTAATTTTTTAATCGGAGAAAGTTTTGAGCTTTTTCTAAGACACATAATAATCTTATTCCTTATTTTCCTATTTTCCTGTTCCTTTCCCAACAGTCAGGTCTCAACTGTCCTTATTTAAAAGACTGATCATTAAATCATAATTTAATTATTAACCTACAGTAGATGATTCTAAACATTGACGTTCTCTTACTAAAGAAAGAGTCAAATATGGGACCTTTATTACTAATAATTATCATAGATAGTAGTTACACATAGAAGTTACAACCTTTATTGATAAATTTTGGTTATGTAGTATAATATAGAGTGTAGTAAGAAATAGTAATGTATTTGATTATTGATCCCATTGTTTCTTAGCTTTAACAAAGGGAAGTCTGACCATCTGTGCCAGAAAAAACGAAACTGAAAGTTATTTTACTTTTACTAAATGTCTCTGTTAATCTTATTTTCATTTCCCCAAAATTTCCCACAATGTAAGAATGGATGGATAGAAAGACAGGAAAGAATATGTGTACAGTATGACAGACATGATTATGGATTGATGATAAATGTGTGAGAACTAAAGGTTTGTTATAGGTTCCTTAGAACTTTTGACCTTTTTCCTTAAAAGTATGTAGATCACAGTGTAACAGTAAAGTGTTCTGTGTGTATACACTCTTTGTGTGTACAAATCCTCCACCTGTATATCATTAGTCACATACAGAGGATTTGAAGACGCTCTGTAAAATTGTGTGTGACGTGTGTGTTTTTCTCACCGCTCTCATGTTTGGAACTTGAGATGTTCCTCCGTAACCGCGCTGCTTTCGGGTGGATCGTGAAACATCTGAAATACAGCCTGAAGGACGTAAATCAGAATTCAGAGCGCACACTTGGCTTTATTGGGGTCCTCCCAGAACTGCTGAAAACACACTCACACAGAGACACACACACACTTAACCAGGTCTCACAAACACAGATCCATTTCAAAGCACACTTTTTTCATGTTAAGGAGGCACATGGAACAGATTTGTGTGCAGATGTGGATTTACAGCATTTAAAAAAAAAATGTGGGTCAAAGAAAAAGAGAAAAAAAGTGGGGTGTTTTTGACATTTTATACTTAGAGGACAAAAACCTGGATGTTTATACTGTCCTTCTATGCCAAGTCTTTTAGTTCTGATGAGAACGTATAGCAGCGAAAATGCTTACACAATTTATTTTATACAAACTATGTATTTGGTTTAAAGCTAAATTGAATTAATGTAGCTACAACAACAATCTGTTGCTATTTCATGTTTTGACCAATTTTAGAGTCACTACATGCTATGATACTAACGTTCGCTAACTGCGGGTGAGTTGTTCACATTATAAAATCAGAAGTGGCTGGAGGTGATGATAATATGAAATAAACATAGATTAAACATAGAATAATATTTTTCTTGATTTTTTATCATAAGACATGTTATGTATTATGAAGCCCTACAGACTTTATTTACAGTACGCCATTTATCTTTGGTGATGATTCTTGTAAATGTCCTGTATTTCACTTTAAACTGATCAATCACACATCACAGAACTAAATAGGGAGGAGCTTATATCAGATAACGGACAGAACCTACTTATGTAACTACTGATAATAAGTACTAATAAGTTAATATCTTCTACTTTACTTCATCTAACACATTACGTTTTGTAAGTAACCTTTGCATTCTGTGATATACAGTGGTACATCAACATACGAATTTAATCTGTTCTGGAGGCGAGTTCTGAAGGCAAAACGTTGTATTGCAAAACGCATTTTCATATGGAAAATTATGTAAATGCAATGTAGATAATGTGTAATCATATTTTTGCATATAAAAACAATCAAAGAGATTTTGATTTTAGAAAAGATATGTAAATGAACTGAAAGTAGCTCCCTTTTCTTCTTGCTACCATCCTTGATAACTTCCTGGAACCCATGGTGCTATGACTTCACTAAATCTTGCACAAAATGCAAAAAAGCCCACAATAAAATTAATATTAATAATTAAATACATTTGCAAACTCACTTCGGCAAAACAAGTTTTGAATGGCCACTGAACGTACGCACAACCCCAGTATTTGGTTCGGCTCGGTTCATTTGCTTGCATGCTGAAAAAGCTTCATATGCCGAGGCAAATCTCTTACAAAATTTCAGTTCTTAAGGCAAAAATTTGTGATGCGGGGCATATGTATGCCGAGGTTCCACTGTACTTGTTCGTCTTCAAAACCAGGTGTTACGGACAGCAGAACTGGGGCACTGAACTGGTTTAAACAGTAATCTGCGGTAATAAGTAGCATGCAGTATCTAAAACTGAGTCTTGCTTTAAATCTTCACTACTGTACTCCTCTTTAGTTCCAGAAGACGGTGAAGGTGTTCGGCGAGGAACCCGGTTCGACACAGCCTGATGATTTCTTCAGGATTTTTGATCAGTTCCTGCTGGCGTTCGCCGAGGCCAAAGAAGACAACGAGAATATGCGCAAACGCAAGGAGGAAGAAGAGCGCAGGGCTCGTCTGGAGGCTCAGGTACAATGAGATAATTGTAATAATCTACAACCTCATCTGTAACTTTTAGCGCATGCCTTAGAGATACTTTTCTCTGAATATGGTTAATAACAATGTTTCTGGGTTTATACTTTGACTTGATTTAGAGCGTTTCTCAGAAATCCTGTCAGATTAGCTTAATCAGTTAGCTGAAGAATTTTTAAACATGACTTTATAATTATTCTCTCTCTATTTTTCAGCTGAAGGAACAGAGGGAAAAGGAGCGAAAAGCCCGTAAAGCGAAGGAGAACTGCGAGGAGGACGGCGAGTTTGACGACCTCGTCTCTGCCCTCCGCTCCGGAGAAGTGTTTGACAAAGATCTAAGCAAAATGAAACGCAACCGCAAACGACCAAACACACAAAACCTCGAGACGAGCCGAGAGAGACCAATCACCAAACTCAATCTCTAAGAAAAATCTGTGCTAATGCTAAACTAAAGGAAAAATTCATTCTTAGTCAGACTATATATAGTCAGAAGAGTCAAGAAAGAAAAAGACTGTAGAACTTTGCACTATTGTGGCCTGCTGGCTAAATGGCTAATTAGCCAAATTAGCCAGTTGTAAGAAATTAGCCAAAAAGGGGGGGAAAGTGTCAGGAGACACGTGAATGCTGGATGTTACACACAGCTACTCGGCTGGATTTTATCAGTGTTAAAACTGATGTATGGTGCAGTGCACTGTGAGTTATAAACATGCTTCCTATGTATAAAAGTGACATATGAACAATAAAGAAGACTTTTGCTAGAACAAACTCAAAACGTTCTAGCACTTTCTTATGAAAACTCGTCTTCTGGTGTTTTAGACGAAAAACGTGCTAACGGTTCCATCTGGTGGTGAAGTTGAGATATTGCACAACTTGAAGCTTCACAGATTGAAGATCACAGATAATTTATGTTTTTTGTGTTTTTTTTCTTTTCTCATCTTGAAATAGGGACTGACTTGGTGTGTGTGAGAGAGGAAAAGAGAATGTTTGATCTCTCAGTGTTAGTGTGTGCATTCAAATTAGAGGTGATTTTTTAAAAATTAGACACAAAATGGTGACCCAAACACCGGACCCACTGGTTAAAGATTGCGAGTGTGTGGGTGTGTTTTTTTGTAAGGTGACCATATTTCAGGTTTCAAAGAAGAGGACAGTGGGGGCAGGAGGTACATGGACACCCACTGTGGACTGTGGGTGGAAGGATCGAAATGGGGTTGGGGGGTGTACATACTTTACTACTGTAAATCACAAATATGAAATTGTGTTACTGAACTTAAATACATAAAGTAATAACATCCTTTCCATTTAGCTGTTTGGCCCTCGACAGTAGACAAATAATAACAAACAAATTTTAAAAATGGTTTAGCATTTAACACATTTTACATGACTGTTTCTTTTCAAGGCCACAGGTTAAAGTAAAATGAAAAATCATTTCAGTCCTTCTGATGTTCCCTGGTATACTTTCCTGAGGAACGAATCTTTCCCAATAGTCCCTGATTACCAATCAAGTAGGCATGAAAGTCTTTGTAAAAGTTGTCCTGTGTGTACAGATACCCCTTCAGTGACTCACCAGACAAGTGATTCCTTTCCTTTGTCCACTGGCTTTGCATCAGTAAATAAAGTCTCTCAACATTTGCATTGTCGGAAGGAATAGCAAACAAAAACTGTTCAATCTTCAGTAGCTCAGAATTTCACTAAACTCATCTTCAAAAAACTTTGTGATGAATGAGGTTGTTTTTATGTATTACATGATCTTATCAGCTGACTTATTTGGGGTGTTTTTTTTTTTACTTTTCTTCCACTCAAAATACTGAATAAGCAGAGGGAATATTTTTACAGCACCATGGTTGCTTCCATCAGTAGCAACACCGCAATAGGTATGTCTTCCAGTGCTTTCAGAGCTATGTGGCGCTATCACAGGGTGAACAATTGCTTTAGTCTTCGTACGAGCGCTTAAACATTTAAACAGTCTTGGAATCCTGGAAAGCCTTTTCTAACCAGACAGATGTGCAGTCCATTGATTTATAGCTATCGTGATGCTAAGTGGTGTGGTATGCAAATACTCCCTCCGCAGCAGTAACAGCATCATCTGGTCATTTTATCTGGTCTCACAAAAAGTCTGTTAATTTACCTGAAGAGCTCCTTTAGCTGCAATTTTGTGTTTTGCGGTGCTTATGTGGGATTCTAGGTCGCTAGCACCTTTATTTGAAACTGACAAGTAAAGTTTAAACACTTGTTGTGTAGAATTGTTGATGTGGAAAAGCTTTTATAGGCTCGTGAGGGAATGACAGTTTATAACTTGTTTCTCAGATGTGCCACAACATGAAATATAACTACAGCATACAAATTTAAGTTTAAAGTTCCTAAGGGAGAAAATCTGTCACCCAAAAATATTTCCAATATTAACAATTTACAACTGTATAACATATACCCATGGTTCCTATGTCTTCACAACATCTCGCACAAAATGCAAAAAAAAACAAAAAACACAAAATAACATGTAAACTTGCTTCTCTCGGCTTTCTACTGAGGCAAACAAGTTTTGAACGGCTCCTGGACGTATGCCAACTTAGTTGTCGTTCAGTTCAGCTCAGTTCGGTTGCTTCTATGCTGAAAATGCATCACATGCCCAGGCAAATTTCTTGCAAAATTTCAGTTCTTAGGGTTAAAATTCATGAGTTTGGCCATTTGTATGCTGAGATACCACTATATAATCCAAAAAAAAAGAAAATACGTTTGCTTACGAAAAATGGCAAGTTGCTCTGATATAAGGCAAACAAGAATGTGGCTGTGCGACTAACATCAACTAAACTTACATGCAGATTAGCCTTATAGACCAGCTCAGTTCAGGTTGAGGTAAAGGAAAAGTTGTCAGTTTTATGTTGGGCAGGATTTTTCCCTTAGTTTAACAAAAGCTCAATTCTACAGAGACAATTCCATTACTTTTAATAATTAGTTTTCTAGCTTATTTACTTGTAATAGTTTTGCACAATAAATTTGTGTAAATTGTAGATTTAAAATTATTTTTATTAAAACATGGCTAAAATTTGTCATCGTCAGAACAAATCCGTAAAATCTTTTTTGAACTCATATAGGCAGAAAACTACAACATTTAAAGGTGTATCTTTAGTGAGCCCATCCATCTAGAAACCTGTGTAGTCTAACTAGGGACCATGGAGGCCAATGGTGACCATTGTATTTATTCCCATTTTGTACAACCGTAGAACCTCTGGTCAACATTCACACGCACACACTATGGGCAAATAGAAAATGCCATTTAGCCAAATCTGCATGTCTTTGTACAATGGGAGAAAACACACCAAGCACAGGGAGAACATGCAAACTGCACGCACACAGAGGCCTGGAGATGTAAGTCGACAGTGCTAACCACTAAGCAACTGTGCCGCCAAAGTGAAGTCATGGCTTGTATTTATTATGTACATCACTCTGTTTATTCATAGCTGTACAAATGCAAATACTGTCTCATAAATAAGATGCCACTATGATTTTGTGTTTATGATTTTTACGACACATAATTGTATTGTCGATGTTGCTGAGAGAACTGACGTTTTTTTTTCCTTTTACTTCTTTCTGTATCTGGGTTTTGTCAGTGTCCCCTTTATTTAAAAACAATAATAATAAAAAAAGAGTACAAATGGAAAAAAAATTAAACTACACTGTGAGCTCATTTGATTTGTTTATTGACTTCAGATCCCAGGAATGCCAAAAAAAACACTTTAACCCTCATCTGTGCAGCATGAATTGGTTATGGTTACATGTAGGAATTAAGCATTTCAACAGAATTGGAAAATATGATTATTATAATAATAGCAAAATATTATTATAACTATACAAAAATCAATTAGCCCTAAGAGCCCTAAGAGCTGTTGTATAACAGCTATAACATATAATAGTTGTATATATAATAACATACATGTATTATAATAACATATAATAGTTGTATAACAGGTTTTTAATTCTGGATTTAAAAACCATTTTATTATTTAAAATTTACCCTCTAATATTACTGCAAACAAAACCCTGTAAAGTAAAATGCTCCCCCAATATGATCAGTGTGTATTTCCACTAATGCCGGACAAGTTAATAGCACAAATGAATGCTCCTTCCTTTCCTCCCTTACAGCATGACGTGTACTCCTATTATGATGGAACCCTTAATGATCCAATCAACACCAAAGAAACCCCTTATTTTTCTGTATATTAACTGTGCAGCACAAATTCCAAGTTCTCTCTCATTATTTTATTTTAAATATTTTTAACGTGGCAAGTGTTGTTCTTTATGGGTTCATTTTATAGTTATGTTCTTTTAAAATTGTTTGAATGGAAACACTTTTCTCCAGGGGAACAGCTGAAGATTCACCAAGTTCTTCATGTATAAACAATTATACGATTTATAGCTTGTAGCTCCAGTTGAGGATAGCTGAGGAATCCAATGTAAGACTACAAGCTAAAACTCTCGGCTGATTTTATTTTAAGCCAAAATCCCCTTCCCTTGAAGCCTTTGAAAAATAAAAATAACATGGAAGGTAAATTAACACAGTTTGTACTTTGTTGGATCAAAAGCCATTTTTATTGTGTGAAAATAAGTTCCCTTGTGATGCTTTTAACAACAGTGTCTGTTTTATATCAGTGTGCATGCCTTGTGTGCACAAAACATCCAAAAGTAATTCATAGTTCATGTAAAGTGTGTGTGTGTGTGTGTGTGTGTGTGTGTGTGTGTGTGTGTGTGTGTGTGTGTGTGTGTGTGTGAGAGAGAG
>JAQQZT010000005.1:24170143-24201389 GCA_030068275.1 Clarias platycephalus
AGAGAGAGAGAGAGAGAGAGAGAGGGGGGGGGCGGGTGTACTGAAAATTTAAAAAGATCAAAGCAACATGATTAAATATAAAAAAGCAAATAATTCAGTTCTTGTTTACACTTTTGTTCGTTAGTGCAATGAGGAAGTCTTCGCTCTCTCGCATGAGGAAGGGAGACGGGGAGAATCATAACACCATAAAGTCTTAATGCCCTGACAATGTAGAAGTGTGCACTGTAACAGTGTAACATTTAGGTTAATCAGTTCGAGTGTAACACTGTAACATTGTGACATTGTAAACAGAGACAGTAATGATGAAACTGGAAAGTTTGTAAAATTATAACAAGATAACAATGTGAGTTAATAATTTACTGTGAAGACGTAAAATCGTAACCCTGTAGGAGGAGAGCCAGTGTAACACTGAAACCCTGTAATCTTGTTAAACAGTAACAGTATAACACTGTAATTTCACACCACTGTAACATGATAATCCTGTAACACTGCAATAGTGTTCCACTGTAACACAATAATAGTGGAACTCTATAGTATTGTAACAGTGGAATGCTGTGGCACTGTAACTGTAAAACAGTGTAACACTACGACGGTTTAAATGGCTACAGTGCAAACATTAAATCACATGACCAGAACAGAAATGACCAACTTGTGTTACCCAAGGAATAAAATGATAGGGAATTAAAAAACATTTAAAAAAAAATTTATATTTCATCACAGACATTTAGTGGGAATAATTTTAGTGATTTTCACATCCTATCCTGCTTTCACAATGTCATTTATATTCCGTCCACAGAAATGCACTGCACATTTCAGGTAACTGTGTCATTTTAATGAAGAGAGATGTTAAAGAAAGTGAAACGTGTTACACCATCCCCACGTCCCCCTCCAGGTTAAAGCTCTATAAGCCAAAATGTTACTTCTTGATTCGTCCACAGTGTTGTGATGCGACTGTGCGCACCCTGGTGTCTAGTTTGGCACTAAAAAACATAGATAGAAATTGATGCAAATGATGTTTATACCACTAGTCCACCAGTCAAATGTAAAATCAGAGACTGGTATTCGCCGTGTGGTGTTTTGGTTCGTGTCCGAGCTCGGTGGCTGTGTCAAGTTGTGCGTCTGTGCAGAAAAACACAGCGGGGTTCTTGCATGCCCACATTGCTACTTCTCCACCGTTAGCCGGGCTTGAAGACGACACTCTACTGTTTCCGCCAGCGCGTGTTCCTGTTATGTAGCGCTCTCGTATTGCGTGCGACCGTGACGCCGTTCGTCTGCGCGTTCGAGTCTGCGCAGACAGATAAGCAGCGACGTTTCTAGTCCTGTATCCTTCCTCACGACTGCGCCCCAGCAGCATGGAGATGTTGGGGTTTCTCATGGCATAAATGAGTGGGTTGATGGCACCATTGGCCCAGGCCATACACACGGCTACGGCGTCCATGGCCGGATTGAAGGCATAGTTTCCGATTGCAGTGACGATCCCCATCAGGCAGTACGGACCCCAGCAGAAAATGATGAAGACGATCATGATGAGTACGGTCGTAGCCGTTCTCATCTCGCTGTAGAAGCGGAGCAGGTGTGCGTACGTGGTGACTGGTCGCACCCGGATCTCGGAGAGACGCACTGTTTTGCAGATGTTATAGTGGCAGAAGCACATAAGCGCAAATGGAAGGAGGTAGCACACGACGATGAGGGACACACTGTACACCGTCCCCATGCGGGACGTCCCCGAGTGGAAAACGTACATGCAATGGTAAAATCCACGCTTGTGAATGACCAGGTGTTCTGATGTCCGTATGAGGAGATACCACGGGAAAGAGAAAATCACTGCTGACAGCCAGACAGCCACCAGCAGCTGGATGGCCTTCTTTCTTCCAATCTTCTCCTGCGGTTGCCTGACAATAGCGTAATAACGATCGAAGGAGATGAGCGTCATGGTGAGAGTGGAAATGATTCCAAAGCAGGTGTTGAAGAACCCGTTGGCAATGCAGAAGCGCTCACCAAACATCCACACACCATCCTTACTGAAGAGCATGATGAAGGAGAAAGGCAGGCAGAGCACGGCCGTGAGGAAGTCCGACAGCGAGAGGGACATGATGAACGCGTTGGTGACCGTCCTGAGCTGACGGTGTTTGATGATCACGATCACCACGGCTGAGTTTCCCAAGCTGGAGAGCAGAAAGATGGCCAGGAGGAGGAGAGCCTGAGCAGCCACGGCTATGCCCCACAGCACCGAGCTTCCCTCTGAGACCTCCAGCGGCGTTGCTCCAGATGTGCTGTTTACAGCTGTGATCTGAGGAGACAGAGAACTCGCCATCCCTGTTTCCCAGATCAGGGCCGAAGTTGACACGTTGTCTGCCGCTGTGGTCATGTTGCTGCCTCTCACATCCATCGGACACGATCGAGGAGCAGCCACACGGCCGGAGAGGACTCATCCCTTTCACAGTAATGTGCTGAGTCTCAGCCTAAGAAAGGAGACCCTGGATTATTAATACATAAATTAAAAGCTGTCCCCTCCAACCCTGAGGCACTCCTGATGACAGGCGAAGTCTTCTCAAACAGATCGTCTCCTTCTGCAGGCTCATTTTCTGTTTTCCTTTGCTCTGATGAAGCAGCAGCAGAAGCACAGTCTTATTTGTGCATGTTGAGATGGACATTGTGCAGCTCCCCTCCTCCGACTCTGTTCAGGGTTGCCAGATTGGAGAACTGTTTCATAGCCACATTGTTATAACAACTGGGACAGCAATCTACTATTACTGTGAAATTACTACAATGCAAAGTTGCACTTTTTTTTTCATAAAAGTGCCAAATTTAAAAGGCAAATTTCAATCAGATGATAAACAAAGCATACAGTATATATACACACACACACTTATTTTTTTTATTATTAAATCTGTCTGCATATACATACAATAAATAATGACAAATAAGCCAGATTTAAACAAATACATTTCTTAGGTATATTGTTCAACTATTTATAAGTAATATAATTTAGAAAAAAATACATATAGACAGGGTAAAGTTCCTGAGTCAGTAATTTTTAAATTATAATAATATTTATAAAACGTTCAACCTTTACGTCCGGTGCCCTTCCTGACACAACTCTCCCATTTTTCTGGGCTTGGAACCGGCACTGTGAACAACACGGTTTGGGCATTGGGTGGGAATAGAACCTTTATTTTATTTGTATTATTTTTTTTCAAAATGTTTACATGGAAGGACCTGGAAATGGAAATAAATAATACATTTTAATAAATAATTTCAATTCTGACGAGTCTTGAAACACAATATTAAGTAAATGGGGACTTTACCGGAACAACATGGCAACCTTCATGTCTTGCGCTTAAAATCTGTGATGTGAAGTGTTACCTTGACAACAGCGCTCTGTTTTTATTGGCTCGTAGTACTCAGTACTCTAGTGAACAGTAGAATGCTTTCTGTTCCATGCTGCGGTGTGAGGTTTCACCTTTTTAAATTTAAATTTTTAATTTTAATTTATATTGTTTGAAAAATAAAAAAATAAAAACATGCTGTATCTCTGAACAGCTGGATCCTGACTTGTGGAATATCGGTCTGTTATTTTTGTTGATATTGCTGTCTTTGTTCGTTTTTTACTCAATAAACTATTAAAACAAGTATTAACCAACGCCGCAAGTGAGATCAATTTAAGTAGACAAATAAACAAACTAAAATATGATGACCGTAAACATTTTGGGCCATCCCCACGTGCTCACGCATATGCTGTTGCTAGGCAACCCAATACTATTTCAGAATAAGAGTCACTTCGTCGAGTTGGCCGCTATTATTCTTATTATTATTGAATACATCTACGAAATTACTTTAAAATAAAATTACACAAGTAGATAATCTCAAGATACACCAAAAATGTCCAAACACAAATATTAAAGATAAAAAAGTCAGATTATACCTTCACATATACAGTATTTCGTTCCATGATTTTGTTAGATGTTTTGTCCTGTTTTTAATATTAATGTAGTTTAATATTAATGTGACTTATTACAATCTGGAATGGTCCGGTTCACTAAATTTTCTATTTAGATTTCTATTTCTATTGTTCCTGCGTAAGTTTTCGTTCATTTCAAAATTTTATATGTGCCGAGTACTTATTTTAGTTCAACTTTTTATTATTTATTACCAGGGTTTTTCAGTCTCAAAAGAGCCAACCGATTCATAGCTAAAAATAAGCTGACCAGTTTTAATAATAATCATAATTTCTTCAGTGATATATTATTATTATTATTATTATTATTATTATTTCACTGGGTGCAGGTTAAACATCAGGCAGATATCTAAGTACTTTGTGGGATGCTGTGACAATATCTGACTGGACAGGTAGACAGAAACGTAAATATATCATTAAAAGAACTAGCTCTGACTAAAGTACAGACAAAAAAAAGCTAAAATGCTCTTCATTGCCTACAGCTCAGCATTTAATATCATAATTCCCACCACACTCACCACCAAGCTGGAGCACCTGGGACTCATCTCTGTGACAGTGGATCTCTAATTTCCTAACTGGTAGACCACAGGCAGTAAGGATGGGTGGACATGTCTTAGCCTCCCTCACTCTCAGCACTGGAGCCCACCAGGGTTGTGTTCTGAGCCCCCTGCTGTACTCTTTGTACAAGTTCGACTGTGTGGCCTCTACCAGATCCACCATCATTAAGTTTGCTGACAACACCGTCGTGGTCGGCCTGATCTCTGACAACAATGAGTCGGCCTACCTGTCCTACCTGAAGGAATCTGGAGAACTGGTGCCAGAGGAACAACCTCCTTCTAAACGTCAGTAAGACAAAGGAGCTGATAGTGGACTTCAGCACTAAGCAGTCAGGAACTACCAGACCCCTGTAATCAACGAGAGCCCAGTGGAGAGAGTGGACAGCTTGAAGTACCTCGGTGGTGAAAATGCTGATGCTGATGAGGGAACTATCTGACACTCAGTCTCATCCTCTTCTTCAGAGTCACTGTCAGACATGTGATCGTCACATTCTGAAACCTCTTCCTCCACACCATCATCAAAAGCTTCTCTCTCTTCCAAAATCAACTGCAATGCCGTCTGAACAGAGAATCTTTTTGCCGTCTTTATCAGTTGTGATAAGGAACCACACTGGCAAAGCTATATTTATTGTGTCCGGACTCCAATTTGCACCTGGGATAGAGTATAAGCAAAAAAAGACTGGTTCTCACAAGACAGAGGGTAAAATGTGCGGGAATGTGATAGCAGACTGTGCTTCGGGAACGACAGGGCCAAAACACAAAACCCACACTCTCTGACACACACACACACACACACACACACACACACAATAACAGCGGGCACAGACAGGAGGAGAACAGTGAATGTACACAGGACCTAAGGTTTTCACACTTTAATTATCCCCATACATCCTGAGTTTGAAAAGAAAATTCATTGTATCATTATACTTTTGATAAAAAAATTTTTAAACAGGTCCCACATACTAAATGGGGAAATAAAATAAAAATAACTGCTTACCAAACATAAGGAGAAGTGTATCCGTAAGGAGACGTATCGAGAATTCTAGGTCTCTCCAGTAACTCGGAATATATGACTCGGCTCACAGTTAAGAGTCGGCTCCCATATCTAATTTTATAAATATATATAATTTTAAAGTTTATAGTATCTTTTATCCTACTGTATTTGCGTAACTATTTAAATCTGTTTAATGAACTCTAGGCTCTTTAGGATTAGGAGTGAACAAAACAGGTCATGTTTATGGGTTTTTTAGTCTCGAAAGAGCCAACCGATTCAATGAGTCGACTTTGCTGTGCTCGACTCATCATTACCAGAGACTTTACTGAGTCGGTTAAGTTTCAGCTCGCGCCGTTGCTAAGCTACTTGTTGGCAAATGTAGCTAAACTAGCTTCTCAACAATATTCTCTATAAAAGCTTGTGGATCTACAGTGGTGTAATGGGTATGTATTCACCAAAGTAGCAACCATTCTCATAAATGACCGCAAAACTATCTACAGTTTGAAGTATATTTTAGGGGGGGAAACAAGTAACGTCAATGATAGCTAGCTGGCTACCTTGGTATTATTTTTTACACCTGTTTTTTGAAAAATCCTTTGCGATTGGTTGTTTGCCAGGAAGGCTGCACGAGCAGTTATTTGATTGGGTTGTTTGACGGCATTACGGTATTGGGAGCCAATCCCAGTGCAAAGGGCGGGATTTTTCTGTCGGATACGGGTGGAAAATAACAACAAGCTAGCTCGCTCGGGCTTTCTGTCTAAGCTAAACCCTTAAACAATTTCTTAAACGTTTCGTTTACACGACGTTCGTATTAATTTCTGAAAATCAGTGGGAATTTTGATTTAGTGGTTTCGTTTTTATATAAAATATAAAAAGTGCTTAGAAAACCCCAAGATAGCTAGCTAGTCAGCGAGTTAGCCATCATGCTAGGTGACTAGTCTCGTTGAGAGATTTGACTGATTATGGTTGTGTGTTAATGCAGCTGTGGCGATGACTTCAACCTGCCCGGGCCTTTACTGTGGAAAAAGCTTCATTAACGGGACAATTGGAGAATGTGGGGTAAGTGGCTTCTTCTTATTATTATTCTTATTATTATTGTTGTTGTTATTGCTGAACAGAGCACACCTGAGAGGTACAGAGCTCCACTGGAAACCAGAGTTTCATTCTGTTAATGTGACATGAAACTGCTGAGAGTAGCAATGATGCCTTCAGGGTCTGGGTTTGAATCCCGCCTTGAGTCTGTGTGCATGGAGTTTACATGTTCTTCCCTGTGGTTGGTGGGTTTCCTCCCACAGTCATGCAGATTAGGCTTACCGGTGTTCCCAAATTTCCCGTTGTGTGTGTGCATGTGCCTGCGCCTACGATGGATTGGCGCCTTGACCAGGGTGTACCCTGCCTTGTGCCCGAAGTCTCCTGGGATAGGTTCCAAGGCTTTCTATGACACTTTGTGCTGAGTCATATAGGAGAGGAATGAATGAATATTCTTGTGTGAAATGTAGTGTATGTCACTTTTGGGGATTTTTTTTTAATGACACATCTATCACAAGTCTTGTGTTAATATAAATGTTCCACTCCCTGCAGTGTGTGTCTTGCACTACAGTATCTGCTCCTTAGCAGTAAATATGATTTATCAGTGTGTTTTAAGAGATCGAATGAATTCAGATTTAAATCATGATTCTTTATTGCGCTGAATCATGCATCACAATGCTGACTCCAAAATTAATTTTTAAATGATTTAGTACATTTATTATTAAAAGAGATGCAGTGACTGGAATTGGCTGTTTTGCCGCTTGATTTAGGCCTTCTGAGTGGTGCAACAAAAATGCATTTTATGGCCTATGTTAACAAAATTTGCGCATGTTAAAAAGTCTTCAATATGCCTTTTCCTTCAAACTTTGCGAGCAAATTAGTCTTAAAACCCACTTATTACACACGCTTATAAAACACCACAAGTGCTACTGCCAAAACAAGCACGATAGAGACTGCAATTGATCAACACATGCCCAAGACTTTGCAGGTGGTAAAACGTCACATTTCTTTATAATCTTACAGGTTGTATACACTCTAAAGTATTCCCACACTGGCATCCCATGTAGTAGGAGTGAATCATTTGCAGTTAGATTAGAAATAGTAATTATGATGGGTGACGGAATGAATTTAAATGTTAAACGCTTGTATTGTAGCATTAGTTTTCTCATTTGAAAAAAGAAATGGCACCATTTAATTACTCCTGTTCCATTCAGCTGTGAAGCTGTTGAATAAAGCTAAGGTATAAAAATAAATAAAGAATTAATAATAAAATTAACTTTTTCAAGGTATTAAAATTGTAACAATCAAATCAGGATATTCGTAAAATCATAATACTTATAGAAACGTAATATTAATAAAATTGGAACTATCGTGGTATCGGGTGGTCCGTGGTGATTCCCATCCCTAGTGTTTTTGGTTTTTGCGTCTTTACGCATGCACATACATACACACACACACACACACACACGAACGCACTATTCCCATTTTCAACTGAGAATATGTGCTTGGTCTTAATAAACTCATTTTGCGCTTGGTGTCATGTTCCCCCATACACGGACAGGTGTGTCCCCGAGGTGAGAGATCAAACCTGGAGAAGATCTGTCAGAAGTGTACAGGTTCTCCGGAGCTCTATGACTGGCTCTACCTGGGCTTCATGGCCATGCTGCCGCTGGTCCTGCACTGGTTCTTCATCGAGTGGTACTCTGGCAAGAAAAGGTAAAGGCTCTGTATTATCATTATTAACATTGTATTCACACAGGAGTCATAATGCTGGAAAACTGAAGTGATAGTAACAATGTAAATTGTAAAATAATTAATTTTAGTAGTCCAGTGTCATCCATTTTGGGCAATTAATAGTTTTTTGGGAAATATTAAACATTTATATTTTGTTTATATTGAAAACTTGCAAATGATTATTCTTTGTTATAAAATGTATGTAAAAGAGAAAAAATCTGAATGTCTCCTTCAAAAAGGCAGAAAGCTGTAGTAGTAATAATAAATCGTGCTGCATTATAGTGATTTTTTTTTCTTATACTTTATTAATTCATTCTATAAACTGTGACATGATGAACAAAGTATGGAATATATATTGCATATTGATTTCTGTTACTGTTGATGGTGTTAGAGTTACAGGTTTGTAAGGCTTTTTGTAAGATGTTAGTATTAGGTGGGTACTGATGGTCTCAGTGTTGCTGATGCAGTGTGTCCGTGTTGTGTGCAGTTCGAGTGCAGTGCTGCAGCATGTGACAGCGTTGTGCGAGTGCAGCGTGGCGGCGATCATCACCCTGCTGCTGAATGAGCCGGTGGGGGAGCTCACCATCCGCTCCTGCAGGGTGGAGATGCTCTCTGACTGGTACACCATGTTGTACAACCCGAGTCCAGACTACATCACCACACTGCACTGCACCCAGGAGGCCGTCTTCCCTCTGTAAGTTTGTGTGTTTGTGTGAGTGTATATAAAAGTGTAGGTTTTTTTGTTACGAGTGTATACAAAAGTATGTGATTGGTCAGAAGTATTAAGTATACCCGAATCTGGAAGTATCAAGATTCTGTAATTATCATGATTTTATAAATCTATTATTATAATTAGTATTATAAAAAAGCTGATTAGAGGCTTTTTAAGGTTGTGAAACTTTTGATATTGTAACGCTGTAAAAATGCGTTTCTGTTGCATAACACAGAAGCTAATGCACTCGTTGCAGAAGATCATGGTCATGGTTGATTAAGCTGAAAAACAGCTAGTTCTGGTCATTGCATCTCTATTATAAACTTAGTAAATAAAAAAAAAAAAAAGTTGGAATCAGTGTGGTAATGTATATGAATCAGCACACTAAAGAATCGCAATTCATAACTGAATTCCTGATACACCCCCCATCCCCCCCTAGCCAATCTCTAATATTAATGAGTGTGTGTTGCAGCTACACCATGGTGCTGATCTACTACGCCTTCTGCCTGGTGTTGATGATGCTGCTGCGACCGTTGCTGGTGAAGAAGATCGCGTGCGGTTTGGGGAAGACCGATCGGTTCAAAAGCATCTATGCCGCACTGTACTTTTTCCCCATCCTCACCGTGCTGCAGGCAGTTGGAGGAGGACTTCTATGTAAGTGTTTAATTCCTCCAACACCACGCCTGTCCTCCAATATTCCACTCACCCACTCTTCCTCCACACTCCACCTTTAAACGCTGCTTCGTTACTGAATCAGCCTGAACTACTTTAAGTGATTGTTAGTTGAGGATCACGATGACCCCACTGTGGCGTTCAGGGGAGGCAGGGGGATCATCCAAACAGCATTGCTCTTACCCAGGTGCCTTTTAAAATGACGCCTAAAATAGCGACAAAGCTTGCTCCCTCTCTCTTATTTTAAACAATATATTCATTAGTCATGTTTTCCTGTGTAATCATGTGACTTTGTCACAGGTTCTTTTCCCCCTTACCTTACTTTGAACATCTTATATTGAGCAAAGAGTAAAAGTTATTGAATGTGAAACATTATGTCAAAAGTTGTGAATAAAGTGTGTGTATGTGTGAGAACAGATTACGCATTTCCCTACATCATTCTGGTCCTGTCATTGGTCACGCTGGCTGTGTACATGTCTGCTTCGGAGATCCAGGTGATTATTATTATAATGATAAACAATAAGTACCTGAATATGTTTATTTTAATCTATCGACACATGGTTACCAATAAAAAACATGTTAACGTGTTAATTTACATGTTACAGTCAGGTCCATATGTTTTGGAACAAAGCTTTTTTTTTTGTTTTTTTTTTTTTTTTTTTGGCCATTTAGCCTCTATACACCACCGCATTGAATTTGAAATGAAACACTCAAAATGTGAGCGAAGGATTAAAGAACTTTCAGCTTTAATTCCGGGGGTTTGAAAGAAGTGTGGCATGGAACAAACGCATTTGTGTTTGGTAGCTGTTCACTCGAACACTCAGCATGTGGTCCAAAGAGATGTCTAGGCAAGTGAAGGACACCATCATTAGACTTAAAAAAGCAGAGTTCTGTCCACGGTAAAGAAGAACCCTTTCATAACGTCTAGGTGAATTAAAAATACTCTTGAGGAGGTAGGCGTGTCATTGTCACATTCTACAGTCAAGAAAAGGGCTTTATGAAATGAATACAGACACTACAAGACAATACAAGAACAGAAAGTCTTTCTTTCTCTAAAAAGTTAGAATTTTTTTTTTTTTTTTGTCAGAAATTTATTCCAGAGTGAACTTGTACCTGAATGATGGAAAGAGAAAGCTTGTCTGGGTCATTGGGGCTTACTGATGATCTGACCACTGATATAAGCAGCAGGATGGATTCTAAAGTGTATACAGTATGGATATACTCTCTGCTCAGATTCGGCCAAATAGAAATGGCTGTAATTACTGAATGGTTAATGGCACACTTTTAAGACATCTTATGTTTCATTTCAAATTCGATGTGGTGGTATACAGTCTACAAAAAACCCTTATCTTGTTTAGCATACCATTTCCAGAAATGCTGAAATGAATAAGATAGATAGAAATGAATTTTTTAAATGAGGTCTAAAATGTTCAGCTTTTCTTATGCACTGATGACATCACTGTTTTTTTTTTTTTTGTCCCTCTCCCTCTCTCTGTGCAGTCCTTTAAGAACCTTGTGGCTAAAAAGAAGCGCCTGGTAGTGCTGTTCAGCCATTGGCTCCTCCATGCTTATGGCATCATCTCCATCTCCCGATTGGATAAACTCGGGCAGGATCTGCCACTCTTGGCCCTCGTGCCTGGACCCGCACTTTTTTATTTACTCACAGCCCGCTTCACGGAACCCAATCGCATTTTATCAGAAGGAGGAAACGGACACTGAGGCACTGATGACTTGTGTGTGTGTGTGTTGTGTTATTACCTTCTCAGTACACAACCTACAAGACTAATTTTGTAAAGGAAGTTTTACCTAAAGTCTTTTGTCTGTCCTGCAGGAAGTAATTATAAAGTTCCATGTTCAGTTCAAATAAATTATTTGTGAATCTTTGCTGCTATTTTAAACAAGTGTTTATTTAGAAATAACCTTACCTAGCTTTAAGAGATTTAAACAAACCTCTGTGGCTGTAAATTCCAGGGTGTACAGTTTGTGCACGTCTTAACTTTTTCTTTAACCAGAGCAAATCAATGTCCTCTGCATGTTTAATTTAAAGAATAATTCAATTAATTCGTTGAGAAAGTAAAATAGTTCAAAGAAAAAGAAGTAAGGTTTGCATGGAATTTGTTTTATCAGAAAAATATGGGTGTTAAAGCGGCGCCCTGATGCTGGAGATGATGAATAACAGTTAAGAGCTGTTGCATAGCAGTCCAGAAGTACCTTTTTCTTTCTTTTTTTTCTTTTTTTTTTTTTTAACAAAGGTTTTTGGAATCTGGTTTGTGTTTTTTGATTCCTCTCATGTATAGACACTGAACATTCGTTGCTTTGCGTCTGAGCTAAATTATAGCTGAAAGGTACATTTTCTTATGTTTGTTTATCATAATTTGTACAGGTATAATGATGAACGTGTTTATTTTTTTTCTTCTTTCTCTACATTGTTGTTATTGCAGCTGGTCTGTAAATGTTATTTATACTGTTATTTGCCTTTTTTTTTTTTTTTTTGCAAACTACTCTGTGCCAAACTATCGCATGTGTGATGTGAGAATTATAAATGTATTTTCTGAGTAAATAATGAAATAATGATCACCTGCTGTGTTCGTGATTATCACCTGCTGTGTTCGAGATCTCTCTATCTCTTTATCCATGTATGTAGAGACTTTTTAAAAGCATGGTTTGTGTGTTTGTACATATGAGAATGTTTAGGGAAAAAAAGTCTCTGACTCCTGCATGTTAATGTAACTGTTCAGATTTTTATTGTTCAGTGCAATATAAAGGAATAATAAAAAAAAAAAAAAGTACACTGCCATTAGTGAGTTTCATGTGTTAATGTGTCCATTTTGGCTTTTCTCAGGTTTATAAATATTACAACTGTCATTAAAAAAAAATTATTATTCCTTCAATTATTGAAGGATTAATTATTATTATTCAATAAACTCATTTATAGTTACAATTATAATTATTCTGTGCAATGTCCATGAAATAAAGTACATTCTGCTACTGCTTATGTTTTTCTCCTTTAAGATAATACTGGAAAAATCCAGTTTGGGCATTAAAAAGGGAAAAATAATTGTTAGTGTTTTTAAAGTCACGTGCAATTAAAAAGGCAAACATCTTTAGAAATCTGTTCGCTCTCATTTACAGCAGTTTCTGTTGAGATTTATCAAATTCTAGCAACATGCTCATGGCCTTTAGCTCCGCCTCCAGCCTGCTGTTAATGTCTCCAACATGCTGCTCACGATCCTGAACCTGTAACATGAACATCTGCATCGCTTCCAAGAACTTCTGGTCTGTTTCTGCAGATTCCTACAGCAACAGGTATATAAATTTTATTTGTGATTTTTTATTTTTACATATATATTTCACCAAATATATGTAATTCAACCTTCATGTATGTAACCAACAATGGCTCTGTACAGTACATTTGTCATATATACTGTATTTCCAGAATACCACAATGGTCTTGAATTCTGAAATCTGGTTGACTAGAAGGTGTTGATTAATTAACAAATATTGTTTTGAACATTTATGAAAGAAGTCACCAGTGTCCTTTAACTTCAATACATACAAAGATTACAAACCAAATGCAGACTATTATGCACAATTGCACTCTTTAACACATCCATTTATAGATTTACATACTCTTACTATGACTTTAGGCCTAGAGCAGGATAATACAGTACACATTCAGTGCTTTTGATACTACGTATGTTTGAAAGCAATTTAAAACCTCTACTTTTACTGCACTAAGATTTTGCCTAGATCCTACCTACAGTAGCGGCCGGTCAATAAGCAGAGAAGAATGCTACTTTAATATGTAATTATTTAACATAATAATTATTTATTTTAATAATGAAATAAAGTATTTAGTCACAGTATTCCGCTGTATTTCTAAATATATATATATATTTAAAAATCTAAACGTGTAGGCATGTAAATTTTTTTAAAGCATGTGATTTGACGCTGAGCTCTAATTGGATTTTATCAAATCATCCTTGGGGCGGAGCACCGTGCGCCTCGAACCCTCTCACTTTTGATTTTAGCGTATCAATATTGTTTTTAATATTTGGGCTCATGTGATTGGACCATTCTCAGCGAGTCTTATTAACGGTCAGCAGATTGTTAGTTAATGTATTGAATAGTAATTGACGTGGAAGCCAGATAAATATGAGAGGAAATTCTGTAATTTCTTTGCTAGAATACCCCTTCGCAAGGCGATCGGACGAAGAAAGAAAAAAAGTTAAAGAGCTTGGACCAGATCGACCTGATCTTCTAATTAAGCAGCAGTCAAGTGATCGCGGCCGAGCTTACACTCGGTGCTTTTCATATGGGTATTTACAGGCGATTATTAAAAGTTTAATTTAAATTTTGTTCGCGTCCCCCCCCCCCCCCACACACACAATTTTTTTTGCACCATCTAATCATGTACAGGATTTGTGTTCTTCGCTCCCACCACTGATAATAATAAACAAAGATCAAAGAGTTTGCAAGTTGCTGTCATATAAAAAGAATAAAATGCTTAGGATGTGGTGCTACACAGCACGAAATGTACCTCTGTAGCCAGTTTATCTGTAATCCAGGCATCCACTAATCTTACTGTAGAAATAAGAGATTGGATTATAAGCATATAGTTATTATAAGCAAAATGATGATGAGTGTGTTACAGTTCAGTGTAACGTAATTTAGAGCTGGATTATAAAGTCAACAAGTAAAATTGGACATGCTATACATACTGTGCCTATATATGTATAAATAATACAGACTACATGAAACACAAACTCACTGTAGATGGACTGCACTTCCTCTTTCATCCAGCTCATTTCCTGTGTGTGCGTCTCCTTCTCTTTCCTTGCATTAATGATGTCCTCCTTCATTTGTTCAATACACTAAAATCATAACCGTCGTTACTGTAACTCAGACTTACTGTAGATGATCTGCCTAGCGCTTAAAGAGCCACTGACCTACCAGGCGCAGACGACTGTTTTCCATATTCACTTGCTCCAGCATCAGTTCGTTCTCATAAACGCTCCTCTCGATGGCGCGGATCTGCTCAGCCTGAGTCCTCAGGAGCTCCATGTGGTCCTCTCGTAAAGTCTGCAGCTCCTTCTTCAAATCTTCCTGCACCAGTATTAAATACATCAACAGTTTATATTAATACATTATGGTTTCAATAGCAATGGCTCACAAACCGATAAGAAATGTTTTTTTTGTTGATATTGTAATGTTAACTGTAATTTATTTAAACATTAGTGGAAGTAGACTCCAGTGTCAGTCAGAGGTGAAGAAGCAGAAACTTTAATTCATTTGCAGAATAGAAGAGGTTATGCTTCTTTGCATTTTTTTTCTTATTCAAGAAGAAGAGGAAAAAAATAGAAAGTTATGGACTGAATGCTAGTGAGCTATGAAAGAGAACGGGTTCTCTCTGTTTTACCTTCGCCCGGAGCATTGCTGCTGTTCTCTCTTTCACCTCACGCATAGAAAGCTCCAGGTGAGATTTTCTGGCCTTGAGCTCTAAAAAGTAAGAAGGAAATAAAGCACTGAGAAAGCAGAAAAGAAGACGATCATATTGGATGTGTATGGAGTCCCAAAATTCAGCATGTGGTGCTAATTTTTATACCATTAGCTAGCAAATACTAATATGTTAAGGAAAAAGCTTGGGCTTTTTCAAGTCTCTCTTAAATCAAAATTGTGCCTTAGAATAGGTTTCAGGTGTTATTAATGTTCCTGCACTTCACACCGGCCGTGAAGTTTGTGTAGTTTCATGTATATATACACACTTACTGTATATCTTAGATTCCCAGATTCCCAGAAATCTGTTTTTGTACTTATATCTAAGTTTCTGTTTTACATTCTTACTGTGATTATTGTTTCCTGTTCAATGTTGCTGCTCAACTTCCCTTCGAATTAATAGATGAGATTTGGACTTGGACTTTTGATTGTCCAGAATAACAGAAGACAGTTATGAGAGTAAAAACTACCTTTACTTCTTTATACAGTATAATCCCCTGTTACACTAATGTACTTATCCCAGTTTGATCACACTAAAGAAAATTGTCTTAACAGTTAAAATACACTGATCGGACTGCTGGCTTCACGTCTGAAACTCTGGCTTCCCAGGAACTCCTTTAATGGCCCAATTATGTGGTAATGTCTTGGGGTGAGGTCAGGACTGTATAGGGAATGTGGCAATACCTTCCAGGCGAGTTCATGTAATGTGCACGTGGTGTTGGTGAATGATTATGTGTTCAGTTTCCACAGACAGATGCGTCTCTTCTGCAAGATGGTGACACGTTGTCCATGGATTTTTAAGGATCAGGCATTCCACTCACTGAGCATTCACAGAAACGACTGCAGTGGGCTCAGAGCCACCTCGTCATTCACAGATGTACATGTACATTTAAATATTTACTGCAGCTAAGAGTATCATCACCGTACTGTGCTTAAAATTTCCTGGAAATGGCAAATGACTATCTTATCTTATCTTATCTTATCTTATCTTATCTTATCTTATCTTATCTTATGCCTGTTTATATTCAATAAAAAAACCACAAGGTTTACTTTTCTCTAATTGCACATCCAGTGACCTCTGACCATTACAAACCACAGAGGACTTCCATAAACAAAATTTTCTTATCAAAACAACAACAAAAACCTTGACCATACCAACAATTACACAGGACACACCAAATTTTATTAGCTATCTTTTTTTTTTTTTGTCAACTACATTTGATGGTAACTTTGATCCTATTTGATCCTTCGATAAGGTTCATATGATGGAAATTTTTACAAAAATTAATCTGCCCAACAACAATCTTCCAGATAATTGAAACTGGCCATATTAACGTCACGTGTGTGTGTACATGTGCGTGTACGTTTGGGTGTGTACCAGTTGTTTGTTGTTTAAGGGCTTGATTCCGGGAATGCTCAACCTCAAACAGAGCCTCGACTTTTGACAGCACGGACTCCCGATCTTTCAGCTCTTTTACTTGGTCTAGCTGAGCTCGAGCAACTGAGTCCGCCTCCATCTTTCAGAAAAAACACAAAACTCATTCTTTATTTAGGGGTTTGAGACCGAGAGAGACTTCTGAAGATCCAGTAGCTAAAACAAAAGATAGTCAATAAAACATATTTACATAAATTTGCATCAGCAAGTTAATAATTTGACAAATCAATTATTTTATTCCTCACCCTAGAAATACATTTGCATTTACATTCAGAATATCCAGTAATACCTCTGTAATAACGCTGTATTCCACAGAACCTTTTAAAGACCTCTGAAAAAATATTGTAACTAAACCCAATAATAAACCCAATTATCAAAATGGGAAGTAATAATTACATTTATGTAACAATAAATTAAATTAAATCAAATCATAATTGTTGTGCTTAAAATGCTACAGTCCTTCTGCCTCTGCAAATAAAATCACATAATAGGTCATGAATGTGGTTTATAATATTAAATATTTAGAAAAATGATGTTAATGAAAATATATTTCTTTTACTTTTTTTTACAGAATGGCAGGGCACCAAAAAGTTTTGCACATTTCATTCTTACATTGAGCTGCTTTATTTCCTGGTTATATTTGTTTTCCCTCTGTTTACACTCGTCTTCTGCTGTGGCGATCTGCTGTGTCAGTTCTGCGATTGCTGAGCTCATGGCTTCGTGTTCTTGGAGCTCCAGTTTCTATAAAATATAATAAGAATCATTAAAGGAGTACTGTTGGAATACTGTGTGTGTGTATGTGAGTGAGTGTGTGAGTAAGTGATTACCACAGACAAGACTTTTGGCACATTCCCCTTCACTGAAAAAAATAACCAACATTTTTGTACAGTAAACGTGGTTATAACAGTAGCGCAGTAGGGCAGATTTTGGAGTATTCATGCAAAAAGAAAGAAAAAAAAAAGAATAATTAAGGATTTTAACCCTTAAATCCCACAGCATTCTGTAGGTCAATGATGATGCTTATATGGAAGCTATGTTGGTGTGTGTGATAGGAAGACATCACATTTTTCAGATATGTCAGGTGGAACGAAAGTTATCATTAATTTTACCACAACCAGAATATGGGAATGATGTCGCAAAAATGTAGAACTCAAAATGAGCATAATTTTAGCAGTTTTCTTCTCAGTCATTTTTGTATAGTTGGTTAAAATGAAATCTCCGTAACGAAAAAGGAATCTTTATAAGAACAACTAATATTTAAGATAAGATATACCTTTATTCATCCCACAGCACTGAAAATTTCTCTCTCTCTCTCTGTCTCTCTCTCTCACACACACACACACATGCACGCACAATACCACCAGCAGACCAGCCCCCAATAATGTATTCCTTTACCCCAATAATGTATTCCTTTACCCCAATAATGTATTCCTTTATACAAGTTTCTAACCTCCTTAGCTAGCTCGCTGTATCTTGTCTTGTTCACGGCGGTAGCTGAACAGAGTTTCCTTATGCTGTCTTCATGCTGTTCCTTTAGAGTTTCAATCTGCACACAGAGTTCTTCTCTCTCGACCTCAAGTGCTGCCCTGAAAAAACGAAGAAAAAAAAACTTTACAGTGTATACAACTTTAACATATTCTGTTTCAGGATTAGTAATGAAATTGAGATGAACCTGCTGTTCTTCTCCTTTTCCAGCTGCCCCTTCAAATCCACCAGGTTCTTCTGAAACAGCTTCACTGTGACCCTGAGAGACCAAAAGAAAATCATTATAACTGCTCTTACGTTCAATCTTTATTATGTCTCTACTGACTCAGTTCTGCCGCTAATTCAAATCACTGTTTGACTGATAACAAGGCTAATTAGGTTTAGCTAGCTAGTACACACTTTGACATTTTCTGTATAAACAGCATAAAGGCACAGCAACAGTGGACTTGTCACAGAAACACAACAAAAGTCAACATTTCCCTCAGATTGATTGGTAAATTACTACAAATTTATATTTTGTGTGAGTAAAACAGCATTATAGTTTCTCTTAGCATCTATTGCTAAGTTTGAGAGCTCCTCCATGCTAGAAATAAGAAAGACAACTCAAAGATGAAAACATTTCCTTATAATATGTTACTAAAGAAAAGCCTCCATGTGACAAAAATTATATTCCAATTCCACTTTGCAAGTTCAGTCATTCCAAAAAAGAAACAAACATTCAAAACAAACTTTTCTCTCAGATTTTTTTTTTGGTAAATTAAGAAAAAATTAATCTGTAGGACTAAAATTATATTATAATTACACTTAGCATCTCTTGCTAACTTTTGAGGATTCCAGTATACCCAAGTTAGGCAAAAAAGAAATATAAAAAATATCAACATTTCCCACAAATACTGTATGTTGGTAAATTATTATAAAAAGATACTTTTTAACCACTAAACTGTAATTAAACTGAACTATACACTAAACCTGTGGGAAAAAAATGTTATGAGAAGTGTGAAGTCTTATACACTTATATTATCCGCTAGTGAAAACGTGCGCACAAAGGAGCTAGCCAAGAAGCACTGTGTTATTCGGTACTCCTAAGCATGAAGCGATATGTACCTGTTGGCTTCATGAAGCTGTTTCATTTCTTCCTCCATCTCTTTGATTTCAAGTTTATATTTAGCGATGGAGGTGAAGCACTCGTCCAGTCTCTGCTTTGATTTTTCCAGGCTAAAAGAAAAAAAAAAAAAAGGAAATTTTTCCGTAAATTCCACAATCATGCGTTTGTTTTATTCCTCTTATACCTTTTTAATATTTTTATTATATACATTATTCTGTATTTCTATGTAGTGCAGAACATGTGTGAAACAGAACAAACAGCTTGTCAGCACATTAATAACTGCAAACTGCAAGAAATCTAAACTCCTCTGTCTTGAAGTGGTGGCTCAGTGTGTTAAAGCACTGAGTTACAGATCGGAAGGTCAATGGTTTGAGCCCTAGCTCTGCTAGGTTGCCGCTGTTGGGCCCTTGAGCAAAGTCCTTAACCCTGTCTGCTCTAGGGGCGACATATACTGTAATGGCTGATCCTGCTCTCTGATCCCAGCCTACTAACAAAGCTGGGATATGTGAACAATAAAGAATTTCACTGTGCAGTAATGTATATGCGATGAATAAAGGCTTAACTTAAGATGAACTTTACATTTTTACCTATACTGGTACAAAGTGCTAACATTGGAGACTCCTTCCACAAATGTTACAGAATCCTATTTCTCCTTACAGGAAACTAATTGTTACTATCCAAACGATAACATTAGAGTGAGTGCATTAATATACACTTGCACTAATATTAGAGCTGCTGTTATAGAGAATTAATCAACACCTTCTGACCAATCAGAATCCAGGACTCAACAGTGCTATAGTTTAAAGTTCATTAAATTAATTAAATAAGTAAGCATGTAAAGTATGAAAGGTATTCATTGATATGAACTCTCTTTTCAGGCTGCTGCGATCTGCCAAGGCATCGTCTTCCTTTTCCCTCTGAACTTTGAAAAAGGACGAAATCTGAGCGATGGCCTCGAAACGAACGCTGTTCTCCTTCTGTTCTTCTTCTATCTCTCGTTCCACCTGAACACAAAACACAAATAAACACCAAAACTGATGCTTTACCCCACAGAAACCTTCTTTCGGCTGCTCCTGTCAAGCAGTCGCCACTGCAGACCGTCTGATCCGCACACAACTTGGCAAAGGTTTTACGCTGGACGGCCTTCCTGATGCAACACTCCCATTTTATTCAGGTTTGGGACTGGTGTCAATGCCTTATCCCAAATGTAGCAATTCAATGAAATGAAATCAGGGGAAAGTCTTCAGGACACACTTTACTTCATGGATAGTCCTGGATTCTGATTGGTCAGAAGGTGTTGATTAAAAAGAACAATTATAAAAGAAAGAAAACACTTTAAAACGTCCTGATTTTAGAAAAAAAAAAAAATGAGCTGAGTATTTTAGGCATGGCTCTTCAAATGATGTGTGATCTTTACCTAGAAAACAAATTTTTGATCCCAGTCTACTTTTAACTCTAAAATAAAATTTTAAAAAAACTCGGTAAACCTGAGCGAAACAGATCATCTGAAGGTTTATCTGAGTCAATTTTGCTGCAGTTATCTTCTTTTAACCAGCTCAGATGTGACACTCTCTGGTCACTTGGTGTGAGCCATGAAGTCTGGTCCAGTCCTCATCTCTGATAAAGGTCATCTCTACACCATGCACCTTTGAAGGTCTTTTTCAAAAGCACAGCATGAAGTCTCAGCTCAGCAAGAGTTAGCCCAGGAAGCAAATCAATGCCTTAAATCTCACATCTGAGGGATGGGATTTAGTACTTTGATTCCTTTCTGAGGGAAAAAAAAGAGATACTTCTTCTTCTTCTTCTTTTAAATAAAAGTTTGCTCAGCACATTTCCTACCGTTCTGATGTTCTCCTGAAGGCTGAACAGCTGCAGGTTCAGTGTCTCTCTCAGCTCTTGTAGCTCTTTCTCACAGAGCTCTCTGGCGATAAGACAAAGGCATTAAAAAGGAAATTTTAAAGTGTAGAAGCAAGATGAAGCTACTCCAGTTGACTCACTTCTGCTTAGTGAGCTCGTCTGATTTTTCATTCCTGTCCTGAATTTGTTCTTCATATTTCTGGTGTGATGTCTTGAGTCTGACCATACTTCTCTCCAACAGTGATATTTGCTAAATAAAAACAAGAACAACAACAAAAAAACAACAAGAAAGGTTTTATTATAACACTTTAAACATGATGAATACTGTGGCTCCCTAAAGGGGTCACCTAGTGAGCTTTGCTTAGTCAGAAGGCAGATCTGATTTCCAGATATTAATAAGAAACCTTAACAGCAGTGCTATAGGAAAAGGAAGGATGGGTGTATGTGGGTTCTCAATATTAATTTTTTTTTACAATTGTGCATGTTTCACATGCTGGGACTTTTTAATATGAAAATTGCACAGTAGTATACAAAATTATCCAAAAAAAAAGAGCAAAAGCAATGAGAGTTTGTTTTGTACAGTATTGTACAAATATCTTGAGACACCCCTCATGCTGCTTCCAAAGAGCCAGAATTTTGTCTTCTATCCATCCATCTAGGAACCTCTATAGTCTAACTAGGGACCATGGAGGCCAATTGTATTTATTTGCATTTTTATAACTGTGGTAGGACACCTGGTCAACACTCACATGCACATTCATACGCTATGGGCAATTTGGGAACACCATTTAGCCTAATCTGCATGTCTTTGGGACGAAACCCACCAAACAAGGGAAGAACATGCAAACTCCATGCATACAGACTCGAGGCGGGAATCGAACCCGGACCCTAGAGGTACAAGGCGAGTACTTACTACTAAGTATTTACTACTATGCCTCTCACGCAGTGCCGCTCACGCAGTGACCTATGAATCATTAAAGCATAAAAAACACCTAACTTTTACCAGTGTGAAACAGGAGAAGATGATGACAGATCAGGCCATTGATAAGTATACTGGTAATGCTGAATGCTGAGTTGTTGTAACTGATGAGAGGGGAAATGAGGTTGCTGCTGGGGTTGTTATTTAAACCACCAATTTTTAAATTGTATTTTCAGGCTATCTTTGCCTGTCACAGTAAAACAATTGTTCCCATTTCTTTCATTTAATCTATCTCGTTTATTTTTATTTAATACAAAGAAATGAAGGGTGGCTCAAGACTTTTGCGCAGAACTGCATGTGCTAATGAATATTGAGTGTGAAATTAGTTTAAACTTATGATTAACGTGACAAACACAACAGATAAATATAGAACTATTCATGCAGCAATATATTGGTGATATTATAGAGTCTTATAAACTTTTAGATTTTCTCCCTAATTTAGTTGTATCCAATTCCCACCTGTCACTAGGGGGCTCCCACATCAAGGCTACTACTCAATTAAGGAGGGCTGAAGACTATCATGTGTCGCCTCCGAACAACGTGACACCAGCCAACTGCATCTTTTTGAACTGCTCACTCATGCAGCCTTAGGGCGGGTTAACACACTCGGAAAACAGGGCTATTTGCCCCTTCCGCTTGCGTGAGCTCACAGACGCCCATGAATGGCTGTAGAGCCTCCCATCCCAAACTGCTGAGAAAGCTTGGCCCATTAGCTCCCTCCAGGCCCTCGGCAGCGAGAAGCTGCAGCATCACCCAGGAACCCAACTCGCGACCTCTGGATGATGGGGCAAGCACTTTACCACTGCACCACTCTGTGGGCCTGACACCTATTAAATTTATTTCACCACTTCCCAGTTTCTTTTTCATATACTGTATATTTTAAGCGTTAGGATCACTTTTCTTTAGTGTGATAATCAATTGTATTTCACATTTAAAGTTGAGTGCTTGTTTTGGTTCCTGAAAAGTTCCTGTAGTAAAAGCATGCCTACATTTCGTACTGCATTGAGTTTTAATAAAACAGGACACAGTTTACATCTGAAAGATTGTCAGCTCTTTCCTCTTTCTTCTCAAGCTGGGCTAAAGCCACACCCAGCTCTTTGTGCATCTCAGTGTTCGTCTTCGTCTGCTTCTGAAGGGCATTCAACATCTCGTTAATCTAAAAAACAAGCAAATCACAAAAACCTATTCGGTCATGCCGTAATGGTAAAAAGCTGACCTGAGTGAGGAGGAGGTGTGATGATGCAGAGTTATTCTAACCACCTCAAAGCTGATTGTTTTCCTCTAACAAGTGCACCTCCAAGTGTTTTATTCCTCTTACACGACAAATTAATATAAACTTGTGATTTGCAATTAGACTACTGCCAGATTAGAAAATTAATCAACACTTTCTCTCTAACCAGAAGACACTTTTAGTACCTGTTTCTCAAGCATTTTCTTTGTTTCTTTAAAGATCTTCTTCTCCCTGATCAGGTTATCCTGTAGATCTTTCCTTGCTGAGTGCACCTGAGTGATCTTCTCCCTCGTAGACTGGATCTCATTCTTTGTTTCATTCAGCGTAATCTGCGTATCAGCTTTCTCTGACAGCTGGCTGTTGAGCTGCTCTATGACCACTGTGTAGGCGGCATTCAGGAGCTGCTGCTCTGGACTACAGAAATATTAACATTTCTTCATGTAGCAGATATATTATTGTCTGAACCCAAATGAGGAATCCGATCAAAGAACAGACCTTACAAAATGTTGTTAAGGACCTTGTTAACCCTTCCATCTGACAGTGAAGGGATTTAAACTTACAACCTCCTGGCAGTCCAACATCTTAACTACTAAGCTACACAAGCCATCTTTATCTATCATCTCAAGTTGATACCCCTCAAGAACCACATGGTTAAGGCTACTGTGATCATTTATCCTCTATGTGGATGTTCTTTGTCTTTGTAGGTTATATACAAATAACCTTTACATCATGAGTACTAGGTCAAGTTCACTTTGGTAGAATGTGGCTAATGTTGACAAATGCTCCAGCTACATATGACACCTACTGATGTTAGATAAAGATGAGAATTCAATAGCGCATGTTATAACATGTTATTGCTAATACACACTGAAGTAGGACGTTCTGTTCTTCCAGAAGCTTCTGTCTCTTCTCCATTGACTCGATCTCCTGCAGGATGTTCACCATCTCCATCTGGAGTTGATTTAACTCAGCCGCGTTTGCATCCCTAGCAGCGGACACGGCGGCTAGAAATTGACAAACCAGGTCTAATTTCATGTGCTTGATAAGACACACATACACAATGTCATGTATAATGCTAAATCCTATAAAGAGATCATGTTCAGGTGCCAAATGTTTACCTGATATTTCAGCGATAGTATTGTCATGCTGGCTCTTGAGCTGGTGGCGGAGTTTTCCCGTTTCTATCGTTTCCACCTCAAGCTCTTCATGCACGGCTTTTCTGCATGTCTCCTGAATGGTTATGCTGATGTTAATAAAGTAAGATACATGTAGTGACTGAAGTTTCATTGTTTAAGTTTGCGCTAATGTTGCTAACAAATAAATGGTTGTGCAAGGTGGTAGAGTTGTAGGAACTATCTATGAATGTAACTACTTATAAGCAGAGGTGGGCAAGGTACACAAATTCAGTACTTGAGTAAAAATAGAGATTTCCTGTGGTAAATATTACAGTACTCAAGTAAAAGTAGAAGTCCTCCATTTACTTGTGTACCCGAGTAAAAGTCCAGAAGTATCAAAAGTACAGGATTTTTCACAATATAAACTTCTCTCTCTATATCTCTCTCTCTCTCTCTCTCTCTCTCTCTCTCTCTCTCTCTCTCTCTCTCCCCCTCTTGACTAAGAACGTTCTGTTTTTGTCCCTGTCTGCAACTACCTCCTCTTTTACTTTCAAACAAGTTTTATGTTATTAGGTTTTTCTCCATAGGGAAAGACAAGTCATAATAGCCAGCAAGTGGCGAAAGTACCGCTTCAATACTACACACCGCTGTGTTTAGGTAACACAATGCCA
The DNA here is from genome assembly GCA_030068275.1 of Clarias platycephalus. Taxonomy (NCBI): domain Eukaryota; kingdom Metazoa; phylum Chordata; class Actinopteri; order Siluriformes; family Clariidae; genus Clarias; species Clarias platycephalus. The sequence goes on from JAQQZT010000005.1 coordinate 24,195,174, forward strand.
TGCAGTAATGTACTTAAGTAAAAGTAGAAGTACGGCATAAAAGTAAAAAGAATTCTCTATTAAAACTACTCAAGAAATGGAGTTACGTGAAATATGTACTTAATGTACTCAGCCCTATCTACTCAAGTAAATGTACTCAGTTACCTCCCACCTTTGCTTATATGACGATCCAGTCTTTAAACCTTAGGCATCATCCATGTCCCAGTATCTTGAATGTAACTGTTTTTATTTCAGCAATATCCTGTTGTCCATGTTTATAGTTAACAATGGGTGTCTATCTGAAACACGAATGCGGTATTGTGTGATGATTTAGATGATGCTAAACTGGTAACCATAAGCTAACTTGCTAGCTGCAGGTGGAAGCCTGGCAGGTCCAGTGAAAAACTAAAGAAGCTAACTTCAGACGCGGTAAATATCTTGTCTAATTGGAGGTAAAGAGGAATTTTTTTTACTTTTTAGTTAAACTATCCCTTTAACCTGGCCCTGTAAGGACAAAAACATTATTTTCATTTGCCTTCGATAAAGAGCACAAACCTGTTTAAACCAACACTATTTGATTTCACTAAATATTTCCTCCATGCTTCAGTACTGAAGATTTCATCAGGAGGTGTTTGTTTACAAAGCAATCACAACAAGAGCGAGGTGATGATGTTTACTTATTTATTTTTTTATTTTACCAGTTCTTTAATGGCTTCTGCTATATCGCTCAGGTGATGGCTGGCTTCTTGACTGAACGACACTCCTTCGGCTCTCAGCTGCTTATCTAACAGGTACAAACAAACACATCATCAGCTCAGATAAGCCCCAAGCAATTCGGGTGAAAATGAGCTTCAGGAAAGCAAATACACGCAGAATTTTAATGGTGTGTGCAATGACACAGAATCACAGAGCGGACTTCATGCACAGGTTCAGCATCCGTGAGACACTTGTTCAAAAGTGAGACATGTAACACCTAGCAGTCTGTGTTAGGGGTGTGATGTCAAACAGTCACAGAAAGTATGCTTGTTGCTTTACATTACTGAAGGAAATTATATGGATGATTTGTATGCACTCAAAATATACTAGTGTAGTACAACTATAGTGTATGTTTAAATCTGTCTTATATTTAATTTAATAAAGGTATGAACTGCTTCAATAGAAAGTAAGTCAAAGGTATCTTTGGCTAAGTGAGGTATATTTTGACAGTACGTCTCAGAGCTCGCGCAAAGTGCATGCTTTTTGACCCTCAGTAATACATTTTTTCATACCTCAATCTCCCTCCATTTCACACCTCATCCAAACATGCTATTTTAATGTCTATATAAATGAGCTACTGCTGAGCCATGCTCCTACAGAGACCTGCAGAGTTGAGCAATAAGCCAAGGGAGGGGCCCTAATCAAATGAGGTCACATTAGGGGGAAATTCTTTAAACCCCAGAAAAGCTTCTTTAAACCCCAAACAATTTAAACAATCAAAAGTTTTTTTGTTTTTTTTTTGTAGACAAACATTGGAGACTTGGCAGAATGTCTAAACATGACTAAAATGTGAATTTAGCATAATATGTGCCCTTTAATATACAGGCCTTATGTAAGTTAATCTTTTCCATATGTTATTAAGATCAGAACTGAAATTCATTTGGATTCCAGCACACACCTGGGGCATTACACCTCCCACCTATACACCTGGTTTCTTATATATCTATAAGTATATAAGATATCTATAAGTATATAAGATAGAATATTAGAGTATAGATTAATGGCTAGATGCTGAATTGACTGCACTGGATTTTTGATTGTCCAGGGTTTGCCCTGTCTAGTGCCCTGAGTAACATGATTACAGAAAAACATGTAGCAAAACCCAGCACGTATAGATTTCTAGAGTTTTGGTTATTTTACTCATAAGTGATCTATAGTCTATGAATTAGAAATAAAACTCATGAAATAGGTTGCATTTTTATGTATGGTGCTTAGAGTATTCTGTTTTTAAGCACATTTTGATTCACTGCTCTGTCATCTATTTCTATACAATAAATATCCTGTATCAAGTGATTTAGATTTGAGAGTGCTTGACTTTAACCAGCTCTCATGAGAAACATACAAATGACAGTTCAGTGATGTTCAATTTCAGTTCTTTTGCTGTTGCCGGGATTTCAACTCAGTAACTCAATTCTTCTGGAAGAATCACTAATACTCAAGCAGCAATTAAACCGAGGCCAAGGCTGTGAGCACACCGGATCCTAGGCAAACCTCAACTCCGGCCTGTGGATCACTCTCCTTCAAAGTTACCCCTGGCCTCTTAAAAGATTTATTTATTTATTTTCTGATTAATCCTGTCTTTGCCTGGTCACTGACACTTAGTCGATGGTCTCCTGTAAGACATAGGGTTAGGAGTTGTGTTGAATTCTTTCCATTTTCAATAATGTGTGCATTGCAAGGTCATACAAAATTTTGATTTTTAAAAAATCCTAGACAGAACGTGTTTTGATCGCTCCTTTTTATCCTTATGATATTGTTTGTTTAAATAACAAACATTGGGCTCTTTCAGGAACACGTGTATTCATACTGAGTGTGAGACCATATACTGTAACGATCCATGCACAGGTCGACTCAGGTCCTCTTATGCTGTGTCTTCTGATGGCATTTAGTTGCACCAGAATTAATGTAGTGGTTTTACAGTAATGGGGATGAACACTTACTCACGGTTAATTTTGTGTAGATACATAAGTCTGTAACACTAAACTGATAAACTGAACTAAATACTTGTGCAAGACACTGTAATTAATGTGTAGTTGTGTGTATAAAAGCAGCTGAGCATGACAAACATGTGAAAGACTCTATGCAATATAGAGAAAGATTTAATTTCTTTGATGGCTGCAGTGTGTGATGAGTTGTGGTCAGTCACCTGAGCAGCATGTGTAAAGAATCACAGTTCACAGGTGAAATTTAAACATGCGGTTTTCACATGTGTTTTATAGAGGTTTCACATTTCTTTTTTTTGTATGTGTAATTTTTACACTTGATTAATTTATTTTCATTTGATTTTTTACATCAAACACTTTTCTTTGCTGCACATTACTAGTTTATTTTGTCCTGCTTTATATCAGCGCAATGTTCATTGATTTATCTTGAAGCAAAAAACATGAAAAACCTATAAAACATCCAAATATGTGTGCATGTATTTAAAAAATAATAACCAGCAAAAACGGTATTTCTCTGTGGCTAAGCAGATATTCACATGATGAAATTACTTTCATAATGATATTTAATTCCAGCAGTGTAAACATCAATGTAATGACTGATAGGGCTATTAATGAATTAATTTAATTTATGTACTATTCATGCTCTTACCTAATTCGCCCAGATGTTCAAGTGCAATGTTCACAGCTGGAAAGTCTGGTACTAAACACGCGGCCATGACAGAAACAGTGAGAAGTAAAAAGAGACTGAATGGGGTGGAAGCGGCTGGAGAAAGTTTGGCGGCTCTGCGCCATGTGTACAGTACGCGTTGTCATAACAACAACTGTTCCATAAAGGACCCCGCCCCCCCCACCCCCCACCCTCGCCGCGGCACGAGCTAAGGAATTTCGCGTGCACGCTAACCACGCCCCTAGATACTCTAACCACGCCCCTGATTCTTGTAATTTAACCGTTATAATTCTTTTTAGACAGAAATAAACGTTTATCTGAGAAGAGTGATTAAAATATAATTTATAATAATATTAATAATAATAATAATAATAATAATAATAATAATTATTATTATTATTATTATAATTTCCCTCTGGGAAAATCGATATTATTATTATTGACTAAGCGCACTATTTTTTTTCTTTTCAATTGAAATGTTTAAAAAGTGAGAGAAATTATATTAACTAGTAGTATGGACAAGACATTGGTTGATTGCATTAGTGGTTTTCTAATTCATGCTCTTATGCGTAATGCAGTAACCCAAAACAATAATTAGCTTAAAATTTTATTTATTTATTGGTTTGTTTAAGTAATTGTTTAGCTATTTATTTGTTTGTTTATTTCAGAAAACTTTGCTACTTTGACGGCTACCTGCCTACATTTATCTGTCAACCTCTCTCTCTCTCTCTCTCTCTCTCTCTCTCTCTCTCTCTCTCTCTCTCTCTCTCACACACACACACACTCACACTCTCTCTCTGCAGCTCCTTTATGCTAGCGTTATAAAAAGGGCAAACCTGATGAATGCATGACATTATCAGGGAAATAGAGGACGCGTTTAATGGTGAGATCAATGTACTGTAAGGATAAGTGCTGTTCCTCACATGGCCGTAAGACGGCGCTGTTGTTCCACGAAATGAATCACGCGCATGCTGAGAAGCCGTTAGACTTCAGTCTCGAGCAGCACTCAGTGTATTTCTTATTCTTATTCTTATTATATCTGTGAAAAATATATCTATCTATCTATCTATCTATCTATCTATCTATCTATCTATCTATCTATCTACTTGAATGTTTATCAGATTCCTTATGTGTCTGTCTCTTTTTATGTTGGTCTTTCTCACTTTCTGTCTATCTCTCTCTCTACCTGGCTGTTTCACCTTCTTTCTCCCAGTCTGTCTGCTTCTTTAGAGCACCAGTTTTTAGCACCATTGCATGAGTATAAAAGTATTCCCTATCTAAGACAGTCTTTATATAGTAATTGTTGAGATGTACAATCAGGAGGCTGAATGTGTTGCAGCGATGCATTGTTTATGGGAGGGAGGTTAAGCTTGTTGCAGCGATGCATTATTTATGGGAATGAGGCTGAGCTTGTTGCAGCAATGTATTGGTCATGGGATGGAGGCTAAGCGTGTTCCAGTGATGCATTGTTTACGGGAAGGAGTCTCAGCATTCTGCAGCAATGCATTGTTTATGTGAAGAGAGCTGAGTGTGTTGCAGCAATGTATTGTTTATGGAAAGGAGTCTGAGCATGTTGAAGCGATGCATTGTTTGCGGGAAAAAGGCTGAGGGTGTTGTTGCAGCAAAGTTCAAAATGTTGCAGCTGTGTAGCATTTATGGGTACCTAACTAAACGTGTTGCAGCATTTATGGGGATTGCAGTGCTGCGGTGTTTATGAGGAGAAAGATGAGTGTATTGCAGCATACATTTATGAGGAGAAGGCTGAGCGCGTTGCTGTGTTTATGGGGAGGAGGCTAAGCGTATTGCAACGGTTATGAGGAGGATGAACATATTGCATTTTTGCAGTGTTTATGAAAAGTCTGGGTGTGTTGCCGCGTTTACAGGGAGGAGACTGGGTGTGTTGCAGAGGTGCAGCATTTACAGTATGGGGAGGAGGCTGGTTGTCTTGCAGCTGTCGGTTTTAATTGGACTCAACTGAGTGAAATCTCAGGCTCGCTGAAAGCTCCAGACTCTGACGACAGCCCTTTATCTGCACTGAGGTCTCTTAGGAAATCACTAATGAGCTGGAAGTGATTGTGGAATTTCTGAACAGCATTTTATTGTTGGTCTGCTGTGTGTGTGTGAGAGAGAGAGAAAACTTCATTCAGCACATCTGTTCATTACCGCCTCACCAAACCCACCTCACCGTAAACTGAACTCCTGCTCATGGACTCCATACATGGCGCTCTCTAAATACAATACTGGTCAAAAGTTTAGACACATCATCTAATTCCATGATCTTTCCTGATTGTTATTTCTTTTTACATTGTAAAGCAATGCTGAAGGCATCCAAAATACGCAATAATCTCATTTGAACAGATGATATTGAGAGTCTGATACTTACACTCTGTAAAGCCCTCATAACATCTTTAATCTGAGGTGCTGTTAACTGATTTTTAGGGCTGGTGAACTCTTGTTCTCCCCGTGCTTGGTGGGTTTCCTCCGTATTTTAAATCCTCCTCCAATAGATTATATCCAATGCAATATACAGGATAAAGCAATATAGACGATGACATAGACAGTGAGTGAATGACTGATGTTATTGTTACTTAATTCCCTAATGCCATATGTGGTATTTCATAGATTTAATAAAATCTGGTATTGTTCTAGAATCCCTCTAGTTCCCTCTTAAGTCTGGTTCCTCTCAAGGTTCTTCCTATTGTCATCTTCAGGTTCTTTTGGATTAAACCATCATGGAGCCCACTGACACTCTCTGCTTACTCATCAGGGACAATCGGATAATTATTATTCATACATACACTACCGTTCAAAAGTTTGGGGTCACTTGCAAATTTCTTTGTTTTTGTTTAGTGATTTATTTTCTACATTCTA
>JAQQZT010000005.1:24240713-24255872 GCA_030068275.1 Clarias platycephalus
GTGTGTGTGTGTGTGTGTGTGTGTGTGTGTGTGTGTGTGTGTGTGTGTGTGTGTGTGTGTGTGTGTGTGCGTGTGTCTCAATAAAGGCAGCAGTGGAACGTGAAACACAGCTGAGCTGAGCTTCATATCATCAGGTAATGGCTCACTCGTGGCTTTTTTGCTTCAGTGTGGGTTTTTCCACTAAAACAAAATGATCCACTTGAGACATAAAAGCAACTTTAAAGACTGATGTTTTACTTAAAGCTACATCTAAGCATTGCAAATGGGTCATAAAGCTTACTATCTTCACAATGTCTAACGTAGCTATATTGCAACCCAGTGTCCTTTAAACCACATTATATGCAGGCGTATTTTATGTAACTGAGTAAGTGTTTTGGTTTGAAAGCAATTTTGATTGCAGAGAATTGAGCCACCTTATACAGAGTGACTTACGTTTATCTCACTGTATATCTGAGTAGTTGCAGGTTAAGGGCCTTGGCCAAGGGTGCATCAATGGCAAGTTGTTGGTGCTGGTGTTTAAACCATCATCTGAACCACTGAGCTACCCTATGCTTAATGCATGGAGCTTACAAGAAGTATTCTTAGTGTAGCGAAGCTTAATATTTCTGCTCCAACAGTGTTGATTGCGCAAACTTAACTCTAACAATCCAGTGGGTTCATGAGGGTTGTACGAAGCAAAAAGGGTCACCATTTCCGTTCTCAACTAGCATCTAGACTGGAAACTGTACTGGGTTACAGATTTGTAGTAGAACTTACAGATATGTATAATTAATGTAAGAGCATGTCCACCCACACAACGCGAAGAGAACTCAGGGGATTGGGACTAAACAGTTGTGTAGCCTTAAGAAAACCTCTTTTTAGTGAGGGTTATCACAGAAAAAATGCTTCAATTTGATGTGGAGCATTTGAAAAAAAGGTCATGTTGTCTGATGAGTCCAGATCTACCATGGTCCAGAGTGATAAGCACATACAGGTAAGGGTAAGGCGAGAGGTGGATGAAGTGATGTACCCATCATGCCTGGTGCCTACTGTACAAGCCTGGATAAAATGGGAGGGTTGCATCATCTGGTGTAAAACCTGCGCCAAGTTGTTATGCGGATTGATGGTCCACTGCTGGCGACCCCTCAGTGGGAGCAGCTGAATGACTAACAACAACCTTAACCCCATTGAGACCTATGGGATGTCCTCTATAATGATAGGTCTGTCTAATGTTCTGGGAATCTGTAGTGCTGGTATGGAAAATTAGACTATATCAAATTAAAAGCAGTATCTCTCAGAAACGTCTTCCCCCTGGAATGGATGAAGGAGTACTTGACTGGGGACTGAAGTAAGCCTTCTGGTACAGTACATGATATCTGATTATGATATTGGCAATTTATTTTGACCCCTGAGCATCAAGAATAAAAGCTTTTACTATGCCACTGGGTCTTTTATCAGTTCTAACAAATTGCCTTTGATTTGTGCAACATTGCAGCACCTTATGCAGAGGTGTCTGGGGAATAGGGTTCATGACTTTCCTTTGATCTAACTTGAAAAACTCATTCCTTAGAAATATATTAGGTGTCTAGAAGAAGTGTTCATATGGTTCCACAATGTTAAATGAAGATGAGGAAGGCAATTTTATGGATTATTTCGTTTATTTATTATCTATAGTAAATGGATAATTAACAGAACCACAGGAAATGGAGCAACTCAAGCTGAGGAAACTACAGCAGTGATTTTTTTTTAAACACTTGCAAGAAAAATGCCCTTGACTTTCTTTTCTTTTAGACATCATTATGTTCCTTCCTGTAGTTAGAATAATTGAATACACTTTGCGGTACAGTTTTGTTTTACACCTTTAGGTCAGCTAGAAAGGTTCAGCTTAAGTTTTAAGTTAAAGAAAAGTGATAATTGACTGTTGAGAAGCTGTTTTCTTATTGTGTTGGATTTTTTAAATATATTTTTTAGGTTATTGATTGTGAAGAGTATAGTGTAAATGATTATTTTGAGTACCATGAATTAACTCCGAGTGAAAATTCATGTCATTTAATGTTTAATTTCATATTATAACCAGGACCTTTTCAGATAGAATCATATATTCTTTACTTCATACTTTCTCGATTAAAAAAATGTAAAATCTTATATTAATCTTAATATTTCCCTTTATGTATTTATTTATTTATTTATTTATTTATTACAAAAAAAAAAAAAAAAAAAAATCATTTTCACATTTAAATAGCTCTTATTCTTCATGTGACATTTACTGGTAAATAACTTTTTTGTTATTGTATTTTGTCCACTTTATTATCATATATATAATTTTATTTATTATTTCTGTTATGGCCGGTATTATTTATAGCATTTTACAATTATTTGCCTCTTACTTAGTTCTGTATTTTTCCCCGCACTTGTGAGCGCTTCTGAAGCAGTCTGAGTGTGTGTGCATACAGTATGTGTAAGTGTGTGTATGTGCCTGTGCATTAGTGTGTGTGGATGTTATCCATCCTCCTCCATCTGTACCGGCACACACTGCCCATGCGTTTGTCCCCCGGAGGTCTCTGATCTGCTTCTGATTTATAATTAAACTGAGGTTTTATTACAGGAGATGCAGATCATGAGACTTTCATGCTGGCCGTGTGTGAAGTGTCAAGCTCCATATAAACTTCAAGACTGCGTGACATCTTTTTTTCCCCTCCCTCCTCTCTTCTGTGTCAATCCTCTCTCCCAGTGCATATTCATACACGACGGGAATTATTCCTGCTGTCTGCTCATGAATATTTCATATTACAGCGGAGGAGTACGTGAAGAGCAAGGTAACAGGTTTGATCTGAGTGGAGCTGCTGTTCTGGTGCAAGCTGGAAGAAATACTAAACAGACTCCTCATGAAAAATACGGGTGAATGCACAGAATAATGTTCTATAGTGCAGCTGCAAATCACAGGTTTATATTAATGGGCTCGTTTGAATAAGTTGTTCCTTTTTGGATAAAAGCAGAGTTTATTTTTACGAGGGGCGTTGAAGTTAAAGAGGGACTTTTAATTGTGGAGAAAAAACAGAACACAGTTATGAGAGTAAAAAAAAAAAATCTCAATTTTTTTTAAATTTAATCAGCTACCACACTGGCCTCCCAAGAACTCATTTAATGGGATTCTTCTTTAAGGGAAAAAAAAAACCCTGCTTTGAGCAATTTCTGTTTTTGCAGGATAATGCATGTCCTAATACTCCCCACTTGCACATAACAGGAACTTGGCTGGTCCTTGACCTCACTCCAAGCCATTTCCACATGTTTGTGCCATAAATGTGTTCCTGGGAGGTCAGCATTTGAGTCTGAACATAGGCTCCGGCATACTGAGAAAACTTTCTACAGTGCCTTTGTGGTTTGCCCTGAACAGCCCTCATATAATTCCATCCTGAGAAAGTGATGACAGTTGATGAGTTACCCAGAAGAATGAGTCAGACGGAGAGATGGAGAGGAAGTGATGTGTGTTTGCATTCAGGAGGATGGAGATAGACAGAGTAATGGTTTGCTTTGGATTTAATGGATCGTTTGCATTGAAAGCTGTTTCCTTTCAGCAGTCATGACAGACACGCCCCTTCCTCTCAGCACACAGACACGCTGAAGGAATAAATGCATCAAATAGATAAAATAGAATTGAAGAAAGTGGGAGAGTGGCTACGGACAGAGTGAAGGACCTTTATAAAGCATGGCTTTACAGTAAATAAATAAAAAAACAGCTCACGAGAAAGAAAACCGCCAATCAATCTGCACACTGTTACCATAGCAATGTCACCAGCATGTTAGGTCACTTATTATTGTGTAGTTGTGTATCGCTTGGTTAAGAACTCTGTACTGTAGTTTTTGTTGAGTATCATGTTTTTTATATGTATTTTATAGGTGTGCTGTGTAGTATTGTGTTATTGTGTGTTACATGATTAAATATTGTTTAGTTGTGCATTGTGCTGTGAAGTATTAATGACTTTGCATAATGCATATTGTCTGGGTGCTTTTTTTGGTGGAGTATTGTGTCTAAAGTAAATTGTAGTTGTGTATTATGGACTCAAGAACTGAGTGGTAGAATTGAGAATTGTGAATTGAGTATTGTGTGTGTTGTTTACTGTGTATTGTCACTCAGTATTTTATAGTTATATGTTGTCACTATGTATTGTGTAACTGAGTATCTCAAATATATATATATATATATATATATACTGTATATATATTGTAACGGGTTCAACTCATGTTGCACAGGCGGCACAATAAAGCATGGACACGTGCAAGGTCATAGGGGAAAAAGGGTAATTTATTTAGAAAAATGAGGAAGGAAAGGGTTAAAGGAGGGAGGATGGAAAGAAAGGGTTGGAATGTTGGTGCACGTGCAGTCAGGTGGGTAGTGCCCCACTGGCATGCGGGCACAGGCTGGTGGGCAGTGGGCAGAGTGGCAGCGTGGGCCCGTGTGGACAGCAGCCCCTGTGCAGATGCTCACGCTGACTCTCCTCTCGGGGGATGGCCGGACCAGCCCCTCCCAGCTCTCTGTGGGCATGGCCTCAGAGGGAAGGCTATCCATCCATCCATCCATCCATCCATCTGTCTGACTCCACTCGTCTCATCATCTATACTGCTTTATCCTGTATACTGTACAGTGTTGCGGGGGGCCTGGAGCGTATCCCAGGAGACTTAGGACATGAGGCACGGTACACCCTGGATGTGGTGCCATTCCATTACTGACACACTCATTCAGGCAATTTGAGAACGCCAATTAGCCTGACCAGCATCTCTTTGGACTGTGGGAGGAAACTGGAGTACCCACGTGGAGAACACGTAAACTCCATGCACACAAACTGAGGCAGGAATCAAGCCCAGACCCTGGAGGTGCAAGGCGACAGTGCTATCCACAAGGCCACTGTGCTGCCCGGTTCCTCTTGTGTATTTTAAAAATGCTTTTTCAATCTCTCACAGAATTGCTTAGTGCAGTTTGTTAATGACATCAACAACATATATGTAAACATTTCTGCTGAGGTGCAGAAGTGCATTATGGGCACAGTAGTTTGGCTATGACAACACTTTCAGCTTCTTTACTCAATTTAGAGATTCGAAATAAAACCTCAAAGTTTGCAGTGTTTCAGAAAGGCAATGTGGTAAATCTGTTTAATCCTGCATCTGTGTCCCAGTGAGAGTCGCTCATTCGTGTGTTATTAGAAAAAACAGGCCTTCATCTGGCTCACAGATTCACATATAATTAAAGAAAAAGATGAAAGAAATAATTTACTCCCAATCAAATCTGCACTGAGTACGCAGGATGGAGAGAATCCTTTGCTTCCCGTTTCAAGCCGAGATGCTTGAAATGAAATTTCATCCCTCCTGACTGCAAAAACGTCTCAGAGGAAAGAGGTGGTGTGGTTAAAGCGAGATGCTCTGGTGACCATATTACACACAGAGTGTGTGTGTGCGTGTGTGCATGTGTGCGCGTGTGTGTAAGAGAGAGAGAGAGAGGGAGAGAGAGAGAAGATGAGAATTCTAGTAGTTTTAGATGGATGAAATGGAAGAATGGATGTGATTTCCCCGTCTGTCTCTTTGCACTCAGGAACACAGACCTGCTCACAAATTGCAGTTATCAGTGTCCTGAAGGAAAGTCTGTCTCTTCATCTTCCCTCTTTGGCTCTTTGCAGCTCCATTACTGCCATCATTCACTCTCCTCCTCCACCTTCTTTTTTTCTTCTGCTTTTCATCTTTATCTTATCTTCTTCATCCCACACACCACCACTCACATCCCCAACATCATCAATACCAATATCACCATTACCATTATTATCATTGACACTAACATCAACACCAGCATCACCAGCATCACAACACCACTATTACCAACACCACCAGCATCACCGACATTAACACCGACATCATAACCACTATAAAGATTAAAACCAACACCACCATTAGCATCAGCATTATGGCCATCACCAACAACATTGCCAATGCCATAACCATTACAAACAATATCACCAACACCATCGTCAGCACAAACATCATCACCATGACTATCACCTACACCATGACCAATACAATTACCATCATTGATGATGATCAAGGTGCTTTAAACCATCCTGATCTACACCAACACCAAGATCATTTTTACAAACACTATTACCAACATTGGCCTGACCATCACCAATAATATTATCACCACCATGGTCATCAACAACACCATCCTGAACATCACAAAAATGATCACGAGCACTATCAAGAAAACTATACTGACCATGACCAACACCAATACCAACACTATATTGCCCATTATCAACACTATCATCACCATCCAGACAATCACTAAGACCATTATTACACCATCCTGACCATCACAAACACCATCACTTCCACAATAGCTTCCTGACAGCAACACAAAAACTAAAACCATTATTACCAACACCATAACCATCACAATCTTGACTATAACCAACACTATCATCATCATCATCATCATCATCATCATCATCATCATCATCATCATCATTATAACCAACACCATCATTACCATTATGAGCATCACCAACACCATCCTAACCATCTCCAACATAAAGACCATTTTTACACCATCCTGCCATCACAAACACTACCACCACTCTTACCAACTCGAGCATTAACATCATTATTACAAACACCAACACCATCACCAGTCATTAGCTCATCTCACTGGGCTTCTCCACTTTGCTGCTTGCCATCATAGCTAACTGTGCTTTACTCTATTTATTTATTTTATTGTGTTCTGTCTCTGCCTTTCGTCCGTCATTGTGTTTTACCTAAACATTTGCTCCTGCCTTGTACTCACGTATTGACTGGTTTGGTTCTTTATTCCCTGTTGCTTCATTATTTCAGTCTGTTTCTAAGCCTTACTTTCCATCTCTCCATGTCTTCCAGCTTTCTTTCTGCCTTTCTATGGTACATTTTTTCCCACCAAAGCTGTAATGTTTGATAATAACATTTAAAATGCCCTTGATAAAGAATCCTTTGAGTTTCTGTCCTGCCTTGAACTGCATGCCACATTAATAAGCTAATGTCAGCCTTCCCACTTCAAATTAACGCTTAACTCTCTGGGAAAATGGAGTTCAAACATTCGGCAGGCTTCTTCGCATGACAGGATGATATATATTTCACTGTAAATGGTCAAGAGTGGTTTTAACCTCCTGTGAGGTTAACAGCTTTAGTTTTTATGTGTTTGAAAAGCTAAAGCTCTGGAGACATTAAAACTCTAGAGACACTACACTCTTGAAGTTTTTCCTTTATATAAATGCCACAGAAAGTCAGGGGTTAGAGCAGGATCATGAAGGTCATGATGCCTCAAAGCAGCAGCATAATAAATCTGATGAATATTACACTCATTCTCTGCGGCAGGAGGCGAGGACTCCTAACACTCACACACATCAACTATTCCTTTTTTATTTCCTTCAGTTTCTCCTCTGTGTGTGTGTGTGTGTGTGTGTGTGAGCGTGACTTACAAATCATTCCAAATCTAAATAACACTTTAAACCTACATAAAGTCATGTTGATCTGATCAATCCCCAGAACTAAATCAGCTAATCATTTATTCATCAAAAAACATCCGCTGAAGTTGAACCATATTTACAACAAATCTGATTGTTTTAAATGACTGAATACAGACTCAAGATGTGAGGATTAAAAGGGACACGAAATATTACATTAAATTTATTTTATATGGAATCATCAGTTTTTTGATATTATCATGTTCCAAATTTAAGAAACAATTCTTTCTTTCTGTCTGTCTGTCTGTCTGTGTCCAATTTTCCCTTTAAAAATGTTTGTGATAGTTCTTGCTTGCTTACTTACTTCTTTCCGTGTATCCTTTCTTGGTTTTATGAAACATGTTAGCTTTTTGATATAACCCAATTTGTCAAAGACTCTACTGTACCTTCCTTTCTGTCCTTTTTTCTTGCTTATGCCACTTTCAAAGTGATATGTTTAATAAATTTTTCGTTCGTTCCGTCCTTCCTTCCTTCTTTCCTTCCTCCCTCCCTCACTCCATCCTTTCCTTCCTTTGTCTTATAAAATGATGCAGGCATCCATAATTAATTGTAGTTGTCAATTAAAGTAAAGTTTGTGAGTTGTGTCAGAAAGCTACAATGTTCCTGAATTTTGTAGCTTTAACAAAAATGACTTTTTCTGATGATTGTCCTGTTCTGTTTAGTCAGATTGAACTAGTTTCACAATTACTGTTTCACTAATTGATTTGTGATTTGTCACAATTTTGCAATGTATAGTATTACACATCAATAATCAATTAGGATTACAGTACAGTACAGTAATCTACAGTACTGGGGGGTATGAGACAGAGAGACAGAGAGAGAGAGACAGAGAGAGAGAGAGAGAGAGAGAGAGTGACACATCATTTGCGGCTCAGTTTCCCCCGGCCGAGCCGGCTCCACCTGGCCACTCCGTTTTGCTTTAATGGAATTAAAATTTCAATTTCCAGTGTTGAGATCATGACGGTGAGAGAGAGAAGCTTGCTTGTAAAGCTGGATCCTGGCTGCATCCCAGAATCCCATTTCCAGCTTCTCGCCTCCTCCCTGGCGTCCGCTGTGACACATTAACACACGGCAAGATTTGTTGAAAGGAATCTGGGTGGCCAGATTGGATTTCCTCCTCGGAGCGGACCTTGATCTGATCAGAGTTGACTCTAAATTGAAGCTCGGGGATGAAGCGCACCATGACACTATAAAGCAGATACGACTGCATCAACATGAGCTAAAGCTGAGGATATACACACACACACACACGCACACACACACACACGCACACACACACACACACAGCGTAAAAAGGAGGCGGAGGAAGCGGAGGAGCCAGCAGGATGTGTGTGTGTGTGTGTGTGTGTGTGTGAGTGTGTGTATCCTGCTGCATTGAACATTTCTTCCAAGAATACAAATATTTGATAATATCACAAATTAGTTATAAATGGTGTTTAGCCAGAACCAAGCTGAGAAAACCTAGCTTTCTGGCAGGTTCTAGATCTTAAGATAAAAACAGACTTTAAGTAATAACAGTAGAACCCTGCATCAGACTGTCTCACCATCGGTAAGGGTCCCAAGAAGGCCATCTAAAAGGCCAAGAACTTTTTCAGAAGTTCAGCCTTTATTCATCACTTATACTGTACATTACTGAACAGTGAAATCCTTTATTCTTCACATATCCCAGCTTTTTGTTAGTAGGCAAGGGTCAGAGTGCAGGGTCAGCCGTTTTACAGCGGCCCCATAGCAGACAGGGTTAAGGACTTTGCTCAAGGGCCCAACAGTAGCAACCAAGGGGAGTTGGAGCTCAAACTACTGACCTTCCGATTATTAACTCAGAGCCCTAACACACGGAGCCACGGCCGACCGAATTATCCAATGTTCCATGGAAGAACCGTACAGTATGAAGAACCAATCTAAATGTAAAATGTAAGGTTCTTTTGATATTGAACAGTTCTTAGCTTAAAAACAGAGTTATACTTAAAACAACATTATTGTAGAGGAACCAGTGAAGAACCCATATGAGTTTTAAAAGATTTCTTCAATTCAGAAAGTGCTCCAAGTAGGATACAATGTAGAGTACTGTAGATCCTGTTCTTAAAATTCATATGGGTTCTTCACTGGTTCCTCTACAATAATGTTGTTAGAACCCTTATTATGAGTTCTGTAGTGTAGAACAGTGTGCCCCTATTAAAAAATGTCATATATATAATGACATAATGGCATTAATGTGCAAATAGCTAAAAGTGAGTACACCCTAAGTGATAACAACTGTACAGTACATCTTTACTTGCTGTAACAGCTGTACCTGAACCCTATTAATGCTCAGGAGTATTAAGGCCGTGCTTGATAACAATGTTGCTCACGCAAAGTATTGACATTTTGGACACAGTTGTGACATGTTCACTTAGGGTGTACTCATTACAGTTGCCAGGTATTTAAAAAATAAAAGTCTGCATGTTGAGTTATTGTTAGAGAACAGTAAATCTGTACTTTTATACAAGCTGCACATTCAATACTCTAATTTTCATTTCTATAGTATTGTCCCAGGAGAACATACATATAATAAAAAAGTGGTTGCTAAAAAGTGAGGGTTGTACTCACTTTTGTAAGATACTATACCGGTACAGTATATATATTCAAAAGACAACTTCAATTATCCGTCAAACCAATGTTCCACGTAACCAGCTCACCATATTCTAAATTCCTGACAAGTGTTTTGAGGAAAATGATGAGCAATATTTTAGATTTTGCAAAGCACACTTACTCAGTTAATATCACAAAGGTTCCGCATGGGTACTTTAAAAACTGATTGGAGGATTAAGTGTTCTTAGGAAGGGATAACAAGGGGAGAAAAGATATAAATAAAAGAAAAATGGTTTTATTTCCAATAAAAGCAGGTGAAGTACAAGTTGTGGAATGAAATCTTACAGCTAGATTTATTGTGGTTTTATTTAAATAAACTACCGGACTTGTGTTAATTGATGTCTGTTGCACTGGCACTCATTGACTTGTATGTTTGATTTTATAATTTATAATTTCTCTCTTTTTTAATAAAGCCAAATGAGCCTCTTCTGACGACTTGACTTGATTTGTTTCGCTTCCAAGTCTTTTATTCCCATTTTTAAAAAAACAATTGCAATTCAATCTCTAATGATTATTACGCTTTTAATCTTTAGAGAAGCTTTTCGTTTACAGAGTAGTGTTTTAATTACAGCTCGACTCTAATAAGAAGGAATTTCCGTAAAGAACTTCACTAATTATAGCTCAGTCTAAGAAAATGCAGCAAATGAGGGGAATTCATGCGCACAGAATTCAGCTAACAGAGCTGAAACTGCTCCCATTTTGTGTATAATCACAGGTTGAGTTCATTGAGCAGGTTTAAAAATAAACATGTCACATGAGTGTGATCGGATCTTCAACACACCCAACCAAATTATGTATCATTTTTGTCATTCTGAAAGTGCTGTTAATCATATTTCACACATATAGCATCTTATTGCTGATGGTGTCTGCACTAAAACAATGCCTTCATGACGTGTTTGTAAAGTTTACAACATTTCAGGCACAGATAAAGTGTTACTCTTTTGCTTTTGTTTTTGTTTTTAATAAAGTCTGCATGTGGTTTAACACTATTTTTATTATATATATTTTTTTAATCAGGGCATTTAAACAGAATCAACCTCACTTCCTTAGCAGCTTGTTGTGAAAGATGTTTCACTCAAACTGGCATTTTTCATCATTAATTCTAGATAAAGGTCACCATGTTCACATTTCTGCACCACAACCACATAAAAAAAAAAAAAAACCTGCAAATGTCATTTTTTTTTAAAAAACAAAAAAGGGTATTTATTTATATCATTTTATGTGATTTTCATTTTTGAGGTATGTCTCAAGATAATGTGCATGAGTCTGTGAGATATATAAAAGAGAACGATGGTATGCTAATCCTTGATGTTTATGTTTCTGATGATAAATATATGTAGGATATCACTCGAGGACAATCTGCTTGTCTCTATTTGTTTTTTTGTTTTAAGTCATTGTTTGAAGACTTTGTGGAAGTTTTGGTCCCTAAAATACTCTATAAATCCAAGCAAAACTTTTTCTAAGCATGTAAAATACCATGTATAAAAACCATAGGTTTATCAACAAATATGTCCATAGAAATGTGTAACAAGTAAAAAAAAAAAAAAGCTTTATTTAAATATAAAAAATTATAATAATAATTATTATTATTAATAACAATTTGACTAAAATAAAACATTTTATCCATTTATGCTTGCTAACCCAAGAAATCCTTTAATGACCTTTTTTCTATGAATGTAAAATAATGTTGTGCTTTTACAGTATTATACAGCAGGGTGTTCATCTATCTATGTAAAGAAGGACAAGAACACTTTTATGGAACCCAACAACCTGTAGAACTCAACAACAATCTGATCACTCTTTAATTCTTTTTCATTCAAAGACAAAAACAATAATCATTATTATTTTTTTAAAAAATATTTAAATTTATGGATCTTTAATCATTGTTGACCAACACAAAGGGTTGTTTTGATTAATGGTTATGTAATGGTTATCTAAGTAGAACCCTTTGTGGAACCTTAACTTATTAAATAAATAATTACCCCAAAACTATTTAAAAATACAATTTATAGATGGCAGCACGGTATTGTGGCGTAGTGGTTTTAAAATGAACCCTACAAGAGGGTGTTAGCCTTTAAAAAAAGATTCCTAGATCTTAATCCAATCAAGGCTTAAAAAGTCCCTGAGGAAACTTATGTTATAGACTTGCTATAGACATGTATAGAACATTTTTTATGTTTCTTCAGAAGCAAAAGTTTAAAGTAGAAACCTTCATGGTAGCTAAGTTCTGTCATGAAGCCCATATCTGTCCAATCACTCACTGAAATGTATTTTTTCCCCAAGACAATAGAACAGTTTGGAGATTTTTCTAAAGAACTTTTTGATTGATGGAGCTTTATTAATGTTTACAATAAGTCCATAAGGACCTTTGAGGAAAATGAAAGTGTTGAAGTACTTTTTGTTTAAAAGATAAACAAGAAGGATAAAAAGAGGTTTTATAAATAAATGAATACATAATAAATGGACAGATTTATAAATAAATAGTTGGGATGAATATAGTCGGGTTCAATGCTAATAATGTATGAATAAAAAAAGTAGATGTTTTTACACTTTATGAGATGTTTCTGTGCTGGAGTGTGTAATTGAAGGATCAGATTTCAGTATCTCTGAGAGATCTGTTTCACTCTTAATAAACTCTGCTTTATAAATCATTAGATTACTTAAAAAAATCACCTTGAGGCACGTGATTGGATAAAACACATCTTGTTCCTGATCAAAACAGATTGAGTTTAATTTCAATCAAATAATCAGATGAGTTATTTTCATAATCGTGGGCCGTCACTCTCTCCATGCGAGTCACCGGAGTGTTAATTACCGCATAATTATAATATAATTACAGCATCATTACATTAATTTCAGTCTAAAACTCTGCATATGATATGATTAGCTTCCTGCTTGGATGTGTGTTTAATAATGTTTTTCTCCGCCTGAGTGTCGAGTAACATGACATCATCTCTCCTTTATACGTGTTGTTTTCTCAACATCTGTTCATCGCTCCTTCATCTTGTTCTTGTTCTCACGTTGTATGTAGAATGTGTTTTTCTGGGGGAAATGCCTTCACACTTGTTTAGCATGCCGTATGTTCGTATGGCCGACTAAAGCCTCAGGGAGGAAAAATCTCAGCATGTGAGAGAGGAATGTTAAAACGTGCATCAGAGCCAGAAACAGATTACAGCATCATCACTCTCTTACAGATAACCTCAGGGAAGCGTACACAAACTCTCACATACACATGCACGCACATGCATGTGAGCCTGTGAGCATATGTCTGTATGTTTCACTTGGTTCTGGTTTTACAGTCTGTCTTTATTGTTTGAGTTACTTCTGGTTGTTTGTCATCAATAAAATATTAAACATTCAGAATTTTGTAATATTTATATTATAAATTATATCAGAAATTATTTTTTTGGATGCTCAAAACCAGTGCTAGGTTTCAGGTTTATTAATATATATATTTTTAAAGCATCACAGCTCAAAGATCATTGATAAACAGCAGTGGGTGTATGATGATAAATTCCCAAAGCAAATCTTTTTAACTACTTTGAAATACCTTTGGGAAAGAACCTTAATTATTAATTAATTATTCTTAATTAATTCTTAATTATAACCTTAATTATTCAAAAATAAAAAAATAAAACCTTAAAGAACAATGTGCTGCTGATTTTGATGAATTAATAATAATAATGTATCTAATCACCTTATCTTTTAAGCAAAAAATATAATAATAATAAAAAAAAAAAATTACAGAACCACTGAATAACCCTTTTTAATAAAACCATTCTTTGGTTTTCCAAAGAAGTTTTTGATTGAATATGTACCTTCTGTCTGTTCACTATTAAAAACACCAAAGTGGAATGGTTTTTGAAGGTAAAAATATTTAATTATTTAATAATTTTTAGAGTTTTTCTAGATAACCTTTGGCTTAGTCTATCTTTAATATACATATACAGTATCTGTCAAAAGTTTGGACACAAGTTTAGATTTATTTCCTATACTATTTCTATTCTATGCAATACTAGATTTTTTCAAAACTATGAAATAACACAAATGACATTAGACATGAGATAAGAACTACAACAATATTAGTCAGTTGTTATTTTAAGACACAAAGGTCAGCTGTTCTTAAAGTTGTTATAGGAATAGTTAGGAACTAGTTAGGAATAGTTTTATAAGAACAGTATTGTCAAGTGCAAAACCCATTAAGCACCATGATGAAGCTGGCTCATATGAAGACCGTCCCAGGAAGGCAAGACCAGAACTACTTACCTTACTGCAGAGGAGAAGTTCATTTAGAGTTACCAGCCTCAGAAATCAACAATTCACAAACAGCGCCTCAGATTAGAGCCGTTATGAAGGTTTTACAGAGCAGAAGTAGCAGATACATCTCAATATCAACTGTTCAAAGAAGATTATTGCATATTTTGGATGTCTTGTTTGACAGTGTAGAAAGAAATAAAAATCATAAAAGACCATGGAAGTAGACGGTATATCCAAACTTTAGACTGGTAATGTAAATGTTTTCCTGTTAAAAACGTGGTAGCTTTAACAAGCTAGTGAACCCTAAAAGAACCTTTAAGAATAGAAGAACCATTCATTGAACAATATTTTGCTTGATGCATCATTATCTCCCTTTTGGAAATTGTTCTAAGTAGAACTCTTTGCTTAATAAATCATTAAGCAAACTTCTTACTAAGAGTGGATTCTGTAAGAACCTGTTGCTTGATGGATATTTAAAAACTGTTCTACTGTCAGAACTTCCTCATCTTCTATACCGGTTTATCCTGTATTAGGGTCGCGGGGACCTGGAGCCTATCCCAGGAGACTTCGGGCACGAGGAGGGGTACACCCTGGACAGGGTGCCAATCCATCGCAGGGCACACACACATATATACACACACTCATTCACACACTATGGTCAATTTTGGGAATGCCAATTAGCATGTCTTTGGACTGTGGGAGGAAACCGGAGTACACGGAGGAAACCCACCAAGCACGGGGAGAACATGCAAACTCC
>JAQQZT010000005.1:24258286-24270457 GCA_030068275.1 Clarias platycephalus
TTGAGCGATTTTTTTTTACCCCTAAAACTGCTGCTGTTCACATTACAGCACTGAACCAACATGAATAATTAATGTGTTACAGATTCGTCCCTGAGCTGGTCACAGCAGTCACTAACCTGTCAAAATAAATGGCCTGCTGCTCTCCAGGGTCTTCCTGTGTGCATGTGAGCGTGTGTGTGTGTGTGTGTGTGTGTGTGTGTCAAGCTAAATGTGTCAATGATTCAAATCCTGAAATCCTGGCCTGCTGAACTACACAGGCTGGAGCAAATCTCACTCTCCACCAAAATGATTCACTGATTCAAACACAGATGAGATAAAAGACAATGAAGTGAATCCGGATAGTGACCAGAATTATTAAAATAAATGTCATCACCTCCAAACTCTTAGCTGATGAACAACAGATACTTGAATCATGGTTGTGAAATGGTTCACCCACTTTGACTTATAAATGATAGACTAGTGAATCACAGGTGAAACCAAATGGAAAAATTGACTGATTTCCCTATGGAAGGAGAAACTCTGGCCTGCTGCAGGACATACTGTAGGAGTGAATCTGACAAAACAATTCACTCATTTAAACACCGGCCAAAATGATTCACTGATTTAGTTCACTAACTCAGCGAATTTCAGTCATGACACAAATAATAAAACATTGACGAAAATGATTTGCTAAATTAAACGCTGACCTGGTCATGAACAGACGGGTGAAAACTTCTTGTGATCAAAATGATTCACTGATTCAAACAAATGATTCACTGATTCAAACAATGATTACCTTTTTTCCTTTTTTCAGCAAAACACGGGCCTCAATATTACAATGTTTCCTTTATTTCTTGGTGAAAAGTAACATTTAAAGTGCTGGTAACGGCAGCATGATTAGCATGTTGCTAGCATTATGCTAACTATATTAGCATGTCGCTATCAACATCATTAGCATGTCACTAATATGATGTTAGTGTGATTAGCATGTTGCTAGCATGACTCCAATGTGATTAGCATGTTGCTTGCATAATGCTAACATGATTATCATGTCACTAACATGATGCTAGTGTGATTAGCATGTAGCTAGCATGACATTACGATGTCTCTATGACGGTGGGATCCGTTAGGCTCAGTTTCAAAGTTTCTATGGAAGTTGATTATGGAAGACAATGCAACTCTGAGCACTTCCTGTTTCAATGCGGAGTACCTCCACCATTATATGTTAATGGGGGGCAAATGTGGGCACCTCTTGCGCCCCAGGGGTTACAACCATGCTGTAAGTATGTTCTGACACAGCTTGCAAGCCTCTTCAGATGTGATAATTTTTATATTTCTACAAAATTCTTGTCCGCCAAATCCATTAAAGTTGGTCAGGTATTGAGACCTTAAGTTTATGGGATTTTTGGGGCCGGTTAATTTACCCCACACCCCTTAAAAAGGTTATAGCACCCCATTCCCAACTAAGCCACATGATTTGACAACTCTTTGGCACCACAGTTTGTACGGAAGAATAAGAATAAGAAAAGGAAAAAGAATAATAAGCCCGTGAGATAATACAAGTGCACCACTAATAATTGCAAATGGGATTGCTATAAAAATTCTAATAAAACTAATCTATTGGTTGGAAGTGTTTGTTTGCATAGGAAGCTCCTGGTTTAGCGATCTGGTGATGAAACTCTTTCTCTCTGTGTGATCAGATTTATTATATGCTCGGTCTGTAACTGCCACGTGGCTTTAATATAGAATAAATTACTGGATCAACATTTAATGGGGGGTGAGGGTGTTCTACATTCATGAAACATAAAAGTGAGGATGTGTGTGAGTGTGTGCGAGTGTATAGACGGACTGTATTGTATGACTTGCATAAGATCAGGCAGCAGAAATACAATAAATATTAATGATGCACACAAGAAAAAGCGTCTGAGGTTCAGAATATAAACAAATGTTTTAATGGGAAATGAACAGCACGGTGGAAACTGAAAATTTTAAAGGTTTATCTAATACCACTTTAATTTCTCTACTTTAATTACTTACATTTTTACTGAATAAGAAAACAGTTTTCAAAACAATTGAGTTCATGTTCTCACTTGTGTGAGAACACCTGCATCTGTTTTTTCTCTCTTGAAGTTTACCTCAACAAAGGTGCTGGAAAACCTAATGCTCTGACACTGGTGACTTCTTCTATAAATGTTAAGTAAACATCTTCTTCTTGGTCTTTTATGAGGACAACAATGTACATGGTGAGTCAAAAATTGACGAGCACCGTTGATTGTTGAACCTTTTTCCTGATAATGTTTCAGTCCTGGCCCTTGAGAGTCCCAGAAAACCGTAAGCATTGATGAACTTTCTAGCTGATGGTTGATGCTTTCTTACTCAGCAACTGAGGATGTTTGCATTCCATACTCTGCTCTTTTTTTGTGCAAATCACAAGTGGGGCATCCATTTTTGCTTGCACCGCCGTAACAAATGAACTAATGTAACCCACTCACTCCTGGACCGCAGTGACTGGGGAGACAGTAGCCTTGAATGGAAAGTGCTGATAAGCCAACAGAAGTTTTAATATAACCTGAGTGCGGATAATTTTTGACTAACTCTTATAATACAGCTATGATTTGCAGCTATAAACATCTGGACTGTTTCCTATAGACAGCTAGCATTTTAAATTCTGCAAGCGTAGCTTTAGATTAGGGGTTGTGCGGCCGCAACAATGAGAACTTTTTTGTTATAAATAACTCGAGCGCGTGTGTGCGAACGGAGACTGTATTTATGGTTTATGCAAGAGTCTCATGAATTATTTAGGCCCCAGTAACTGTCTCTGTGAAAAGGCAGCGGCCCGGTGAAGTCCTTATACACGTTTGGTTTGGTGATGCTACAGCTGTTGAAGTGCCGAGACCAGAAGACACATTCGTCCTCCTGCGACCTTACAGTAACTCCACCGTTTCCAAATCTCTCTCTCTCTCTCTCTCTCTCTCTCTTTTTCTCTCTCTCTCACTCGCTCTCTCTTCGCTTGCTTTAGAAAGTTTTGTCGGCATACTTGGGTGAAGTGCGTGCTGTTTTTTATGCAAATGACGATTTTGCATTCAAGCAGCTGTGAAAAGAAAAGACAGGAATATAAACACAACACCTACATTTTCACAATAAATGTGTTATTTATTTATTTATTTAATATTCTGGCAAGAAATCTCTGGTATTTTAACCAGTTTTTCATTTAACACTGTTTGTGTTAATGAAATTTCTTCCAAAAAAATAAAAATAAATTAAAAGAAATCAGCTGGGACATAAAGAGACTGAGACTGAGTCTGCTGCTGGAACCACAGAAATAATGTTTACTTTACAGTTTGTACACACTCAGGTTTCTGAATGACGATGGATGATGCTAAACTAGTAGTTTCTGTTACTTTTTAGCTACCTTAGCCTCATTGTGCTAGAAACTAATGATAAAGTTTTTTCAACTGATTTTTACGATTTTTTATTTTATTATTTTATTTTAACTACGCACATACAGTATTTATTTCCAAAGCATGTTTTGAGGTTTTGACCTCAAGTTACTTAAAGTTGCTAAAGATGCTTCCTTTTTTAAAAACACTATTAGTATTCTTGCTAATTTAAGTGTGGAAGATTATTCGAGCACTGATCCAAGGGTGACTGCTGGCCTGCGTCTACAGGGTCATTTCAAATCAATAAAACTCGTTATAGGGTAAAATGATGCCAATAATCATCATCGGTCTGTCTTTAGCTCATGCTGTGATAGTTATGTGACCTTCTTGTCTCTGGTCGATTGAATGATTAGGAGGACTTCTCACTTAACCTTAAAGATTACTTGAATATCCAGATGGAAAATCGAGAACTGCAGCATGGATACAGTATATTGAACAATAAACACAGTGCAATGCTAATTATATAATTTTAATTAAATACTCTTACATATCTATTCATATATTTAGTTTAGTGTATTAGTCAATCATTAAATATATGTTCCATGTAGTTATAAACACTTGCTTAGCAAATTCTTTACCTTTTATTTTACTTCTCTGACCTGAAGTTTTGGAAAACTTAGCTACAGCTGAAACTTGAGACTCTCTCCTTAAATATTTAATAAACAGTTCATTACAGTGGAATTATTATACTCTTCTTTAACAACTCCACTAAACATATCTGTCAACTGAGATACAACTCATATCATGCATTCCAACATTCATTAAATTCCCTGAAATGCCCTGAATGGCCATTTGCAGAAGTGCATTTTCCTAACCAATCAAGTGGAAAACCAAATAAGCCACGAATGCTCAAAATTTCAGACTTTTCCCAACTGCATTTCTGATGAAAGCAATTAGAGGTTAAACATATGGTTCTGAAGTTCTGAAGAAGGCTAGGATAGCAGTTAGGCTTTCTTAAATGTCCCATATTTTACCATTTCTTCTTTTACCTCAGCTGAAATACTCCTCTGATAATGCATTTTATCATACACTCTTTCTCCAAATGCACTGTGTTTTAGAGTTTATGTAAATGAGCTATTGATGAGCTACACTCCACAGAACCCACAGCACAGCTGAGAGGGGTTGTTCTTTTATGATGTCACATTAGGGAGAAAGTTTGATTGGCTTGTTTAACCCCTGGACAATACAGACATGGAAAAAGAGTGAATAGTAGATAATTTATTTTTGTAATTTCTAATTATTTTTTGTTTGTAAATGCACATTCGGAACCCAACTGAATGTCTAAACATGATTAAAGCATGCATTTTGCATAATAGATGACCTTTAAAGAAAATGTCACTATATCAATGATTACACACTTTTTAAAATTTGCTATGTCAGACAGCACAGTGGCTACTGTCACCTTGCACCTCCAGGGTCCGGGTTCGATTACAGGCCAGGTTTGATTCCCGCCTGGTGTGTGCGGAGTTTGCATGTTCTCCCTGTGCTTGGTGAGTTTCCTCCGGATACTCCGGTTTTCTCCCACAGTCCTAAGACCTGCAGGTTAGGCTAACTGGAGTTTCCAAATTGCCCATAGTGTGTGAATGAGTGTGTGAGTGTTTGTATGTTTGTGTGCCCTGTGATGGATTGGCACTCTGTCCAGGTTTTGCCCTGCCTCGTGCCCTAAGTCTCCTGGCATAGGCTCCAGGCCCCTGTGACCCCATATACAGGATTGAATGGTCTAGACAACGATGCTATTCACGTACATGTCCTTGTGAAACAAATTGTTAGTATCAAAACCACAATAATTATAGAAGCACATTGTGATTAGAAGCTGTGCCACTTTTGAATGGAGCATCAGTTTTTGTGGTACACACTGTCTGAAAACCTGTCTGAAGCCCAGTGTGCTCTGTTAGCTCAAGCCTGGGCTATGTTGTGTGTTTACACTTCTGACTGTGGAAATGAGACAGTGCCAGGCATGCTGCATCTTTTATTAATAGCTGCAGGTGTTTCAGGCATCATGGCTAATATGATCTTGAGCTAGTTCAGGCTTCTTGAGGAGTGTGTACAGGAGCGTTTGACACCTCCAGGCACCAGAGACTCTTTATCATGCTGAAGCCATGACCTGCTGAGCACAGAAAGCTCCTGGAATTCATTTACAAGTTGAAATTTTTATACAACCGCTGCTTAGCGAGGTTGACTTGTTCCACATGCGGCTTAACATGCTGCAGGCTACTGCGAGACAGGAACATGGACGTGTGCTCGCTCATGTGCAGCTCTAGATAATTATCATTGAGGTTTATTGTGATGATGTTAGAAATGTAAAACGTTCCCATCAACCTCTTGAAGACATGATGACCTGCTTATCTTCTCTCGAACATGGAGAACACAGACTTGGAGTGAGTGGGAAATAGTTTTCAGACATGAACACTACATACAGGAGATTTCAAGAAATGAGGTTTCACATACAGTACTGTGACACCTACAAGGGTTTTTATACAAGGGTGAGTTATTATATGAGGGTTATTATACACAGCAGTGACTTGGGAGACAGTAGCCTTGAACAGAAAGCGCTGATAAAACAGTGCAACCAACAGAAGTTTTAATATACTGCAATCCCGGGTTTTTGACTCACTCTCGTAGTTTTCGATTTTTTGAGAATTTCAGCTGCATACTGCTCAGGGAACACAGCAGACCCAGGGCACACAGGAGCTTAATTATCAGGACAAAAAAAAAAGTTTAATAATAATAATAATAATAATAATGAATAGTTAATAAATTAGCATGTTATATGAAAGCATAAAAAAAATGTGCTCTGACATGATTACCCAAAACTCATATTTAGCAAGAACACAGAGGTAATAAAAGGTAATGAGCAACAGGTGAGGCTCATTAACTGCCATGGCAACAAGAAAAACATTGACCATATAAGGAAAGAGAAAGAAGAACTAGGCCTGTGTGTGTGTGTGTGTGTGTGCGTGCAGAGATATTCCAGGTTTACAGATTTATTGCAGTTCAAACATCATGGGTTGTGCAGTCTTAGGGATGTTTAGTACCATAAACATAGGGAACCTTACTGCTGACTTTTTTACATAACGCTGTGCTTTTATTTCTAAAACATATGTACAGTGTTAAAAATGAAAGTTCATTAAGCCTAATTTTCAGATACACTGTGAGTGTGTAAGCAAACCCATGACATGTTCTCCTTCTCACTGAGGTTCTTTAGGGAGAACACAGAAATTACATTCTTTCTGTAAGGATCTGAGCAAGGTTGTCTCCATTTGCTCTGATTCAGCTCTGAGGAGATAGAGATTTCACTCTAAACCGGCTCAACGACAAGAAATGAATCAATCATAAACTCCAGTGAGAAAGATATTAGATTCTGAATTGATTCTAAGCAAATCAAAGCAAGTTATGACAAATACTTTCAACATTTAAAATAAAATGTTAGGAATGTTTTTTTGTTTTTTTTGGATTGAAATAAACTAATAGATACATTAAGATTCATTCTTATTCACTCATCGTCTATATCGCTTTATCCTGCAGGGTTGTGGGGGCCTGGAGCCTATCCCAGGAGACTTAGGGCGCAAGGTCGGGTACACCCTGGATGGAGTCCTGATCTATCAAAGGGCACACACATTCACACACTCATTCATACACTACAGGCAATTTGGGAATGCCAGTTAGCCTAATCTGCCTGTGGGAGAAAACATGGAGTACCCAGAGGAAAAAATTGTGACCAGTCGTATGCGTATAAACACCAATAAAGCGCTAGCCATTCAGTTGCAGTTTTGATTTATCAAGCAACTGGTGCTAAGCGGAATCATAAATTAATGTGTTTTGCAATACGAAATGGCGCCTTAAGAACTCGCCTTCAGAATGGATTAAATTCGAGGTACCACTGTTATTCAGGTTATTCAGTTAGTTAACAGTTCTTACCTTAAGAACACACTCAGCTTTAATGTTCCATGCGTTACTAAAAATGTCGTCTCTTTTTAAATACACCTAATTGTATACAGTAAGAGGAAGAGTCAACTTTGACTTGGAATGTCAATCAAGTTTGCTTATTAGAATATTAGGCCACACCCACTCGGCTTAGCACTCGGAGATCCACTGCTGTTTCAGCTGTATTAAACATGTAATTCATGCTTTTAGCATGTATTATATCCCTTGGCTTTCTGTACCTTGTCTTGTTTTTATTCAATCTTTCTTACACATGTTTTTGTTGTCTTACACAAACATTTGAATATTTAATGCAGCATTCTGTGCAAGTTTAAATAATATATTACTGAGCAATAAATATTAACTGAGAGACATAATACACTGAGTATATATGAAAGATTAAAACATAAAGTTGTTGGTAGTTCATACACACAAACACACACACACACACAGACACAGACACACACAATCACACTCTGTATGCATGCCGGCTGTGTACTGGGACACTGAGAGGTGATGGAGGGTCAGAGTTTGTGCCTTCTCTCAGTGACGTGTCCTATTTAGCGCCGCACTAACAAACCTCACTGACTCCTAATGATTAATCTCTCTCTCTCTCTCTGTCTCTCTCTCTCTCTCTCTCTGTTCTAATATCTGTCTATCTCTCCGTTCTCTCTGTACTCATCTTCCTGTGTCACTTTCCCCTTAGTTTCCCTGTCTCTCTTTCTCTCTGTCTCGGTCTATTTCTCTCTCTCTACATTTCTGTCTCTTTCTGTCTCACATTTAGTCTTTCTCTCAACCTCTCTCTCTCTCATTCTCTGTTTCTCTCTGTGTCTTTCTTTCTCTTATAATTAATATCTTTAATAATCAGTCTTTGATTTGAAGGAATATTTTTAGAGCAACGTTTAAACAGTCAAATTGAGGTCGCTCAGAATCCTTACCCCAGGTAAAGACGTGTATGCATGTAGCAGTGTTTAGCGTGAGGATTATTATAACGAGGCGGCGACGCGAGCGACGTGCACCAGGACAGCTTTGACCTTGGGAAGTTCCTGGACGAAGCAAAGCCTCAGGAGCGCAACATTTAGTAAGCGGATTAGCGAGATAATCGCATAAATCCGCTGCAGATCGAGGGTTTTGTTGTGAGAAATCGCTCATTAACCATCCTCTTAGCTAATGTGTTTATTCCGTGGCGGCGGCCATCTTGGTCCTGACTTGTTTAGTGTCCTTGTTCTTACTGTTGTGGTGTATTATTATTGTTCATGTATTATTCATTACAGTGTTTATTTTCCCCTTCTTTCAACAAGGTGTTTCATTCGAGCGGTAATCGCAAGCAACCTTTCGGATGGAGGTTGCATGCTAGCACTTGGCGATATGCTAATGTGTGTGAGAAAATCATTAGGTAACGTATGAGCAGTTTTTAAATCATCCACCATTATTCCAGAACATTCTCCAAGCGGAGGGGTTTAATGAGCGAGACACTGAGGCACTGAGGCAGAGCTAGCGCGCATATACAATATGTGTGTGTGTATGTGTTGACAGGAGTTGTTGTGCAGTGTCTAGCAGCATCTAGAGTTCTTTCCTGAAAGATACAGTGCGAGAGAGGTACAGTGGATATAAAAAGTTTGCACAAAATAAAACTTAAGACTCTAGTTGCATAAGTATGCCCTGTCCCTTTAAACAAAAGCAGTTTAGTATGTAAAAATCTCAACCCAGAGTCTACCAAATTAGCACATCTTCATTTTCATTGTTCTCTTTCCATATACAATGCCCCAGATCTATCAGAAAGCAAGGAGATCACAGTACACGGCCCTCTTCAGGCCATTTGAAAGGTCATATTGAAGATCTACTGATCATCTTTTTCTAAATCTGTTCCTGTGTTCTTATCGTGCCAGGAGGTGATCATCAGGTCATGTTTCATCATTTTCAGTTCTCTAAAACAGATGTCTCCATTTTTTGTTCCAGGTAAGATTGGTACAGTGGAACTTTGGATTACGAGCATAATTAGTTCCGGAAGCAGGCTCGTATTTCAAAACACTCGTAAACCAAATTGAGTTCCCCCTTAAGAAATAATGGAAACTCAAATTATTCGTTTCACAGCCCGAAAAATAAAAAACATAAATTATTCACACAAAAGATTAAGTAAAAATAAAACAAATTAACCTGCACTTTACTTAAAAAAAAAAAAAGTAAAAATAAATCCCAACAGATGTGTTTCCGTTTGTGCGCGTAGACGCTGTGTGTGTGTGTGTGAATCTCCCTTCCCCCTCTCCCCCTTCTCGTCTTACACAGTTACCCTTCCTCCACTATTTTCACACATGCGCGCACACAATGGAAACACTGTTTTATCGGAAAAATAAACAAGAAATCTCTCTCATGACACTCGTTTGAGTGACACACTAACGGAATCACTGCTGTAAAGTAAAAATTAAACAAATTAACCTGCACTTTACTTTTAAAAAGAATCGCGACAGGGCAGTGTTTCTGTGTAGAGCAGAGAGAAAGAGTGTGTGTGTGTGTCTGTGAAGGTGAAAGTAGGAGAGGTCTCTGTGTGTGTGTGTGTGTGTGTGTGTGTGTGTGTGTGTGTGTGTGTGTGTGTGTGTGGCACGGTGTCCAATGACGCGTGCACGCAGACACAAAGAGCAGGCTGAGCCTTGAGCAGAGAGAGTAAATGGATCTTTAACCTCTCTAATGAGACTTGCTTTTGCTTTACACGCGCTGTACTGTACACACACGCATACAGACACAAAATAAAATATGTTTTATGCGCACACACGTGGTTACAGTGTTGTAGTAAAAAGTACACGCGTGCACGGATGTTTATTATACCAGTAAGAAACGCGCACTAAGACCCAGCAGGGGAGACGATTACCCACAATTCCGCAGCGCAAGAGAGAGAAAATCCGTTGGCTCGGATTTTCTCTCACGTGATCACGTGACGCTCAAAGAGAAAGATCACGTGTGTCAAAACAAGAAGCGCATGCGTGATACATGATACTCAGTACTCGTAACCAAGACGTTTTTCAAGTCAAAATGTATTAAAAATCTTTTCTTGTATTTCAGAACACTCACAAACTGCGTTACTCGTAATCTGAGGTTTCACTGTATTTGGAGCTCTCTGTGATGCTCTTAAACTTGACAAGAGTCGCAGCTGAAGAGAAGAAGAGCTTGACCCTGTGTCATTTTGAGTCAAACATGTCTTTAAGCAGGATGCCCAAATGATCTCATCATGCTTTGAATGTTTTTACGTCAGACCAGTCTGGCCACCCCACACCATCATATGAGGATACTGATGGAGATGCAGTACTCACCAGATGTTCCTGCAGCTCCTGTAATGTGGCTGTATGCGGATCAGCAGCCTCCTTGAACAAAAAAAAAATTCTTCTTGTCCTTTTGTCAGTTTTGGAGAATTACCCTGTTCATGATTTTCTTTCGTCATTTTCTTCAGTTGTTTTCGATCACCTTGGTGAACGTAGTAGGAATTTGTACAACTTGACAGGAGCATACTGTACTGTAGTAGAAACCGGCAAGGACGTATTGTTTCCCTTGACATGGAGCTGCCACACTTTTTTGGACATATTCAACCAAGGTTTAAAACCCTGGTGAGGACCTGGTCAAAGCAAGACACAAGAAGAACTTAATAAGGACGTTCTGTATTATGGATGGCACAGACCAGTTAACTATGTAACTAACACATAGGGACTATTAATTGATGTCTTACTGGCATGGCTGTCAGGGAGTGCGCTCTGCACCATAGACAATATATTTCATGTTTTGTGTTTATGTTGACATGTTTCTAGACTGCACATCCCAGAATACACCACACCTGAGTCTCATGTGAACTGTTCACCTGAATCTAATTCTGTTTGATTAGTTTGTCTATAAATAGTCTTGTTCTAGCTTTATTATTGCTCCCGCATCTGTTAAGGTTACTGTTCTGTTACGTTATATGTTGTGGTGTAGTGTTTGTGTGTGCGTGCATTGAAATAGATTGGCACGCTGTCCAGAGATAAAGTCTCCTGGGATAGGCTCCAGGCTCTCGATACCCTGTATAGGAAGATGAATGTTCTTCTGGTGCTTTCTACATTTACGCAGCAGGTTATTAGCGCTTCTATGCCATGTTTGGAGAATTTTGTATGAATACAGCATCAGGATGAAAATGCAATGAAAACATAGTAAGTGTGTGAAGCCCCATGTATAAGTAATAGTAATAATTCTAATATTTACCATTAAAAAATTACTATTAAAAATAATAGTAATAATTTGGTTCGATATCATCAGGCTTGGTGAAGGAATGGTCATGTGTATGATAGGAAATTAGTGACACATATATACTGTATATAGACACAATCAGAACCTTACAGGGACGTGTAGTATGAAGATGTACAGTAGTATGATAAATGCACATTTTACCAGTTTGACCTCGTTCCCGCTCTGTTCTTCGATATTTTTAGAACACAGTGGAAACTTCATGGTCTTCGTTGGACTGTGACGAGGTCCTAAGATCTCAGAGGAACATGGATGAAATGAGGAAAAGAAGAGTCAAATGCTAGAAAAACAGTTTGAATGTAGTTCATTCTTAGCACAGTTGCATGATAAAAGGGTACACATACTTACTCAACCAGGCTATAAGAAATATATATATTTTTCTATTTATATTTCTAATTTCTGTGTTTTTTTTTACTTTAATATCTCAGGTACAGTACTACTTCACAGTAAAGGCGGAAAAAAAGATCTAGCCTGATTTTTGGAGGGTTTTTTATATATATATACAGTGGCTTGCAAAAGTATTCGGCCCCCTTGAACTTTTCCACATTTTGTCACATTACAGCCACAA
>JAQQZT010000005.1:24288429-24310854 GCA_030068275.1 Clarias platycephalus
ACACACACACACACACACACACACACACACACACACACACACACACACACACACACACACACACACACACTTTAACTGAAAGACTGTTTTGTCGGAACAATTAGCAAGGAACATCACTATTGACACTCATGTGCACACTAACGGAATCACTGCTGTAAAGTAAAACAAACAAACAAACAAACAAATTAACCTGCACTTTACCTTTGAAAAGAATCACGACAGAGCAGCGTTTCTGTGTAGAGCAGAGAGAGTGTGTGTGTGTGCGTGTGTGTGTGTGTGAAGCCGAGAGTGGGGGTGGTGTAAAGGCGAGAGTTTGTGTGTGTGTTAGTGTGTGTGTGTGTGTGTGTGTGTGTGAAGGGGCACAGTGTCAAATTATGTAACGTCAAGCTGAAACAGAGAAGGAGAAAATGGATCTTTAAACTCTCTAACAAGACTTTTTTTTTTGCTTTACATGCGCGGACACACGTGTTATTCAATTAAATTAAATTTTATTTGTATATCAGTGTGTTATAAGAAACTTTTGCAGTACACATGCGCTTACAAACTCAAAATAAAATATGCTTTAGCCAGAAGGAGACGCGCACTAAGACCCAGCAGGGGACACGATTACCCAAAATTCAGCACCGCAAGAGAGAGAAAAATCGTTGGCTCGGTTGTGATCACGTCACGCTCGACGTCAAAATAAGAAGCGCATGCGTGATACATGATACTCGGTACTTGTAAACCAAGATTTGCTCGTTTTTTCAAGTCAAAATGTATCAAAAATCTTTTCCGCTCATCTTGCGGAACACTCGCAAACCGCGTTACTCGCAATCCGAGGTTCCACTGTATTAAATAAAACTGATGATCAAACATGACTGACTCCTGTAGTTGGACATCATAAAATCCTTCAGACAAGTCCGAGATATGAAAGCAGTATGGAGGGAGAGAGAGGGGTAGCACCTGGGTGTAGTTGGTGATAAACAAGCTAGCTTGCTAATCTCACTTACCTGCAGGTCTGTCAGATATAAAAGCCTGAATGATGATATGAATTTGTGGGGGCTGCATTTAATCAGATTTCGCTTCAGTTGAGGAGGAGGAACTTTGTGATTTGATTCACAGTCTTGTGATTGAGCGCTTTGCCAAAATGAAAATGAGATTATATAGTTTAATGCTCAAGAATATGAACCGACTCAGTTTGGACTTGCTGAAGGGACATGAAAGGATTTCACAAACAGCTGGGGAAAAACTTGTTTATTTTTAGATTAGATATGTACACTCACTGGCCACTTTAATAGGAACACCTGCTCATTTCTGCAGCTCTCTAATCAGCCAATCATGTGGCAGCAGCAGCACAGTTTATAAAACCCTGCAGAGACTGGTCAGGAGCTTCAGCTGATGGTACATCACACATTAGAATGGGGAAAAATGGTCTGTCTGACTTTAACCATGGCTTGGTTGTTGGCGCCAGGTGGGCTGGTGTAATTATTTCACAAACTGCTGATCTCCTGCTTGGCTTTTTACACATAACAGGCTCACGAGTTGTAGTGAGTGAGTGTATACCTTAATTTAAATAGCTGACTCACTTCATGAAATGATAGTTTGTTTGAAATGATATTTGCAGTGTGAGCAGCAGCAGTACTGCATGGCAGTGAGAATAATAGTGGACTAAACAAAGGAAGCACATTTACTGTATATAGCACATTAGCACATTTCAACCACACAACAGCATCCTGAGTCGAGCTTTATGTCTCGCCACGCTACTGGAGGCAAGAGAACTAGAACAGATTCTGCAAAGGAGACGTGAAGTGCCATCAAACACTCTTTAATCAGAGTAGAGTTCACACAGGACAACGGTTTGAAAGAAGAACATCATCTGATTTTCACACACTTCACATACATTTGCATAAATTAATCTTCGGCAGTACTTCTGGTTTTGTGCACATTTTGGAATGCCTGCATCACATTTATTTTGTGTATTACCCGTGCCAAAATTTTTTTTTAAGATACACTGAATATATTTATAAATAAACAGCAAATGTAACTTGATGGCATACAGTACATGGTGTTATGAAGATATAATTGATGTAACAGTAACTTTGCTTCATTAGACTGCATTGCTGTTGGTTATTGTCCTATAACAGCACCACACACAATGGTTTATTAATTATAAACATATTGCACCATACTGTGTGGAGATGTCCATCTGTCTATCTCCGTGTCTCGATCTGTCTGACTGTTTGTCCATTTCTCTGTCTTTCTGTACGCCTGATTAATCTGTCTATCTGTCTGTCTGCTCGAGTGGTTTGTTTATATAAACCAGTCCACCCTTCCCCTGACTGATCTTCTTTACCCCTACCGAGCAATGTAACGGAGCGTTTCGTCAGCGTGTTCTCTTTGGCCTCCAGCTGAACGTCGCGTGTGTCGAACTTGTTCAGCAGTAATTGTGTTTGTGGATGAAAAATTTCTAATCATCATCTAACTCTGCGGCATGTTGCAAATCTGCTTTATTCCCCCTCCTCCCTTTATTAATGTGCACACAGATTTGTTCGAACTGGGAATAAGCCTGATTACTCCATGACATTTATCACGAGTCTGTGTTTAAAAGTGCAGCTATAAGAAATATAAAAAGATGTTCATAACAATTTTGTAAATTGTGTTGCATTGGAAGATTGCTTCATACAAGGAGTAAAAAGATGTGATATGAAGAGGGACAGGACAGAAGATTGGTGAGTTTAACTCATAATACAGTATGATGTTCTTTTCACAGCCCATTATCTCAGACCTCTCGCTTCTAATCTTAGCTATTTATTCTTCGTATACCAAAGCAGTCAATTAACAACACTTTCTATTTTTATCCATTTATGAATAGCAGTTACAAACAGTTGTTTTCACATCTCTCTCTCTCTCTCTCTCTCTCTCTCTCTCTCTCTCTATGTAGCTCTTCTTCGCTTTTAAAATGAATTACAGCTTGTCAAAGAAGTGTAACCTTCTGAAAATAAGTATCCTGAAGCTAAAATTTACATTTGACTGTTACAAAGCACTGACACTGGAGACTCCTTCCATATACATTTCAGAAACACATTATAGAAACATTCTCAACATAACAACAGCTAACTTGTCATTTTTTATTTGTTGGTTTAATACTGCATACAGAATGCCGCAACAGGCAAAGGGCAAGTGTGTAGTCTGTAGTGTTTTTTCTTAGGGAGATATTTGAATTTTTTTCCCCTCAGTGTGCAGTCTGATGGTGTGCTTTTCTATTTTGGACTTTTGTACATGTGTGCATGCGTGCGTGTGTGTGCTTAAACTAATTGAACATATTGACATCCCCGCCTCTCACCACGTCCTGTTTTTATCCTTTCACCTCAAATAAATCATGAAATCGCCGCCTCTGAATTCACCGTGCGTTCTGTAACACACAGTGTGTGTTACAGAAGCTTTTACCACATACACAAAAAAACAACCTGAATTATTACATTCTACCAGGTTAGAACAAAACCGTTCTGACAAGAAGTGAGTTTATGTATTAGGAGAATCATCGAACAGAGTTTCATTTCACATTCACTGAGAGTTTTTTGTTACTTATTAGGCTTTGTGTAATATTTTCAGCACTTCAGACTTCATTCAACTCAAAAATATTAGCTCTAACATAACAAACAGGATTGAATTCCATGGCCTGGGTAACTCCGAGCGAGCTGGGACGTGGAGGTCGCAGCGACCTTGCAGTTTGATTTGTATTTCTTTTTGCAGGCGTGCAGTGTGTGGTGCTTGCGCTTACAGAGCACATCTCTTCCTCCAGGACCAACACGCCTCACTGAGCAAAACAGCACAACGCCATAATTGTGTTCACCTGCTTATTGGATTGTCATTATTTTGTGTATTTGCATCGAATTATCTCATTATTTTGCATATTTAGAGTAACGTCGTCTGTTTCCGATGGGAACATATTGCTCTGAGACACAAGCATATTTTATATATATTAGATATTCACGATTCGCTGACTTTGAAAATACAAATCTCTTACACAATGCTTTTGCACACAGATAAAAGATTATTTACAATCTACTCAGATACGCAGATTTATATACTATGAGGAAATGCACATTGATATTTTCTCATAAATTTTATTACAATGTAATACTGAGAATTTTATTCATACGTCAATTTTCATTTCCCGTGCAATCTTTATACAAGTGTGTAAATAAATTAGTTTAAACGTAATTATAGGTAAGTACATAAAGGAAATAAAAAGTGTGCAGGAGAGTAGTAAAGTGTAGATAAACAAGTAAAATAAATAAATAAATAAATAAAGATTGATTAGGTATGATGGTAAGATGAAATTGTCAGTAAGTTAATAAGTATGTAGAAAGTGAGTAGTTTTTAAATGATTAAATCAGTAGTGAGGAGTATTGGAGTTCTCAATGAGGTAATTATTAGGTTTTAAGATAAATAAATGTAAAAGTAATTCAGACCGTTTGTTAGTGTCTGTAAGCAAATAAGTTAACAAATAATTACCTAAGCATTTACTGTGATTAATAGGGTTTAAGTTGTGATAGGGTTTAAGTTGTAAACAGGTGCTAATTACATTTGTAAATAAGTTTTAAATTGAAAATTACATTGAGAATGAATACATATACATAAGTTGTTGTTAATCTTTTGGCTGCTCCCATCGAGGGATTGCCACAGCGGATCATTCGTTCCACACACAGCTTGGCACAGTTTTACGGCAGATGTTCTACCAGACGTTAGAATAATAATAATAATAATAACAATAATAAATTCGGAGAACTACTACTACTACTAATAATAATTCTGAATGTAGAAAGCGCAGTCAAAGAAGTGCCATCATTGAAGGAGAGAAGAAAATGAAGAATAAATACATATCAGTTTGAGCTTGACATGTTTATGAGCTCTGTCGCTTGCTGTCAATGGGCGCCTAAGAGACATAACACATTTTTCGGCTTCAGTAGACACACAATACTTCAGACTGAAACACGACTGCCCCCTACAGGTAATGAAGGGCATTTTCACAGCTTGCCGCGTGCAGCCGCGGCAAGTCGCCGGATCCCTTTTCTGAAAACGTGCGTTTTTACAGGCCAGATCTGTAACCCTCCCATTTTATCTGAGTAAGTTCACAAGCGAGTGTTAACGAGCCTCAGCACAGTGGCATAGGGACCACACCTCCAAATAGTGGACTGGGGTCGTAACTGCAGAGCACACAAACTCTGCAGAGACTTAACACGCAACCAAAATAAATAAAAGAATCACACAAATACATCTAAATATAATTAGTTATGTTATTATTATTTTGCTTAAATCTGCCACAAGCCATAGTGAAATAAGGCAGGAATTAAATGAACATGATAGACATAGCAATAAATAAATAAATGAATAAATAAATATAGATCTATTTATGGAAGTCATCAATCCAGTCTATTAAAAATGTAATCCAATTAGTATTTAATTACAAGGAAATCATCTCATGTCAGTCTAAGTTTAGGACATTTGATTGGCATTTTCACATCTCATTCATATGAAAGCATCTTTTCATTCCGCACCCTGCTGCCACCTCATATTAGCATGATCTATTCAGAGGGCTTTCTGAGATAGTGCTTGAAGGAGAATTCTGTGTGAATAAACATGACATTCACATTGACATTGATTTGCAAAACTATATTCCTATATCACTTTTCATTGTGATGAAATGTCAAGGTGACTTATGGGAAAGACTATGTTACAGGTAGTACATAGAACCTCTCATGAATTAAAACTTAATATACTGTAGAAACTATTGTTCTCTGAAGCCAAAGCTTTTTCTTATACATCGTTGTTTCTATGGTACGGTAACAGCTTGTTCACAGATGTGTCCAGATATAAAATAAGACTTAAAATATATTCATAATAAGGTGAGGTTTGACATATGGAAAACTATGCTGAAAATAGTTTATGTTTATGCCTTTTCTCCTGCACACCTTTTTTTCATTCTGAGCCACAAAAAAAATAAATCGCGCAATCACGTCTCCTGGAATCCTTCGTCCACCCTAATGCCCACTTACAACATGATAAGAAAGAGAATAAAGATAGAAATATAAACAGGAGCTAGCTTGATTCATATCATTACAATATATTGAGGGTATGTTCAGATAACCTAGCAAAGGTTAATCACATTACCCATGAGTCTTTGCCTCTTTAGTTTTTTGCTTTAGCCTTTAGTCAGCAAAGTTATACACAGGTTAGAAGTATCCGCCGTGTAATGTACGCTTAAAAAAAAAAAAAATTCTAAATTTTATTTCAGTAGTGTGAAATTTCTACAACAGG
This sequence comes from Clarias platycephalus, assembly GCA_030068275.1. Classification (NCBI taxonomy): domain Eukaryota; kingdom Metazoa; phylum Chordata; class Actinopteri; order Siluriformes; family Clariidae; genus Clarias; species Clarias platycephalus. The sequence goes on from JAQQZT010000005.1 coordinate 24,294,730, forward strand.
TATCTGAGGTGTTTACAATACCAGGGTAACACACGGAAGAAGTGATATCTGCATTGGTGACACTGCCTTGGGTCTTGAATGAAAGAATTCTGTCAGGGAAGTATCTTTAACAGATGTTCCCTGAAGAGAGAGCAGGGAGTCGGAAGGTTTACATACACTTTGGAACAGAACGCAGCCAGAGTCTAAAATTCAGTGTAAAATATATCGTCATGGTGATCTGTTTTTTCCACAAACAGCTGCTTATTCATCACTCAGTACATTTGCTACAGATGACAAACTTGCTTGTCAGTTTCACCATGACAGATTATTTTTCTTATACTTATGCTTTATACTTTGTACTCTTTTTCTGTACTCACTGTTTGCGAGAGAGTTCTGGAATAAATGAGGTTGAAACAAAGTTCATAGCAGGGTCTGAATGAATAAACATGTAGAAAAATATACTAACATTAATACTAATAATTGCTATAATTTACGTATATAGCACAAGTGCTTATTCCAAGGACATTTTATTTAGCTTAATTACTTTTAGTTTAGTTCAGAAGTCAAAATTTCAGATTTACAATACATAAATACGGACAGAAAAACTCCACCAAACATTGTTCTCTCCTAATTATGTAATCTTCAAATAAATTCAGAAGCTTCATTTAAGGTTTTAAATGATGCAGTTCCACAATTTTTTGGAACCATTTATACCTATAAAATTTTTCATTTATAGATTTAACTTCCCAAAAAATTGTTAATAGTAAATAAGATAATGATAAAATATGGCATATTCTGTTTAAATACAAACTTAAATTAAATAAAATATTTTAGACTGATTTAAAAGCATTTTTATTCAGGAGAGATTTACATATATTCACGGCAAAAGTCATAACCATCATTAAGAGTTTTTTTTTATTTATTTTTTTAGCTTTTTTTAAATATAGATTTTATAAAAATGTAAAATAAATATCAGTATTCCATCGTAAATTAAAAATTAAAGAAAAGATTTGTATGCCGAAAAAGATAGCGGCATATTATATAAGCGACAACATTTTATACAAAAAAAAAGGTAGCTGCTGGGTGAAACAGTCAAAGAAGAAGAACTGTAGTGTGTTCTGCAGAATGCTCAGTAAAACTTACTAGCTAATTCTACCAGAGTCTAAAGGGTCCTCAAAGAATCGTCACCCCAAATACTGACTTACTAGGCTTTATAGTTTTTTAATTTTATTTATTTTTTTAAGACATCTTTATTTTACAGCAGGTATCACTAAATGATGCACCGAGTGACAATTCTATCCGAACCTTGATGCCTTTACTGATTAAATAAGAATAATTAATATACCAGTGATCTAGCACTTTTTTCTTCCAAAAGGTCTCTTGCGTCACACACCAGAGCAAATCAACATGATAGTGTGCAAAATAAACAGAAACAATAGTGTTACAAAGACTATAAAAACTAAACATTTAGAGAGATCTAAATCCTAAAACAAACATGAAATTCTGACCTTCACTCAAAGAAAATATTATTGAATGGAATCTATTCAATTTGAATTTAATATGCTTGCTCTACAGCATTTATTTGCATGTGTCTAACACTATATGTCGCGTTAAAATCTCAAATTATTTTTATATTTCTCACTTTTAAGTAGAGTGGTCTGTTGTTGTCATGATTTTAAACTATTTTATCAAAGAAAAACATCAAATCAAAATGATTTGGATATAAATAATACTGTACAACCAAAACCAGAAGGCCAGGTAGCAAGCTTAGCTTCTAAACTTGAAACTATTGCCAAAAACCTGCCAATGATGCTGCTAGAATTCTTAAGGGTTTTGAGAGTTACAACAGTAGACCTCTTTATCCAGGTGAATCCACCTTGACTGCAGCTTCCAATCGTACAGGTATTTATCAGAATTTTGTAGAATGAACACCCTGCAAACTTGGGGCAACCCTGCTTTGAACACCAAGTTATAGTGCCAGCAATAGTGCTCATCACTAAGGGTTTTGGGGAAGCCCCTAAGATGTTTGAAGTACCCACTCCCAGAGCAAAAAGGGGAGGAAAGGACCTTAATCTTGGCCCAGGTGTGGAGGTTAGCTGATTTTGGCAGGATGTAATGGTCAGTTTGGACCAACTATCTGACACTGTGTAAGTCAGCCTTTCTGAAGTCTGATAAAATGATCTTCCATTTTCCATCCTGGCTCATACCTTCTCTTTACCTTTATGAAGATAATAAAGATGATTCTTTTTGCCATGGCTTTCTTGCTAATAGCTGTTCGGGAATTAGTTTAGGCCCATTTATCTTTTTGCCATCATTCCAACAGGAAAGTTTTCGATGGTGACTGAGTCGAGTCACATCTAGCTCTCTCTCCACCCTCCATTTTTTGTGGACCTTTGATGCCAGCGTCCACTATTTGGGGGTCTCGAGGGTCTCTGTACTGCATGACTTCTCTGGTTTATAACATCACAGTATGTTGCTGTTCTCATACAGAGCATCACTGTTCAGGGTCCATAGCTGATTACAAATGATTACACCAGGGGACACCCAAAGAATCATTATGGATTGTGAAGTTGCAACTTGGAACTTAAATGTGACTCAGAACAATGTAATTTATTCCAACTCTCAACTCTCTGTTTAAATGTTGTGTTCCTATCTCTTAGGTAAAAGCAATCACATTTTAGCTTCTGTTATTTGTTTACTGAGTAATGAGACTGACCTTTCTGTGCTGACGGGTGGTAATCATTTAAATAGATCCAACCTACATCTCCTGTTCTTGATTAAAAAAAAAAAACCCTGCTGAATTACTAGCATTTCTTTTCATTCTATAACAGCTTTTTCTTTTAACAATCTGTTTTTTTTTTAATTTATTAGTCTAAATTTATGCAGAACGCCCACTATACACGTTCCAAAATACAAGCTGTTAAAAAAGATAGTATATTTACAGTAAATGTAAACCTGCACTATTGTCAGAGCTGCTCTTAAAGAAAATTAATCAACACCTTCTGACCAATCACAGGCCTGGCAATTATTTTGTTCTCCTAACTTAAAGAGAGAAAAAAAGAGAAGCAGTGGAGGAGATGACTGTTTATAGCTGCTATAACATAAGTGGCAAGAGGATCGGACTTGTTTCCTGAACATTAAGTGTAACTATGCAGGTATGTACATACATAAAAATTTATGACATTTTGATCTTCAGTGAATAGAAAATTAGGGATAAAACCTTTTTATGTGAAAATCATCAACTTTTGGATTATAACTGTGGCTCCACTTGCATCAGACACACTGTGCTAACACGATGTGATCAAGATCCACAGTTTTACTGTATGTTGCGTATTTAGGAGGCAAAACTCCAGGTAAGTGATTAGCATTCTCTCTTCCCTTCAGATGCTTGATCGTTTCCCTCTGATTGCGATCTAATCTGTATTCCACGCAGCTGTTCGATGCAGCAGCGGCTCATTGTGAGGGAGGGAAAAGCATGTGTGTTTATTTGACCTCGATGATTTGAGATTTAGTCGAAGGTCGTGATAAATATGCAGGCTTTTATCTGTGGGAGTGGAAGAGAGAGATGATAAAAGCGCTTAATGCGGTCAGGAGAGCCTTCCTGTTCTACTTACAGTCCTATTACACCAATAACAGCGTGATTATATCGAGACACGGAACTCGGGAGAGAGAAGCGATAGGATGTAAACACAGAGTTTAATATTCAGGTCAGAATCCAGAGCTGAGGCAGAGACTGTCATCATGGACGGGTTTGTAAGTGTTTATTTTTTGTTGTGAAGAGTTACAACAAACCCCATATGAGGTTATAATACAGTATGTTATGAGTTCTGGATTGTGATTGGTCATAAGGTGTTGATAAATTTTCTATAACAGCAGCTCTGACAGTAGAGTGGGAGTAAAATTACAGGTTTGGACATGCATAGTGACCACTTAATTTTCTTTCTCTCTCTCTACAGTATGTAGTTATTTAGCATTAAAATGTATGAGATGAAATTAAGAAAAGTATCACAGAGAAAACCAAAGAGGTGTTTTTAAGCTGCTATCAGTTAGCATCAAAGCGGAATTCTGAATTCAACTATATCTGTTTAGCCACTCTGCATCTTTCATAGCTTTGTTTAATGAATAAAACATGTATATGAAGTGAAGGGATTAAGCACACTCAATCAAGCTTGCTAATCCTTTAAAGAACGAATATTAAAGCATATTCTCACCAGTGCCACGAGGAACTAAATGAAGGATTGAAAGGAAGCGTTGTCTCTAACACGACTATGTTGAAAACATAAAGGAAAGAGAGACTTTCTGTTCTGCAAATTCCTAAGGATTTAAGAAACATTGTGCAGAATACTAAGCATGGAGAGTGTGTGTGTGTGTGTGTGTGTGTGTGTGTGTGTAGGTGTGTGTGTTTGTTTGTGTGTATTTGGGCTTAGCGCTGAGTAATGTAATTACTCAGCCATTTCACTGCTGCAGGCTTAAACAGACATATGGGATGCCACAGGAGTGTAAAAGCATGTTCCTGCTGTGTGTATTAGAATATTCTGGGGGGGTGTTCCTTGTTCTCCATGTCAATCAGTGCAACATTAGCTGATAATAGGTTTCATGTGCTTTGTATCTTGCAAATTTACTGTAATAATGCAGAGGTCACACCTCCTTCACTGTGCAGATACTGTACATAGGCCACACATCCCTCGTTAGCATTAATTGTCCTCACTGGCCAGCAGTTTTTGACTTACAGTGCTGTTTAGATGTGTGTAGATGCACTGATTAGATGTTTTTCGTTAGGTTTTGCAATGCCGCATCCTTGCTGGCCAGATGTTTTAGGGCGAAACTTACAGTGCTGAATCCACACTGGCCAGCTGCTTTTTGGCCAGGTCTTACAGTGCTGCTTCCTCACTGATCAGCTGTTTTTTGGTAGGTCTTACAGTGCTGCACGTCATTATCCATCTGTTTTTAAACATGTTTTATGGGCAGCATTGTTTTTAAATCCCTTTATGGTAGTTGTAGACAAAACTTTTTGTTATCTTCTACCAGGAGATTATAAACCCTTCAACACAAAAAACACAGAGTGAAAGCATCTTACTTTAAACTCAGTAATAGAACCCGTCCTCCTTCATTAGAACTGAGATATCAGACATTTTAGGAACATCTTCTTTCTTTGCACTAATGTACACAGACACTACTGGGGAGGGGGATTGTCCCCATGACAATCAGAGCAACGTTAGCTAATAAAAGGTTTCAGGTGCTTTGTACTTTGCAAATTTACTGTGATAACACAGAGGCCACACCTCCTACACTGTGCTGATACATAGGCCACACCTCCTTTGTTAGCGTCAATAGTCCTCATTGGCCTGCAGTTTTTGGACAAATCTGTGCTGTTTTTGAGTGGATCTCAATGCTGTGTCCTCACTGGTTAGCTGTTTTTGGGTGGACCCCACAGTGTTGTGTCCTCACTGACCAGTTGTTTCTGACTGGATGTTACAGTCCCATATTCTTGGTAGTAGTTTTTGGATAGGTCTTGTAGTGCTGTGTCCACACTGGCCAGCAGTTTTTGGGCAGATCTCACAGCGCTTTGTTCTCACTGCTTTTGAATGAGTTTTACAGTGCTGCTTATTGACTGGCCAGCTGTTTTGGGCAGGTCTTACAGTGCTGCATCCTCACTGACCAGATATTTTTCATTGGGGCTTTCAATGATGCATCCTCACTGGCCAGCTGTTTCTGGGTGAGTCTCACAGTGCAGTATCCTTACTGGCCATAACAGGTGTTTTTAAATCCCTTTAGAGTAATTGTAGACAAAGATTTGGTTATCTTCTATCAGTAGATTATAAACATAAAAACACAGAATGAAAGCTTCTTTCTTCAAACTAAGTAATAGAAGCTCTGCCTCCTTCATTAGAAATGAAGTAGCAGATATTTTCGTCCATAGCACTTTTTCCATAGCACTAATAAACACAGGCAGCACCTCCTTTACTACAACATGAGCACCTCCTTCATTAGGTACTGTAGTTCATCACAATTCCTTCACCAGGACTAACACACACAAAAGCCCCATCTTTTATGGTCTTACAGTGTTGTGTCCTCAATATTCAGCAGGTACAGCACAAACCACCTTCTCATCTAAGAGGCAGTACTCGTTCCTGCCCAAGTGAACTGTATACACTGTAACGGGTTTAACGCATGGGTGACACCACAGACACACAGCTAAGGTCTTACAGAAAAATGTCATTTTATTTGGAAAATGAGAAAGTTTTAAGGAGGGAGGACAGAAAAAAAGGTTAGGAAAAATAGTGAAGGTGTGCATGTGCAGGTCTGGAGGCAGTGCCTAGCTGGCATGTGGGCACAAGAGTGGTTAGCACCACTGTGTTGGGCCTGCGTTGGCAGCAGCTCCTGCATGCTCCTGAAGCAACTCCTCCAACTGTCTTGGCCAACCAGCCTTTTGTGTGGTTGCCAAAAGGAAGTGCCTTTTGACGTTGAGTTGATCAAATTAGGCAGTTCTCCTGGATTCTGGAGGCTGGCTCTACACAAGAGTGAGAATGTTGCAGGAACTTATGCAGTCTTTTCGCGGCTGTCCTGAACTCGGAGATCAAATGGCTAAACTCAGTTCTATGGCCTTTGAAGTTCCTGGGGCGCATTACATCACCCCACCTGCATGCCACTCTTTTGAGTTTTTAGAGTCCGCCACACAATGCTGCTCAGCAAAACTTCAGGACCTTGAGCTACACTCCGCACGTTGTTTTTGTAGTGTGGAGAGAAGCTTGAGATCCATTAATGATGATTATTCCCCAGCCAGCGGACCCGCCTCTTTGCACACGTGCAGAAGGTGTGCCAACTACTTAGTGAGCCACCATGTTATGTATGGTTTACATTTATTTTTCAAAAGTTCTAAGCAGCACACTCTTATTACCAGAGCGCACAAGGAAGAAACTGAGCAATTTATTTTAAACAATAGAGCCCATCACTTAAACCATAAGGGCTGATGGATGGAAGTAATTGCCTGGTGATAATAAAACATTCCTCTCTAACCAAAGCCATATGGAAATAAGATTGACCTGTGTGTACATTGTGCGTTTACAGTATGTAACAATGTGTGTCTTGCGAGGGGCAGAACCGCACAAAAATACTCTGCATGTTCCAGAACGGACAAATCCGCAGTCTGCTACCCCGCGGAGTTCTAAACAGGCAGAAGCATGGTCAGCTAGACACGCGGTTGTCAGGCAAGGCCACTGCAAGGCACTCAGTGTGGACACGCTACACCTGGCGGTGTGTTTATTTAAGGGTCCTGATACCTCCGCACTTTGTGCGATCATTTAGGTTACACCAGTAAGGTATCATGGCCAAGACAAAGAAAAGTAGAATACAATAAAAAGTGAATATAAAGTACAAGACAAATGCAAAGAACCAGCCTCTGTCTTCCTAAGATGCCAACAAGAGAGAGAGAGAGTGGCACGCTATCCTTCAAGGTTAAATATAAAGTTCTAAAAAAAACAAAACTCTCTCATATAAATTCTCTGATCTGAAGCTCTGCTTATTTTTGTTATAAGTTTTCTTTTGTTTCCCTTTTAGTTTCTAATTAATAATCCCATGCTATCCCCAAACAGGAAGGTCTTCCCATGCATACTGTATCATAAGCACTCTCACAACCTCCTGTTTTGTTGACCCCCTCTGAAGCCCTGGGTTAGGGCTCTTATCAACATTATTATATCTCGGGTTCTCCAACCCGCACCATGAAACAGTTTAGAGTTATGTTCGGTTTGAGTTGTACATTTTGAGGAGCATAGTTTAAGTTCTACATGTTTACTTGAGTATTTTACAGTTATACTGTATGTTTCATTTTTCCTTTTTGTGCACTTGAAATTCTGGTTAGGATTTTTGTTTCATAAGACACAAGCCACACCTAATTCACTGTGACTGATGATTACTCAAGTTCAGCAAGTTAAGCCCTTATTACTGGGATCAACATCTACATCAACTACAGTATGTCTTTTTAGGTTAATGAGCATACAGTCATCAGCTCCTCTAATATCTCCATGAGTTCCTTAGTGAGGCACAGAAGACTGATCGCTCCTTGCTTACATAATTTCCTACTGTATGTTTTTAAAGGATTTGAAGGATCAAGGTATAGAAATCTCACTCTTTACCTTAAACTCACTGATTAAATTCACTGTCTCTGTCTTTCTCTTTGGGTGAGTCTCATTCTTTTTCACACTGCGAAACTCCCACTGAAGGGCTGAATTATCCCGAAATCAGTGACAGCTCCAATGCGCTCAGTGTTATTAGTAGATTTGTTTGAGTTTCATTCAATAATGATATCAGAAAAGAAACTTATCAGCTCTTATTACTGACATATTTTTGGATTATGGCGTGCACATCTGATGAAATTTCCAGCACTCTCTGAGACTTCTTATTCTGGTCTGAACTGTTTCCAAGGTAACTGAAATGAAGTGTGTCAGTAAGTGAAGTGGCAAAACCGGCTCTTGTGGGGCAAAACACAAATCACAGCAGAGGATCACAGCATTACTGCAGAAATGTGCTTGTTTTGAAGACCGAAGAGTGATATAAAGTATATGCACTTATACTGTTCACTACATACCCTACATTTACAATACCACCGCGTGACAAAGCACTGATGCCTTTTTTATGTACATGCATAAACTTTATTTTTTGATGCACAAAAAAGGAAGAATCACTGACATGTATACCCGCTCATTGAAATAGAATAGCGACAATCATGACTATGATGTCTACGCAGCTAGTTTGTTCTAGTGAGCCTAGTACAATTTAGCAAAATCATGACAAAGCATGTAAATCAAACAATCAATTTTCACAAAGAGTTAAGGTTGTGTTTTTATTTGGATCATGCATGCTTACAAGCAATAATAACAGCACTCACTTGATGCCCACAAGACAAACTACAAACGACACAAGAGCTTTGCCACTTGCAAATGTAAATGTAAATATATGTGAATGTGAATATCTAATGGAAATGGAGCAAACTTTTATTGAGGCTTAGAAAGGCTACAAGCTTCTAACACCAAACATGTATTACTGTAGATGATCGATTATACATCTGTGATATAAGGTAAAATTAGGTAAAATATTTTTTAAAAAAATGGGTCAGACTTTATATAGAAAACATTTTCACTGTGTGTGCTCCAGAGGTTTGGGATAATAACCCAATCCACACACGTGCACACACTTGATTGGAGATGTGAAGTGTGATCAGCGTAGCATGGATGCTCTTGCCCACCGCTGCTTTTAAGCAGCACCCTGGCTAAACTCGATGCACCCTGGCTAAACCATCCTCATGAAAGACACTTCCTATTTCCTTTATTGCAAACATCAGCCTCCGTAGAAACACCTTGTTACCATGACAACCACATCCTGCTTGAAAAGGAAGGAGTGTAAGAAAAAAAAAAAAAACATACACATGCACACAAAAATTCTCAGATAACGTTCTGTAAGTGGCACATTCTTCGTTACCACATACTCCTACAAAAACACCAACGCCTAGAGGATTGTGAAACTTTTTTTTTTTTTGAGCACTTTTCTCTCACAGAAAGTAAAAGCAGGTCTATTTGCTTGGAACGTAATGAACCGTATGGCTGTTTGTCTCCACGAGCCGCTCAAACCCAGACGGCTTGGTCATGCTCCAATTAAGCACAAGAGCTCTTTTTTCTGTTTTCTTTTGAAGTGAAGCACTGCTGGCAGCTTAATGACATAAAGACGATCAATCTCCAGTTGTAATTTATGTTAAAGAGACTGCGCTCCTCGAAAACCGTTTACATGGGGACAAATGGAGAGATTTCAGTCTTGTGTTTGCCGCTCCATTTGTTTTATGGATCGATGTTGCCTGTTTATTCTGACTGAGGAACAATTTGTTGCAGCTGATCAATAAATGAGTACTAGACTTTTTTTTCCTAGTTTTTTTTCCTCACAGACTAAATACTCTGGACTATTCATTCACAACAAGAGCAGAACAAGCTTCTATAGTGATGATTAACATGCCAGATTGTGCTGCATTCTGACCAGCAACTCATCCCAGATAACCCAGAGAGGAACAGCTCTGTGCTATGGCCACACTCGCTGCGTTTATCTCAACCACATGCTGGTGAGGAATGGATCCGGCTGCCAGAACTCAGCCATATCTCGAGTGTGACATGGGCCAGAGCTTACAGCTGGGTCACAGTAGAAATACTGTGCAAGCGTTAGATATGGTTGGTTGCTTTAGGCTCTAGTTAATTTAATTGACCCTCAGCGTGATTACTCTTAATCCTCTGAACCACTAATAGCTCCATCCTAGTCTGCATTCTGTGAATAATCTGTAGCTTCTCTAGTAAAATTCTTAAGTTATAATATCTTATTAGTACCTTTAGTATCCTATGGCCATGAGTGGTTCTCAGCAGAAAACAAATACAACAATTGTTTAAATAGATTCAAAATTGTGCTTGAAAAAGTTTCCTTAGCCTGCTACAATGATAAATTTTTGTTATCATACAGTATGTCTGACAGCTAATTTATGCAGTTGACAATCTACATAAACTGTGATCCACCATTGTCATGGTGATGTTTTCTCTAAATCAGTGTGTACAGAAGGAGTCTCAAGTGTCAGCACTGCTAAAATGTTACTATTGTGGATATTCTGCAAGGTTAAATTGATAAAATAAAAAAAAAAGTAGGATATTTGTCCTTTACTGATAAAAATACAAGTCAAACTGTTAGGACCCAGACTCAAAGAATGCAATTGCAGTTAAGATGTTTATTAATACACTGTTTAAGAAACACGACAATCTAAATCAGTAAGGATAATCCAAATCGACAGTCCAATAAACAGGCAAGGGTCGGGTGCTGTGCAATGGGCATGAACTGGAACAGGCTAAACTCGGAAACGAAGAAACAAAGTCAAAATCCAAAAGAGCATGCAAAGAATAAAAGGCTCGGTAACAACACTGTAACAAGTCACAGAGAGAAGAGACCGGAAGTACTATACATGAGTCTCTTACTGTATATCTGTGACTTGTAATTAGACTCAGGTGTGTTAGTATTTAGGTGAGCTGGAGCGTTGGTGTTGGGAGTTCTAGTTCTTGTTAGCTGTAGTTCTGACAGAGCACAGTTGGGAAGGGGATTATTATTCTTATTATTTTTTAAATGGGTGGGTGGGTGGGGGATTAGTCCAAGTACTGAAGAAACAAATACGTCTTGAGTCGTCATTTAAAGATTGTCTAAGACTCAGCTGTACAGAGGAAGTTCATTCCACCACAGAACAGAAAAGAGTCTGGATGAATATCACCCTGAGAAACGGCGGGACCAGGTGAGCAGTGCTGGAGGATAGGCGGGAACATGTTGTGGTGTGTGGTGTGATTAGAGCTGAGAGGTAAGTAGGTGCTGGGCAATTTTTAGCTTTGTAAGCAAGCATCAGGGTTTTGAATTTGATGCGGGCATCTACAGGAAGCCAGTGCAGAGAGCAGAGAACTTGAGAGAAGTGGAAGAACTTGGAAAGGTGAACTTGAAAACGAGACTTGCAGCTGCATTCAGGATCAGCTGCAGAGGACAAATGGTGGACACAGGCAAACCTGCCAGTCGTGAGTTGCAGTAGTCCAGTCTTGAAATAACAAGGGTTAGGGTTAGGGTTTGCATCTGAGTAGCCTGTTGGCGAATTCCTCTGATGTTGTAAAGAGGAAATCGACAAGAGCAAGTAAGGTTAGCAATGTTCGTGGAAAATGAGAGTTGATTGTCCACAGTTACCCCAATATTGCTGGCAGTGGCTGAAGGAGTGATACAGTATGATTGTTGTCCAGGGAGATCACAAAGTCTTGACCGGGGGGAGGAGTCACCAGGGATGAACAGCAGTTTGGTTTTACTCAGATTAAGTTTCAGCTGATGAGCTGCCATCCAGGGTAAGATGGCTACCTGACATGATGAGATTTGGGTGGAAACCAGAGTGTCTGAGGGAGAAAAGGAGAGAATAAGTTGCGTGTCATCTGCATAACAATGGTATGAAAAGCCATTTGATGATATGACCTTACCATGAGTCCAGGTATAAAGGAAGAACAGAAGAGGACCAAGTACTGAACCCTGTGAGACACCACTAGAGAGTCTGTGTGGGGCAGATGTGGATCTCCTCCATGTCACCTCATATGACCTATCTTCTAGGTAAGAAGTGAACCATTGCCACACTGTTCCACAGATTCCAAGGTTTATAAAAATAGATAATATAATCTTTTACTGTTCACTGTGTCACATGCAGCTGACAGGTCCAGGAGGATGAGAACAGATATATAGTTTTCTTGACATCTACAGTATGCATCTAGTTTGATTGTTAGATCAATGATTTCATTTAACGAGACATTATTATCTCTACATCCCAATCCTGGGATTTAGTCCTCGGCGATATGCTCCTTTTTTAGCGCCGATTCATTCCACTCGCTACCCACAGCAAGAGTGTGGACGTTGAGACGTTATCTGGCCACACTTTGCTTTCCAGCGAAAGACCAAACACTCTTTTAAACATTTCCAGGAAGTGGTCAAACGAGTTTGTGCTTTTGTCATTTTCATTCCATGTTGCAGTGGCCCATTTTAAGGCTTTTCCGGTGAGCATATTGATGAATTGTGCTATTTTTCCTTTTTCACTGACATATCTTGTCCAGCAAAGTAGAGAGAGCACTGGAAATAGTCACAGAGGGCCTATACTTCGCAAAGACTGGAAGTATGTGAGTCTCTTATATCTGCGTCTTGTAATTAGTCTCAGATGTGTAAGCTGGAGCGTTGGTGTTGAGAGTTCTAGTTCCTGTTAGCTGTGTTTCTGACACAAACCAATTAAATTATCAAATTGTATTAAAGTTATTGGTTAAAGAAAATTGTGAAAAAAAAAAGAAAAGTGATTCCTATTTCATTAAAACAATTAATTTGTTCTGTTCGTACATAAGAATAATTGTTCATGTGAGCATGATAATGCAGGGATCATTATGATGTCAATGGATAAATGAATGGATTTGGGCAACTTGTGGATAACACTTCAAATGCCAAGGACACTTTTTTACATGGCTGCTTATACTTACATATTTGACCTTGGTATACCCTACCAGCATAATACCAAAACAGAATCACCTTCTATGTAGTGTGGAACTCCAACAGAGGTATTATGGTTCAAATGGACCTTACTTAAAACCTAACATTCTTCAAAGATAATGCGAGTAACATGAAGCATAATTCGCTATCAATTCCCTCCTGGAGAACACAAATGTCTGGAGGCGTTGCTTGTTTAATCGTGGCAAACTGTGGCTAGATAAATGCTTCTACAGGGGAAGAAACAGCATCGAAATTAAAGCAACAACTCCCGCAAATGTATTGTAGTGATTGCATGGCTGTAGGGGATGTCGCCTCAACAGTCGCATGGGGAAATTAACGGATACAGCACGCAGGAAGTGTGTGCATGTTTGTAAATGTGTGCTTCTCTCCTGTGGACTGAATTAAAAGGTTTCCATTTCTTTTCTTTCATTTGTGTAAAGCGCAAAATGCCATAGACTGATCTAATTGGAATTTTGTGAGAAAAAAAGATAAGAACATTAATGTTTTTTCCCCTGGTATGATCTCTTACTCGAGCTGGACAGATGGGCTTTATGTTGTCGCATTTTGATTTCCATCCAAATCAGGAGGCAGTGCAATGAAAACCAAACCCTGAGATGCAAAAGATCTTTAAATCTGCCTCAGTGGTCTGATTAAAATAAACCTATTTGCATGTCCTGGCCTAGCAGATGTGTATTAGCAGAATGGATCCAGGTAATCTTCGAGAGATGGTAGAAAACAAACCTGTGCATCTGAGGTGCTTTACAGTGAGGTGAAAGAGGAAATCTTCCCTACGGGACCACTTTAAAGAAAGCGAACTGATGAGCTGAGGATGAAGGTGACTCCTGGATAAGGATTTTAAAAAACACGCTAAAAGTAAATATGGCAGATTAAGTCATTACTTCACCGAATACAACCCTTTATGGTTTATTCATCCACTTAGACAGTCTGGCTAAGAGTAAATGTTAAGTGTAGAGGTGACTCTTACACTTCCTGCTGAACACAGAAGACTGTAAAAAGGAGCAAATGTGGCTGTCTCCATGAGCTTTCCATCTAGCTTTTTTTTTTTTTAATGCAAGTTTTAAATTACAGCAAGAAACAATACTCTAAATAAAGCAGTTTGGGGGCTTGACTGGGGTGAAGTCAATAAAAATGAGATATAAAACACTTTTTTTCTTTTTGCTTCACCAAAATTCCTAAGAACAAAAATGCTGAAACATTTCTCAGTGTACTACCTATCACTCATTATATAAAAGGCTATGTGACACTGGATGCCTTTAAAGGTGAAAAGGTTTAAAGGTTTCTTAACTCAGGTCTTATACATACAGCTGGTCCTTTAATTATCTATATTTCTATTAGCATATTTTTAGGCTTTGATGTGCTAGTGATGATGGCTACACATGTCCATTTGACACATTGTTGACAAGTAATACATTTTTTATGTAAATACAGATTAATGCTGGCTTTTTCTTCATATGTAAATTTATATTTTATAATTTGCAACTGAATTTGGAGCTTATGTCCAACTTGCTATAATCTATTAGCATGCCTGTCTGGCTTGCCAATTGTTAGATTATCATATTAAATTTAAAAGGTTACTTGACAGTTTTGTCATAATTGGTTGTGCCAAGGAGGATTTGAAGGAAGGCTGGAGGGTGCTGTAGCTACCGCTTAGGATAACCATAGTACTCTCAAAAGATTTCCGTGGTTTATATTTCATGTTTTATGGTTCATATGTAAATATAGTTTAGAATTTAAATTTATAATGTATAATATATTAACCAAGGAAACTGAGTACTTTTATACAAAAATCATTGATCTGATTTAGCCTATTGGTGCAGCAGGTGCTGAACTTTTTACTTTTTCTCATTATGTCAACCAGAGAACTTTTTTTTTTTTTAAACCTAGCGTTAGCAATATCATAATAGCAAAAGTGAAAAAAGCAATAATAATAATAAAAAAAGTCTAGACATATTGTTTTGTTGTGAATATGAATATGTTAAGCGCATGACTTTTTGACCCTCTCAATTGCCTTAATGGAAATAATGCATTTGATGGTTGAGGCACAAATTCCAATTGCTTATAGTTTCCTTTATTCCTATAACATTGGTTTCATGAAACAGAACACTGTTTGTTCATTAGTTGAGGTGTTGCTCCCTGGAAGGATAAGTTTGTTATCTCAGAATCTGAAGCTGAAATAGACGCAAACAGACCCCCAAATGGCGCAGTGGTAAAGTGCTTGCCTATCATCTGGAGTTCGCTGGTTCCATCCCTGTGTGATGCTGTAGCCTCTCATAGTTGACGGTCTAGAGAGAGTTCATTGGTCGAGCTCTCTTAGTGGGATGGGAGGTACTTAGTGCTCTCACATTAATTATGGCTCTACAGCTAATCAGGGGCGTCTGTGAGCTCATGCAAGCGGAAGGAGCGGATCGCACTGTCCTCCGAGTGTGGAATAATCGAAAAGATGTGGTCGGTGGTATCACGTGGCTTGGAGAAAACACATGATGGTCTTCAGCCCTCCCAACTGAATGGTTGTAGTAGCTTTAATGTGGGAGCCCCCTAGTGATGGGGAGAAATTAGATATGACTAAATTATGGAGAAAATCAGGGGAAAAATCCCACAAACCTGTGTGTGTCCTGGTTGGGGCATAATTATGTGAAATTTTATATTCATTATGTAGGTTGGCTTGCGAACCTTCTATCCGAATATCTTTCCTTGTGAACACAGAATGAAGGAAAACTGCAAGAAAAACATTTACGTTTAGACCTCCAAAAAGCCCCAGATTCTGGAAAAAAAAAAAAGCATCACACTTTGATGTCACTTAATTTGATGTCACTTAATATAATATCACACAGAAAGTTATTAACCACTTATCGGCATAAGTTTAAGCATTATCACAGCTGACCCGTTTGAGATATTAAAAATCCCTCCACAATTTTTCATCCTCAATGTCTTAAGATCACATTGGCCTGGTTTTTTGGCAATTGTATAAATCCCCTAGGAGGAGTACATCTTCAATTCAATTCAATTCAATTCAATTCAATTTTATTTGTATAGCGCTTTTAGCAATTGTCATTGCCTCAAAGCAGC
>JAQQZT010000005.1:24410531-24427541 GCA_030068275.1 Clarias platycephalus
CATTTACATTTCAAAAAAGGAACATAAATAAACTCTTGTGACAGTAAAAAGACTGAAATCACCATAATTCCCTCAGAATTCCAGAAAAGCTGCTAAAATAATTTTTTTTTAAAGTACCATATAATTAATTGGCATTACCTGAAACAATCTTAAATTACTTTAAAATGGATGAAAAATAGCTTTTACCCTAAACATCATTAAATCGACTGACATGACATTACATTTAAAACATTTAAAAGTGTCTCATACTGTATATAATTGTAAATGATGTAAAAATGGTTAAACTTACAATTTATTACTTAAAAATGACCTTAAATAATTTAAAATAAATCAAACCTTAAATAAAATTGAAATATGTGAATTAGCGTATCTTACATTTAATTTTAACTTAACAAAAATAATTTAAGATTACCTAATAATTAAGATATATTAGTAATATAATTAAGTTGCGTTAATAATATTATGTTTACCTCAAAATTACATATAACCTAAATTAATTTGTATAAAATAAAAATTTATATGACCTTAAAATATCTAAAAATAAATTGCCTTTGTCTTCTTTAAATTCCTTTAATATAATATTAAAATGTACCATGTGAATACAATGACTTTTTGTGACCTTTACTTACATAAAAAAAAAAAGTAAAATAAAGAAAGTGTCTATGTTTGGCTTTGCCTAACTGGTTTAAAATATAGTAATTTTTTTATTTAGATTAACAGTGGGACAATGCAGTAAATTTCATAATTATTGCCACCCTCTAAGAACTTTATAGCAAGTAAAATCTATGCAATTGCTTTTATTATATAAGTAGCATACAACAGTAGCTCTGTGACGTCGATGTTTACCTTCACATGATCTTTAATTCCTGCTCTTCATCCTCCAGCTGAATAATTCACTCCGTTCCATCTAATTCCCCGAGCTGATCTCAATAATGGCTTTTAAATGAGCGAGGTTTGCAGGTTGTACGCTACACGTCGGGCCGCTGTAATTACACACCTGAAGGAGACGTCGGCTTTCCGGGGTTCTTCTCACACTTTCGGGTCATTAAGTCCTGCACGGGTTATTAGGCAGAGACGGTGTAAGAGTCAGTAATGTGCAGTAATCCTTCACGCTCCTGAACGTCAGTTCTCTGCAGATCTGTGCCCGCTAAGACGACCTTAACCCAATTAGGCAATGTGGCACATGATGTTTCTCAAAGTGCAACATGGAGAAGTAAACAGAGAAAAAGTTTTACTTTTTCAGATTTTAAGCTCATTCAGTTCTTTGTTATGTTTGTACACAATGAAATTTTGTCATTAGAGCACTGATTAATATGAACACCTGACCACATTTTCCTTTTTAAACTAAGTTGTCCATCCATTCATCCAACCAACCCTGCAACTGTCCTTGATTTATAATTGATTCAAACATGTGTTAAATCAAATTTGTGACTTTTTTCCTTTCTTTTATTTGAGTTTTATACCACTGACCTAAAGGTTTGTGGACACCCGGCTCTCCCCATCATATTCCTCCTTGCTGCTCTAATAAGCTTCACTCCACTCTTCTGGGAAGGCTTTCCACTAGAGTTTGTGTTCATTCAACTACAAGAGCATCATTAATCTGAGGCACTGATGTTGGGATGTCGAGGAGGCTCCAGTCCCAGCACATGGTGTTCAGTGCGGTTGAGTGCAGGACACTCGAGTTTTTCCACACCATCCTTAACAAACCAGGTCTTCATAGCTTTGTTGATCTCACGGGGACATCATCATATTGGATAAGGGTTTAGGTTTTATATCCCTGAAAACTTTCTGCACATTTCTGCAATAGAAATTTGAATGAATGAATCATATACTGTACAGTGTTGAGAAAGAAAGAAAAGAAATTAAACATGAATTATTGAGTGTTATAATTGTATAACTACATCATTATTTTACTGTTTGCTTTAGGACCAGAATTCTGTTGTTTCGCCAGAAATGTTTTACTGTTTTACGAGACATACTGTAATGTTGACTAGACAATGAGAGAAACACAGAGAGAGAGAGAGAGAGAGAGAGAGAGAGAGAGAGAGAGAGGGAGAGAGAGTTTTTGAGACTTGTTAAAAGCTAAGAGCTGTGATGTGAATCTTTTAGACAGTAAGTGCTGGGCAGAACCACTACATGCCAAATCACTGAGAGAGAAAGAGTGAGAGAGAGAGAGAGAGAGAGAGAGTGTAAATGAATCACTGAAGCATGGATAGGACCTGATCTGGTGAAGGAGATGAACAGAAAGCAAAGCTCTGTTTCTTTACTTAAAAAGAGACGAAATCAGCCATTAAATCTGTTTCAGGACCCTGTCGCCCTGCTGACAACATTCACAAAAGCATAACTACAGTAAATGAAAAGGAATGATTATTATACAAACAGAAAGAATTCTGGATTTTGATTCATCAGAAGGTGTTTATGAATTTTCTGAAACTGTAGCTCTGACAGTAGTGCAACTTAAATAATTCAATTGAAATTAACTCATTGAGGAAATTAAGTAAGTTCTTAGACTTTACACAATGTATGTGTGTGTGTGTGTGTGCTCAGTAATTGTTAGAGTGCTCACTTGAAACATTAACCAATCACACAATAAAAGCAGACACGGTCAGGGTGAGGTCATCTAAATTAACGACCTTTTGCCCTTTAAAGAAATGGTCCGGTGAGTAATATCGTTCCTGTGATTATTGGCTTCTTGTTGCCTTGCTCTTTCTGTACTAGACACAATTGATTCTCGCCCTGTGAATTTTTTTTCCAAATACGTGGCGAAGCTGGAACGCAATCCAAGGCCGAATCAATTTAGCGGCGAGCGCCAGCGCCTTATCATCTCTAATATGATCATATAGAGAGATGGAGGACAGCAAGAGGACATTTCTTTGTTCTGAGGCTGAACAGCTTTTCAAATTAGCGACCCCTGATCCTCTATCACTCCTCTCCCGCTCTTTCACAGCAATTTGGGTTTTTGTACGCGGCTCCAATCGCAGAAATAGGCCGAGGCGATTCAAATGAGCTGTCCGCGCTGGTTCTATATCGAGTGATGTGGAGATTTGAGAGCCAGTTATCATTAGAGAATATTATCAGGAGCCATTATTTTTATAATAAAGCTTGACTGCACTGGCTCACCTTCTGCAGAAAGCACTAAATTGTACAGCCTCAGGCTGATTAGCTATTTAATTTTTTTTTTTTTATAAATTATTTTTGAGTTCTTTCTCTTCTTTGTCTGTAAACACTAATAGTATTTTAAGGGTGGTCAGAGTCACTCTGGTGATGGGTTTCTGGTGATGGGATGACACAATCCTTTGTGATACCACAAACATGACATAAGAGACATGAGCATCACCATTTTAACATTTTGTTGTTTCTGTTTCCTTTGCACTCAGATTTCAAACTTTGAACTAATCTGCATGTCTTTGGACTGTTGAAGGAAACCAGAGTATCCAGAGGAAACCCACCAAACACGGAGAGAACATGCAAACTCCATGCACACAGACACGAGGCGGAAATCAAACCTGGGTGGAATCAAACCCGGACCCTGGACAGAGCCGCCCTCTTATCACAGTCATTTTTAACATTTTAATGTCTTTGTGTAGGTTTTAAAAAGTTATTCAGTAAAATATCCACTATCTAGCATATAGCCTTAGCTAGTGTTGATGTGTACATTTCATTGCGTTCTGTTTATTTATGAATATTTTACTCTTTACGGTTACATTCTGTGAAAGAGCATTACAAAAAGAAACCTTAAAATGGCACAAATGCTGTGCATTTGCATTTTTTTCTGTAAAAAAAAAAAAAAAAAAAAAAGATACTCAGATTGGTTTTACTTATATTTTGCTCCCTCTTGATGTGCATTTGCAATATTAACAATTCTCTTATGAAGGTTGGATAAAGGAAAAATATCCCTTGCTGTCATTTATACCTCATTTGGAACCCTTACAGCTCCTATAGTGATCAGTACAGCAGAAGTCCTTTTATCTTTACAAGTAGAACCCATTCTGAAGGCAATTTTTTTTTCATATTGCAAGTCCTTAAATAATTTAGCAATTTTACTAAGTGTTAAATGTCTGACAGACAGCTAAAAAAATACTGAAGATTCATTTTGAATTTCCCCACTTAGTACCAGAGGTGGAAAGTAACTACATTTACTTTCCACCTCTGCTTAGTACCCATATAATGGCAACTTTCTTAGAAAAAAGGGTTTATTTAATGACTAAGGCTTCCAGGAGGGGTTTGTTTGTCCTGAAGACAAAAGCATCCAAACATTGCAATAACAAACTCTACACCCATGAACCCTCCCCTTTCACCAAAAAAAAATAAATATTCCCAAAAAGCTTGAATAACCAAATGCACTTTCAGCCCAGACTTAAATATTAAGATTGTGTCTGATTCCTAAATACTAATTGAAAGGCTTTAAAGGAAAATCTCTGCCTCCTGCTACAGTTTTTATTATACAAGCAACCAACAAATATACCAACAAATTGCCTGCACCCTTTGTTTGAACTAGGTGTTGTCGATTCGATAATACCAGCAGTTCACTCAAGTACTATGAAATAAATCCTTTCAGTGTTTTATGGTTCAACAGTAGAAATTTTACTGGCAGCCAGTGTAGTGTGGATAAGATAGAGGTGAATATTCGTTAACAATCTCTCAGATAATTTTCGGTCGCATTTTTATTTGTTTACATATTTATTTATTTATTTATTACTTTTTAAAATGATAATTGGTTCATTAAAAGGAATAATTGCAAAAAAAAAAAGAGAAATTTATAGAAAAGTGTTTGAGAAGCTTAGTTGTTTAAAGTTCAGTTAAATATAGATTTCTGTATTTAAAAAACTGTAAATCTGGTGTAAAAAATGCATTTGGGGCAAAAACAAGAAACTCTTTTCCTTTCTATTCTTTTTAAACTCTTTAGTTAAAAGAATATACATTTTTCATTTTATCTGGAATTTTCTGGAAGTCAAACGTGATGCATAATGTGTATTTTGCTTGGTGAGAAGCATTAAAAGTCCTGATAAAACAAAGTAATAATACTTCCTTATATGAAGAAATAATTGAAACACACACACACACACACACACACACACACAAAGGCGTACATGTTATTGTTTTCCCGCCCGTGTTAAACAGCGTGTCCTTGTTATGGCCTCGTTCTGCTTTGTGGTTATCCGGGCTCATTTATCCGCCTCACCCAAATGAGATATTGTTAGTGTGATATATTCTTAAGTGTGAGCTTTAGCAACATTTGGCAGCGTGATCTCCTCCGGATCATACAAATCTGTTACGGCTCCAAAATCTGCTGGAGAGAAACAATAGACGACTGCAGCCAGCTGGCGAGCTCAGAGACCCGCTTTTATTTTATTATTATTACAGTTTTTTTTCTTTAGCTGGTTATTGCCAACAACTTGTGGATTTGTTTATCTCACCTCCGTCTCACACAACATGCTTCAGTTAAACTTGTTAGTTGGGATTTAATATAAAGTTGGAGTGAGGGGGCTTCAGAGCACGGTATACATAAAAAAACACAACAACAACACTATTCAAAGTAAAGTGCAATAAACAAACAAACAAACAATGCAATTAATTTTCACATTAAAATTCAAATCTATAAATATTCATTATAAATAACTAGCCATAAAATCACTAGACTTACCAAATCAACCTTTTCAGCTATTCATAAAATGAATGATGATAAATTACAGGTGCTATTTAGCACTTAGCAGTAAAAGTACTTAGCACTTTTTCTTAAAAATACCCCCAATCCTTCTACACAGGGTTCTTTGGGTAATTACAGGCTTTCTTCTCACCTATTAGATTCTTTCCAGTATTTTTATTTTTTTTAACAAGGAAACCCTCTGTTGTAGAGTTATAATGCTTAAAAGAACATTAAAGAACTCTTGAATATTCAAGAGCAACCATTCTATGACATACTGATAATTTGTTATTTGTGTAATCAGTCCTAATTTCAAGAAAAGAGCCAATTAAATTTTATCAGATGCTATAAATGCATACGAGATTATCAATTATGTAGGAACAGCTATTTTACAGAGGTTTTAAATAAACAGTATGTTATGGTGAAGTTTCATTCTTAAGGTGGAGATGTTTATATAACATTAGTGAAAGTAGTCTCCAGCATCAGCGCTTTTGTAACTTTCATTCATTGTCTATATTGCTTATCCTGTAAATGGTCACAGGAGGCCTGGAGCCTATCCCAAGAGACTTTGGGCACAAATGGCGCATTGGCCACAAGACAGGGTGTAACCTATTCAGAGAGCCAATCTATTGCAGGGCAGACACACACTACAGGCAATTTGGGAACACCAAATAACCTAACCAGCATGTCTTTGGGCTGTGGGCGGAAACTGGAGTACTCAGAGGAAACCCACCAAGCATGGGGAGAACATGTGAACATTAGCAGTGCTAACCAATATGCCATTGTGCCACCTTTCTTTGTAAGACTCAAAGATAAAGCTGTAATTCGATGTTTTCCTACATCTTCAGCACAAGGAATTTACACTTCTTTACAGTTTCTCAGTAACACAAGTTTCTTACATTTAGTTCCAAATTGGAAGGCAGGTGGCCTTCAGTCCACTTAGTCAATCAGTGAACATGAAGTGCCAGGTACAGTACCACACAGTCACCCTTGCGCGCATTTCCCTTGGGAAGGAGGTATGTTGGTGGAGAACTTTACACCTGTCCAGTCAACTGCAGGCAGCTTTCCACTATGATGGCCTGGAAAGGGTGTGTTTCAGTCTAGTGGAAGATTAATTCATTGGTATCCCAGGCTCAGTAGAAGACAGAATTCATTGCATGCACTGTTTCTGAAAGGCATTTTGTCTCCTCAAATTTCCGGTCAACAGCAATAGACCGGAGACATTGAGGATGACAGTGGTGTTCAGCAGTCAGATATTTAAATCTGTGGATATTGTGGTGGTTGACTAGATAGGCTGGAGTCATTGGATTACTGATTCCCCAGTCGACTTACTGTACCTGCATCACCAGATATATGAACACTCGCCATAGGGATCCTGATGCAATAACTTGAGAAAGAAAAAGAGAAGGAAAAAAGAGACTGGTGAAAGAATGATGTTTATTGCCGCGATAATATAATTGAGGATAGAATCTAACCTGTTACAGCATTAGCTATAACTATAAATGGATAGAAGCTATCACATGTTGAGTAAACACAATGATAATTGTTAGGATTTGCTGTGGTGTAAGAAGGTGAATGTTCCGTGTTAGTTATTATTCTATAAATACAGGATTGTGTTCTGTAATTAACAGCTGAATTATTTAAAATGTTAACCTAGCTGTATTTTTTTAGCTGTTTTGTGTGTACGTGT
Source organism: Clarias platycephalus (assembly GCA_030068275.1). Lineage (NCBI taxonomy): Eukaryota > Metazoa > Chordata > Actinopteri > Siluriformes > Clariidae > Clarias > Clarias platycephalus. The sequence continues at coordinate 24,417,866 of JAQQZT010000005.1, forward strand.
GTGGTGTGTGTGTGTGTGTGTGTGGTGTGTTACTGTAGCGTTCAAAGTCATTCCCCTCACATAATTTTCTCTCTCCAAACACCATGTGAACTCTTCTGACATTTTTATTTCTTCGTGTCTCCACGGCTCAGGTGCAGGAAGTCAAGACTGAGAGTCAAGAGGCATGAATTAAAAGGATTAGTGAATTTGTATTGCTGTAAACTCCTTATCTCGGCCTCCCACATGTGACTACATTTTCACGCCGTTGTTTGCACACAGGGCTGCACATTTTGAACATGTGTTATTAGCCGCTAATCTCCAAACAAACATGTCTCTGCTGAGAGCAGAGCAACAGGTTCAAGAGGCATTCTGCAGAAGCGCCGCTGGATGGAGATGGAGAGAGTTACCACGGAGATGTGTTTCTCCTCCTTCACTGACTGCGGGGTTTAAAATGTCAGAGTGATGAAGCGGAGTTACTGTACTGTCAGCACCCTGGAGTGGATTATTCTCCACTAACATCAAGTCTCCGAGTGTTTCATTCCTCTTACAACAATTACAAATTTTAATAAATGAAAGAACAAATTATCATCTTCAGGACAGCAGTGTTTGCACTTTGCCTTCTTCTTCCATCTAGCCTTTCTTTTTTTTTCTATCAAAAAAAAAAAAAAGATTTGAAAATTCACCAGTCCTTTGTTATAATGCTTTTATTCACTATGACTGTTTTAATTTCCTGGATGTCTCAGTATTTTATCTTTTTATAGCTTACAGGAAGTTTTAGTACCACGCTTATCAGAAGAAAAGAACCCGACTGAATGTCAGTGTGTGTCATGGGAAAAACTTTTCATCGTTGTCTCGTCAATGTACTCAATAAACCTTTTGCTACTAGAACCTGAACAGAAAACCTGGATAGCTAATCAAATGCTTCAAAAGGATGCTGAATTCAACAAGAACAAGTATTAGGAACATGGATGATAATATATGTATATATATGTATTACTATAAGTAATATAGTATAGTAAATAAATGAATGATCATATATAATATTTTACAATAGTTAGTTCAGACTGTGTAATATGACTGGATGACCGGCACAATGAGTGGTGACAATAGATGGTAATAGCACTGGAAGCATGGGTGAAACTACATGGCAAAAAACACATTTAAATCTAGTCATGGTAGTACTTTCTGCACGAAAAAACACCTGATAATGTCATCCAAAAAAAAAAAAAAAACAATTTAATTGCTAATAATTAATAATAATTAATGCCTCTGAGCCATCCATGTCCTTTTATTTATGGCTACTAAGCTAAGTACAGTAGCTCCTAACACAAGGCTGATTTTTAAATTACTCTCCAGCTTTCAATTTAAATTTCAATTTGGGATTCAACCTGGAAATTAATGGAGCTGATATTCTAAAGCGGAATAAGTGAAAATATAAAGAGAAACTTATTAGATTTACAGGACTGTCCATCACCTCCATGGTTTATTCTCCTCACCTTTTGGCTACACAGTACTGTTAAAATTCTAAAACTCCTTTCCTAACACTAACCTTCAGTCGCTAACTGTTTGCAGTTAGTTCACCTGTTGCAGAAGGATGTGTTTTGGCGGAGCAAAATAACTGGGTAAATAGACAAACAAATTATAATCTTTTGATAATGAATGCTGTTTGTGGAACTATTGAATAAAAGCAATATTACACTTAAAGTCATGCTCTTGTGCTAAATTCCAGCACAGTTGGATATCATCAGTTTCAAGCTACACCTTTATGCCTTCAGCAGTGCTGATATCCTGCACAACAGCACTCCCTCTAGTGTGCATTGTTGTGCTAGTTCTAAGTTAAAGTTAATAGTTAGAATAAGTTAATAATATGAATTATATTATTAATGTATTAATTATTTGTATTCATTATTATTTATAGTTAATAAGTTACTATTACTATTTACTTTTCAGTGATAATAAATTAAGGACATAATGATTATATTATTCATTACGGAAATCCTTTTGGTGGATTGATTGTTTCTGCCCCAAAGTATATCTACCTACGGGAAAATGCCAGATTACCAATCGAGCCCTGGATGGTGGTGACAACACACAAAGGTGGAAGCAGTGGTGATGCATTATACCCAAACATTTAACCAGATCATGGCCATAGCCCTGGAGTCATAATTGGAGAGGATAATTAAATTTTTCAAGCAAATGATCCAAACGTCTTTTTGAGCCAGTAATTTTTCCTTCAGTCTGTCCAGTTTCTCCTGATGAATGTCATGTGGCCACATTATTCAGCCTTGTTTGACTCCTTTGTGATCTAAGCCATGTCTAATGCCTCCTCAGGGCAGTAAAACTCCTCTCAGGAGGTAGGAACGAGCAGTAAAAGCATTAATAATACTTCCACCTGACTGATGAGACCTCATATCTCTGATCCTAGCAAGTATGGCACCCTGGGCGAACTCTCTTTCAGTACCCCACCAGAGAAAAAGATGAAGAAAGGTTCTATTACAACGGTACTGTTATTTCCCCAACATTTGGGCCAGCACAAGTATAAATTATTAAGCACAAGTATATTCATTAACAACAATTTATCAAATGTTATTCTTCTTTCTCTTTTTGTCTAAACTGGGCATCTGATTGCTTTGACCTTTCCTTATTTTGTATTTTTTCATTTGGCTAACATCAGGACATTACACACCTCCCATTAGGAGTCAAGACTAAACAGTTTCACCATGGGGGGTATGCAGATCGGTTTTATATTATGCTTAATGATTTGACACAAATGAGAAACAAAATGTCTGTGACACTATATAGTGTGTATTCACTGTGCATTCATTGTGAAGAACCTGCAGTTTATTAGGTGTGATTGATTTTACTAATTGCATTGCTTTATAAAATTAGAAATGCACTTTTCCCCCCGCTCTCCCCTGCACTCAGGCTTCCAGTGGTGAGACCTAGGGTGGTATACACCTCATCGCCCCCTCCCCATCTAGTACACTAAGTGAGAGATGCTCTCGGGCAGTAGCCTGCCTCACAAACTAGAATCATGGCTGCAACCACATAGTGACATGAACAAATGAGAAACAGAAAAATGATCGTGACCACCATTTCGTTTTCTTTGTGTCGCCATTGGCACAATGCTTTTGCCCATGCAGCCCATTTCTAAATCCTTCTCCGCAAAGTTATCACAAAGGTCTTCCTCTCGTAACAATTTTCCGTTTATGAGCATCACCCTCAAACTTCCTCATGTCTGACATTTCGAGATAGGTAGCCTAGAGCTTCACCTGTCAATCGCATTTGAATACATCACAGACCAAAACTATTCCTCTACATCATTTTAGGCTGCCTAAAATGTCATCACTAAAAATGCAATACATTACAGTATTGCGTTACTTTTATAGCATGTTACTCCCATCACTGCTTCTGTAACAATTATTAATTAACATATTAAAAAGGAGTATAATTGGGGAGAATTAATTAATGGGATATTAGATGCTGAGAATCATGAAAATCAAGAGGAGATTAAAGATTACTAATCGATGGGAAAAATACCTCCAGAACTGTCAATCATTCCAGACTTAAAGAAATTGGTGCACAGACTGACGGGATGCCTGCTTTGCATCTGAAAAACTGGCTTCCCTGGAACTCCTTTAACTGCCTAAACATGTGGAAATGGCTTGGAGGTACTATGGGACAGGACTGTACAGGAGATGTGGCAATAACTCCCAGCCGAGTTCCTTTAATGTGCAAGTGGTGTCGGTGTATGATTGTATCACATTGTTCTGACAGACAGAGAATGGAACAGAAATGCTGGATAAATTCTCACCAAGTCATTGAAGAGATGCATCACTGATGGACGTATGACCTTCTTTAAAATTTTTGCTCCGTTCAAATGCTTTCACCGTACTGTGCTTAAAGTCGCCTGTAGAAATCGGTTTTACACCTTCATTCACCAGAAATTTCATCACAAGTCCCGGGTTGGCTTGAACACCCATTGTAATTGTACAGTATATGTTTAGTATTATTTTAAAAGCAAAAAACACATTATGTTTGTAAAGGGAAATGGAACCTGTCCTCGACTCCTGTCCTTCAGTACTGTTCTGCGGTAAATGAAAGTGTATTTAAAGAATCACATTGAAACGTAGACTCCTGAGACAGTCAGCGTGACAATGTTCTGGATAATCAAGGGTATCATTAATTCACATTTATTCACCGTAGGCATTCTCTCAGCTGCTCGTTTGTCTTAAGCCTTTTTTTTTTATCTTTTGAAAAGGCAGGTATATTTCATGCTCATAGCACCTGTAATGAGTTTTCTAAATTAATCTTTGAATCTTTAAATTGACTGTATAATTTTTCCTATTGCCTATTCCTCTGTGTTTTTTTTTTATTTTTTTGTTTTTTTTATTGACAGGTTTAAATGTTGGACAGCTTTCATTAGTGTTTTAGTCAATATACTGTACCATAACCTCTCGACAAAAATTATGAAATTTTTGTAGCTGAATCACAGATATGACACAAACATTCTGGCTTTGTGAAACACATCTCAAACAAATTGACTTACATTATTTTATATAATGGCATTTATTAAAAATAAATAGAGAAACAATATGGAATTACTCGATGTTAAAGAAAAAAATGGAAGCATCTGAAACAAATACAGACACAAGTCTAAAAATGCACATTAGTCTGTTGTTTAAAGAGTTATTTTATCTTAACAAGCTGATTGATTTGGTTAACTGAAAGAAAACATAGCTTTAACAATGGAGTCGGAAAATGAAACAATGGAAATAATTATAAAATCCTTTCTGACTGAAAATTCAACATGGAGTGTGGGATAAGATGTTTTTTTCCCTGTCAATTATGTCTAAAATTTAGTGCAAGTCAAAATAACATCCTAAGGTTATATAAGGTTATACAAGGTTAGTGACATTTAGCAAGTAAACACTCCGCCATATTAAAGTTTTAGGTTTCAATTACTATGAATAAAATGTATTTCTTTTATCACTTCTAGTTTTATTGGATTGTTCCCATTTTTTTGTGTCACCTTGTATAAGGACACCATCAAAGTACCAGGAAAACTTCAAACAATATGCCTTGAGAAAGGAACATTCAGAACAAAGCAAATGGGCGGAAACAGAAGACCGTTAATGATTGTGACAAAGCTGTGAGAAATCATAAAGATTTACATCCAGAAACATTTAAATAGAAAAAGAAAAGCAGTTACAAGTGGGCTGTTTGATCTGGAAACAATTAAAATAATTGAAAAGTTGCTTGAGGTATCTTTCATGAAGCCTGAATGCTCAGATATAAAAATAAATAAATAAATAAATAAAATTATTGTGTCAAATGTGTGATTTGTTTGTTAGCTCTAAAGTAAAGTAAAACATTTGAATCCTCTTCTTTTTTTCTGATTTTTTCCGCCACTTTTTGCCGGCAGTTGTACTGAAGGTTGTTATTGTTCATACCACTACTCAAAGGGATGAATCTGAAAGCTTATGTAAGCTAAGTAGATACTCTTTTACAGCAAAATTTACAAATCTAACAAAAAAAATCAGACGTCAGAATTAAGGAATTAAAACAGATTGGTTTATATAAAAAAAAATGAACTGTGGATTGATTAAAAGCTATGCAGGATCAACATTAACCTGGCTCCATCCGAGATGATTCCTGCTCACTTTACATAAAAAGGCAGAAATTCTGGTGGTTTTTCATGATAGATCATGTTCAGCAGTCTTGTCTCCGCTACCAGCTCTAAGCACTCCAGGGGAGTGCCCAACAGCATTTTTGATGAGTTTGCTAGGTTTCTTAGAGTCACTGCTACTGACGCTGATGTCCCAGCAAATGGAAGCAAAGAATATTGCTAGATATTGATAAAGATATTGCTAGACACAAAGTGTAAAGACACAAGTAGAATATGTAACCTCAGTGTTACAGTATCTTAACGATTGAGAATGGTCCAATACAGAATGAGAGGGGTTTGTGTGGATTCTTTGCATGTTCACTTTAGATGTCCAGGGAATTTGCTAGAGTGCAGCATCAGCACTTAAATAAAGTAGAAACAATTTAATAACAAAAATGCTGAAAGACCCCTGACAGAGTAGACTAAAAATCTCAGCAGAAATTATTTAACCTGCCATAAGTTCCTTAGAAGAAGAAACAATTACTGGAAAAAAAACTGGAAGGCCGCTGAAAAAAAACTGGAAGACGACTTGTACATGTGTTGCCATGTTTTAATATACTAGGAGTGCCATGAGATTACTGTTTGATGATGTTTAAAAGTAATAAATAAATAAATAAATAAATAAATAAATAAATGTTGAATGGAAGGCATGAGGCAACAAATTCATTTTCATGGGGCATAAATTCTTTAAAAACTGAGTTACAGTAGCTCTGAAAACAACTCTGATAGGACAGTGTCCAGTTGTGTAAAGAATATAAGAACAATAGTAGGAATAAAAAAAAGTTTTCTTATTTACATTAATTTTAATAATAGTAAGGAGATTTATTTTTTGCTAAAAAAAAAAAAAAAGTGAAACTTAATTGCTCAAACACTTCCCTCGTCAAAACATCCCATTATCTTATATTATTATATTATTATTCATTTTAAGATATAATTTGAGGAAATCCTTTATTGTCTCCTTGGTGATGAAGAATATGGACCACAACAACTGAAATGCAGTAATAAAGTTCCGTTCACTTTATGAGTTGCATTTGAATTATATAAATATTATGTCCGTGTTTCGTTGGGTTTTGGGGAAACAGTGTGAAAGCATTTCAAGCTCTGGTGTGATGTTATTTCTCCATCCTACACTTTTGTCCCTCATGGGATTGCTGTTAAATTTGGATCTCTGTTCTAAAAGCCTCTCTCTCGCTTTCTCTTGCTTTCTTTCTCTTTCCACTGCTTTTTTATTTTCTTCCTTTCTTCCCTTCGTCTTTTAGCCTCGCTCTCTCTCTCCCAGCGGTCTCTCTTTCTCTCAGCCTTTTATTTTCGTCTCTGCTCACAATAGCTGGAGTTTCATTTCCCCCGCGGCAGGTCCGCCGCAGTCGTCTGCTTCTCCCTCCCTCTCCGTTTCTCTCTCTGCTCGTTCTCCTGCGGTGCCTTTGACTTATTACCCACAATCCCCACCTGCAGAAGCCTGATGTTCTCACTTCATCTCTATCCTGTGTGATCCAATCAATATTCTTCTGCAAATAGGGGTGACCGCCTGGCGCTCCCACACAAGAAGTGATTTTTCTTTCCCTCTGACAGGCTCCTAGAAGTACGTTGATGCTCTGCAGAGAGATTTAATGGTCGTTTAATAAAAAATAGTGTCCGTTTGCTGAAATGGTGAGTGACACTTGTGGAAGAATAGCCATGTAGAAAGTGAGCGTGTTCAGAAAAGAGAAGTTTAGGCCAGATTAAGTTCTTCTCTATTAAGTCTCCTGAGAGTACATACTGTATGTGCTGATATACTGTAACACCACAGTACAGTCTAACGCTGAGGTGTTTCTTAGCGTGTCACTTTGAGGAAATCCTTAAGTCTTTCATGTATAGAACCTCGAGTAGATGGCTCCTCTGTTTGAAAATGGAATCCCTTTAGAAAGATGAAACAACTTTAACCCACTTTTTCAATGGATTGATTTAGTCTTGGCTACTTAAATCTAAAAACCAATCCATTATTTATGTGGAGAACGTTCCTGAAATTCAGAGATGTGTTATGCAGCAGCTTATGTGGATTTTCTGAGCTCCACATTGAAATGATTAAGATCACCTCCAAGCAACATTGCCTGAATATTCTTGAGCAGAAGCACCCAAGATGAAGCTTTTCTATAGTTCCTGGTTGTAAAATGTAATATTCTGGAACAAAGCAAGAAATAACTTTAAAATGAAAAAAAAAAAAAAAAAAAAAACAGTAATATGATGTGGTCTGAAAGAGAATACTTGTGAAGAAATAAATCTACAGCCTTTGATCAGCACTCGTATTCTTATTTTACGTACTAATTTTACTCTCTCATTCTCTAGACCGGTTATTCTGTACAGGAGGAAGCATACACCCTGAATGGGGTGCCAGTCCATGAAAGGGCACAAACACAAACACACACTCTCACACTCTTACTCACAATACAGGCAATAAAAAAAACACCAATTTGCCCAATCTGTATGTCTTTGGACTATGCGAGGAACCTAGAGTACATGCAGAGAACATGCAAATTCAACTCTTACACACAACAAACCGGAGGCAGCAATCGAACCCTGGAAATGTGAGGTCACAGTGCTACCCTCTATGCAGTGCTGTGAAAAAGTATTTGCCTCTTCCTGATTTTTTTTTTTTTTTTTTTTGCATATCCGTCACATTGAAATGATTCAGCTCATCAAACTAATTTTAATATCACACAAAGAAATCCCAAGTAAATACAAAATCCAGTTTTTAAGTGATGATTTCTTTGTGTAATATTAAAGCTTGTTTGATTATCTCAATACTTTAACGACTTTAACTGTGACAAATATGCAAAAATAAATAAATAAATTCAGTAATTCAATTCAAATCAATTCAATTTTATTTGTATCAAATAAAGCGCTTTTAAGCAGCTTTACTCAATCATGAGAATTATGGATATTAAATAAATATAATTAAAATAAAATAAATATTTATTCACAGCACTGTACCACTGTCTGCTGCTGTCTCATTTCACTTTTTATTTAAAATGTGTTTTTGATCATTTGACAGCGCCTCCCTCAAGTCACAGATTTGTTCTGACCTAAGCCACGCCTCTTTTTTTGGACAAACTCCATCCATGTGCAAACCCCCTTACATTATGTCTGTTTATACCAGACTGTCTTAAAAATCAGAGGCTGCCATGTTCCTGAAGCACCCGAGTGCAAGTTCACGCTTCGTTTCTGAGTTTTGTGGAAAACTCTTAAACCTGGTGCTTCATTAATCTGTAGGTCTCGGAGTTTTAAGAGTTGTAGAGTCATTAGCTCTGCCAATACGAGACATTTTATTGCACTTTAAATTGCTAGTGAGCAATTACGCAGCTCACACACTGATTATCGGGGTCACGGGTGGGAAAACATGTCGAGTATAAATCCAGCAGCGAGGTGTGAATAAGCAAATGAAGGGTTCTCCTGCAGAAAAGCAGAAGAGTGGAACGATTTGTCAGGTGTGTAAACAGGGTTAGAGCAGCCAAGTGCAGTATGTCCGACTGAGCCTGAGGCACAGCACTAGCGCCACTGTTCCAAATATCACTGCCATAATCTCATTATCCAGAAACAGGCATGTGGAGGTCAGAACCAGCAAACAGCTACAGCTAGGAGTGAAAAGAACAACAATGGGAAAAAGTCATAACAGTCAAAAATAACACTCGTGCAGGGGTGCAGCTCAGAATTAACTTTCAAGATGTTGGTTAAGAAAAGTGACTAAAAGTAGGGTGTGATTACACTGGGTTAATAAGACTGACTCTTTATGATCTTTAAGTCGCACCATGAGCAGATCCGGATCACTACTCAGTCTGAGCTTTTTCTTTTTTTTCTTATCTTTTTTAATTGGATGTCTTTGACTTTTTGTTTGCTCCTTCTTTCATTCATTCTTTCTTTTTGACTATTGATTAATGATTTGGTTTTCATTTCCTATATCTTGCCTTCACATTTTTTGTCTATCTACAGATGGGGCCTTTAAGACTGCGCATGTTTTCCCGCGGGATGCCGCAATTTAGCGCGCGGCATGCCGCG
>JAQQZT010000005.1:24433185-24443874 GCA_030068275.1 Clarias platycephalus
GAAAAAACACAGTAAAAATAATATGGTATTTTTACTGTTAAAAAATGTGAAAAAAAGTTAATTTTTCAGTATTGAAAAAATACGTAAAAAAACAGTCGACTTAGTAATTTACAGATAATGTCTGTAATTTTACAGAAATTTGTATGTAGTTTAAAAATAAAGGAAAACTACTATAAAATTTTAAAGTTATTTTCCGTAAAAAAATTTTTTTACAGTGTATCGGCTATATATACTTATAGAATTTGTAGTATCACTGGAGCACCACTTCATAGTGCATCACCCCATTTTGCTCTACTTGTGGCTAGATGTTCAGGATGTTTCAGGATGTTCCAGGACCTCCAAGAAGTCAAGATCTTACTCCATTTTTTTTCCTGGGAGGCTACGCAAAGGAGGTGGTGTACAGGACAAATCCTTGCACTCTAGAGGACTTAGAGGCACAAATGGAGGTTCTCAGCAATATCCCAAACGACTTTCTTCAGACAACTGTGGATTCCATTCTCGCTCATTTGGTTGATGTCCTCAGTGCCTATGTTGAAATTTAAAGATCTGCAGTTTTTTTTTTCATTTAATAAAGTACAAGTGCAATTTGTTTCAATAGATTTGTAATTAAAACTATGGACTTTGTTAGCAATTTTTAATTCCTAGTTACTTTTTACCCACCCTGTGTATACCTGATAGAGAGAGAGAGAGAGAGAGAGAGAGGTTTCTTGACTGTCTTTGTGAAAAGAGAAAGCAAGCAATTATATTTTTAATGAAAATGAAAGTACGAGACTAATGATCCAACATCATGACGACTAAAAGGCATTGAGGACTTCATAGACACAACAAGAACTTCATAGACACAGCAGTAAAGATGTGGTGATTTAGCAGCTATTAAAATAATCTCTCGTTCCAAACTTGTACCGTGCTGCTTTCATTAAAGTGTCGTTTAAAGAGATAAGTTATGACGTCTCGCGGCTCAGCGGTGTCAGTCGACGCGCCGTTTGTAATTTTGTAATCAAACACTGCTGTTTATTCTCACGACGCTTTTGTTTCCTGCCAACTCTTAATTAGGAACGTCGACGTGGAACATCAACAAAAGAACAAGACGAGGTTTATATCGACAATTATCATCACGCGTCTCACTCTGACTTATTAAAGCGACAGAGTCTCAGCGTTTAGAGTTGTGCCACTGTCGAGAGATCACACACTCTCTCATCATCATTAAGAAAGAAAAAAATAACTATAAGAAGAGCTTTGAAGAGACGCGGTGAGAGAGAACCACACTCCAGGGTTCCTGCATGGGGTTCTCCATCTACTAAGCAACACATCTTGGATCAAGTTGACAGGATTTTTTTGGCCGGTTTGAAATGTTTTGCTAGTTATTAATGTAGTTTCTTCAGTCTGTAAAAAGTTGGTTAGGGACTTCAAACATACCCTCCATGGGCCGTTTATCATCTCAGGAGGCTCATTGATGTCATTGATGGATGATGAAGAAGGTGAGAATGAGAAGTGGACTCATCAGGATTTCATGGCCATGTGTCTTAGGGCGCTTTCACATTAGGGCCCTGGATCATTTCTGTGAACACTTGACTTCATAGTCTGGTTCATTTTGATCAGTGATATTTAATTGAATAAAATATGGAAGAACAGATGTCATCAGTGCCATCGTCCCCTCCAAAATCATGTTGAAAACGTCAATCTCATCCTCTGACCTACAAATCCAGAGCTGATGAGGTAGAAAGGCACGCGAGAGCATTGCTTTTGACATTTTTCCTGAAATATCAATAATATTAGTCATAGCACCAAAGTTCCCTTTCAAAAGCTACACTCGATGCTGCATGAAAACGGTATGGGAACATCTCTTTGTGTTACCGGTTGTGAAGCATGTGTGTATCAAACACGACAAATTTTGGCTTACTGTATATAACCTCGGTCAGGTGATGTCATCTGATGAAGTGCACCTGCAGGTAATAAATAGGATTGAACTAGAAACTTCCTCAGATCTTTTTGTCTTCAGGACTGCATTGTGTTTGCGTGTGTGTGTGCAAGCGAGTTTAAAAGTGTTAACTCACTGATATGGCGGAGTTTCATAGGAGATGTGTTCCTCCGTGTGATAGATCTCTTTTGGAGGGTGATCTCCACACTTTTTGTTTTGAGTGCTTCGCGCGCGGGGGTTTACGTGCAGATCTGCAGATACCTGGGGTTTACGTGCAGATCTGGCAGACGCACATGAGACGGAATTCCCCCTTTCTCTCGCGCTCTAGCCGGATCAGGAAGTTTTTTCCGTACACTTCTCAAGCGTGCCTCAGTGCTTCTTGTGAATGGGCAGGAGAGACTTCCTCTCTCGCTTCCGCGGATATGGAGGAGTTACTGCAGGTAAGTAATGCGTGCGGTCGAGCGATTGCATATCGTCTGGCCGCAGAAGGGGGATTCCCCCAAGCTCTCAAAATTAGACGACATGTTTCTGTCGGGTGGCCGGGGGACGAGCCCAATGACGTTCTCTCTCCTTTTGAGGATCAAGTCTTCTCTCTGGCACCCCCAGGAGGCCGGTGCCTCCAACGAGATGTTAGTTGTTCGGTCACCTCCTGCCAGGTTTCAGGATGCCGAACAAGCATTTCAACGGCGTGGTCTCTGCTGACTCTGGAATTGCAGACTTTGCCGGGGAAAAGGGCCATAGAACATGTTCCCCTGCCAGACAGAGAGTCAGGCTACTACAGTTGGTTTTTCTTGGTTCCAAGAAGAGGACCTGAAGGGGACCAATTAAGAGATGCTGGTCTTCCAGCCAGCGTAATTGGAACTATTCTAAGTGCTAGAGCTCCCTCCACTAGAAGAACTTATGCCATCAAATGGAGTGTATTTGAAATTTGGTGCATGGAAAAACATGTAGACCCAGTCCACTGCTAAATTGTTTCAGTATTGGAGTGTTCCGCAAGAAAAGTTGTCCTCGGGCTTATACCCTCATACCCTCAGAACGTACATAGCCGCTATTTCGGCTTGTCATGTTCTGACTGATGGGGTTTCCATGGGAAAGCACCCTTTAGTTGCCCGTTTAAATCGTGGAGCTAAACGGTTGAGCTGCCCACTAGAGCGACGGTCCCTTCTTGGGACTTAGCGATTGTGCTCAAAGGTCTGATTGCCCCCCCCTTTTAAACCACTAGAGTCAGCACCTGTCAGGCTTCTGACCCTTAAGATGGTTTTTCTTATGGTTACTTCTTTGAAGAGATTTGCAGATCTGCAGGCTTTGTCAGTCTCCCCATCCTGCCTAGACTTTGCCCCTGGGCTAGTCAAAGCTATTCTGCATCCTCACCCAAACTATCTTCCGAAAGTTCCTTTCTCAACCATGCAACCAGTTGTCTGGGGTGTGGGGAGTGGGGAGCAATCGGTCCTGGGCATGGTTTGAATCAATTGTGCCTAATGTGAAAATGCCCTTATACTGGCCATCTTGCCAGTACCCCTGCCTTAACCAGTGCTGGGTTCCAAAAATTCTGCTCTGTCCGAGGTTGTAAATCCACCGTTTTAAATAATGCTGCACGTCAAAGACTTTTCTTTAAATTAAATGCAATAAGTGAATGGGAGGAAGGGGAAGAATTTCTTTGGCATTACTCTCAAACCATCTATCCTCTTTGTCTAAATTGTGCACACTGTTGTCCTCAAATATGTGTCGTTTATCCTGAAATGCTATTCCTTCCTTGATTTGAGAGCTCTAAACACTATAGTGGACTGCATACATTATGATGCTCTTCTTGTGTTACAATGTCCAGTCTGTTGGGCGGACCAGTCTCTATAGGTCTCGGAGTGTTGGTGGGTTTAAAATAAACAGGTATGTGATATTCTCAAAAATATCCTCTTGAGCTTTTCAGATTCACTCTTGGAATGACCTAAAAGAATCTTCCCTAAAAAAAGTCCTTAAAGTTTTAAAAGCTGTTCTCAGATGTCTGTCTTCTCAGCTTCCTTAGGGGTGGGAATGTTTTTTGCCTTGTGGTTTAGTGTGCTCAATGTCTTCCATGGTAAATTTGATGTTATGATGAGTCCCCTGTGTTTACTTAAAAGTTAGTACCCCTTTTTAAATTCTGTTTTTTTTTGTGTGTGTAAAAACATAAAGAAAAAAAAAACATCTGATCATAGTGGGTTCTTAGTATAAGAAAAATACAACCTTAGATGCCCAACATCTTTCTGTCGAACAGACGGCCTCACATTTACCTCTAGAATACTCTGGTATACAGAGGAGTTCATGGTCAATCTATTAACTGCAAAGTGCCAAGGTGCCCAGGTCCTATGGCTGTCAAAACAACCCCAAATCATCACTCCTCCACTGCTGTGCTTGACAGTGTTTCTGCTAAAATGCTGCTTGTTTTCCGCCAAAATGGCACTGGGCATTGTTCTAGAAGTCATGTGGTTGGTTCAGCTACTGGTTTGAGAACCTCAGTTGTGATTCTATGTTCACAGTGTAGAACATTGAACTCCAAATTGTTTGGAAATTTTTTATAACCCCTTTCAGTTTGATGTGCAAAAACAATTGCTTCTCTAAGACCGTTGTGTATGTCTTTCCCTCTTGGCATTGTGTTAATACTGTATACACCTGAATGCTCCAAACCAGCAAACTGCCAAAACATCTGCTTTTATAGAGCTCTGCACAATTGTTGATCTTCAATTAATCAAGGGCTGACGATTACCGGCACCTGGCTGCAGCTTAGCCGCTTAAATCGGGAGTCGTAAGGGACTTGGTGTTGCCCACAAGGTTTTTTTTTTTTTTTTTGCTTCATTTTTGTTAAATAAACAATAGCACAAGTGGTACAGTACATACCTGAACCAATGGGTCTGTGCCGTCCCCAGTAAACAGTTGAGTGCTTTGTTCTCCACTTCTTTCATGTATAGGTTGGCAAAAATAGGTAACACACAGGGACGCATGGCACAGTCAGTTTGTGTGTGTGTGTGTGTGTGTGTGTGTGTGATTTTTACTCTTTGTGTGTTATATTCTGTTTGTCTGAGGCAAGTAAAGTGCTAGCAATGGAGATCAGGAGCTTAGCGCTGTTGATCTGAATTTCATGAGGCTTTGATGAGGATCTCTCAGTCGTGCTGATGAGAAAAACATGAGTGAGGAGAGACAAGGCGGCTGCGAGACTGAAGATCAGACGGTCCACAGAAGAGAGACAGAAAAACATTCGTGAGCTGCTCTCTGATTTTCTGTGTTTGCCTTTCCGTCTTACATAACATTTTTTTCTTCCCTCATCCCAAACTTCCTTTCTATGCATATCCTATCTTTTCATTTCTTATTTTATGCTTTTGATATGTTCAGTTCTTTCCTCCTTACTCCCCTCAATACTCAATACTGTTCTCTTTCTTTTAATTCAATTCTAATTCAAATTTGCTTATAAAGCACTTTTAACAATGGTCATTGTTGCTGTCTTTTTATCTTCCTACTTATTCCTTTTAATCCATGTTCCTGGAGTTCCTTAGTTTCTTCCCTTCATTCCCCCATCCTCATATAGGGTCTCTTTCTTTATTCTTTCTACATATTTCCCTCCCTTTCTTCACCAATCCTTCCATTTGTTATTGGCTGTGTACTTCCTATCTTCTCCCTCTCCCTTCATTTTTCTTTTCTCCTTTTTTCCTTCCATCCCCACTTGCTTCATTCCCTATAATTGCCCTCTTTATTCCCTCCAACCTTTCCATTTTCCTTTGGTTTATTAATTTCCTTCTGTCTTGCTTATATCCACCGCCTTCCCTGTCTACTCCTAATCACTCTTCCTTATTCTTTCCTACATGCATTTCCTTCATCCTTCCAAACTATCGTTTGGCCTTCTATCCTCTCTTCCATTCATCCCCATACACTTCCTATCATCCCTCCCTCAACTTTCCTCTTACTTTGCTTCATCAAATATTTTTGCCTTCCTGCCCCATCTCTTTTTTTTATCTTGTTTTTTTTTTTTTCACCTTCATTTCCTAATTTCTTCATTCATCCATCCTGTTTTCTTTCTTTTTTTTCTTTTTTGTTCCTCTTCTCAGTCTGGAGTTAGTGATTTGCAGCAGTGGGATTAAATCTGTCAGAGAGGGATATTGTAGTGGAACGCAGCGTGTGTGAGGAAACGTAACCACGTCGGGGAAATTAGTCGTCTCTCCGTGACAGCGGCTCCATCTGTCTGAGACGACAAAGTGAAATAATTAAAGCAGCGAGCGGTGAAACTCCAATCTGGAGAGCTGCCACGTGCTTCACTGCTATCACACTCTAATGTATAAGTTCTTCAGTATTTTTTTTAGATTTGTGTGTGTGTGTGTGTGTGTGTGAGAGAGAGTAAATGTGGCACCAAAAATAATACTTAAATTTTCAAAAATAAATTATGAACCAGCATTCCTTGATTCCTTTGTTCCTTCATTCTTTGCTTCCATTCTAGAATATGTACTTCCTATTTATTTTTTTGTCTCATTGATTGATTGATTGATTGATTGATTGACAGCGACTGTATACACATTTAAACGAGCTAGCCTGAACCTAATTAAATGTTTTTAATTAGAAGTAGAGATTTTATAGAATGCTAAAAACTCTTAATTCCCATCAACTTTTTAAGAGCTCTTTAACTAAATGTATCAAGCTAGCATAACGAACAAATAGAACATACAGAGACGAAGTGCAGAGGATAACAAGCTGGTGTACAGACAACAACCTGTCTCTGAACATTGATAAAACAAAAGAGATAGTTGTTGACTTCAGGCGGACACAGAGAGACCACTCTCCACTGAACATAAATGGCCCCTCTGTGAAACTCATCAAGAGCACCAGATTTCTTGATGATCTCACCTGGCCCTCCAACACCAGCTCTTTGAACAAGAAAGCCCAGCAGCATCTTTTGTCCTTGAGAAGGGTGAGGAAGGCCCAGCTTCCACCACCGATCCTAACCAGAGGGACAATCGAGAGCATCCTGAGAAGCTGCATCACTGCATTGTGCCATCTCGGACAGCAAGGCCCTACAGGTGATCGTGAGGACAACCGAGAAGATCATCGGGGTCTCTCTTCCCTCCAACACAGACATCTACACCACACGCTGCTTCCGCAAACCCACCAGCATTGTGGCTGATCAGACACACCCCTCAGTCACACACTCTTCTCTCTCCTGCCATTTGGAAAATGGTAACAAAGCATTCGGGCCCTCACATTCAGACTGTGTAACAGCTTCTTGCCACAAGCCATCCAACTCCAAAATGAAAAAAGGGACTGGGCTGATAAACACACACACACACGCACACGCACACACACAGATAAACTCAATCACCTCAATACAATAGGACTGGACTGACAAACACATATGCACACACACTCTTAGATGAACACACCAGCCTGCAATTGCTTTTTGCACAATATTTATTTATCGTGTGTTATTTACACAACGGCTGTTTTTTTTATATTTGCTGCTACTTCAACAAGAATTGTTTCCTGTTTCTCATGCAGCATCTCATGGACAATTTATTTGCACTACCTTAACTCATTATCACAGAATACTATTGTTCGTTTGCACATTTACAAGTGCACACATTTTGGTCTTTTGTATAGTTCCTAGATAGATTTGTTAATTTATGGTGTTAATTTTGTTTTGTCTTGGATAGTCAGTGAATTAGGGGTCTTAGCTAGTTAGTTTTGTTAAATTATGATTCGTTAACCTATGATGTATGTAGCACCTTGGTCCTGGAGAAATATTGTTTCGTTTCACTGTACTGAACTGTATAAAATAAAATTCTACTTGACTTGACTTGAGTATTTCCATATGCACACAGTGTGATGAGTGATGGGTGCATCATGGTAAGAAGCATCATGCATGGTGCCCACTGTTCAACAGCATTATGTAGCAATAAATGACCTGAATGTACTGAATGACCAGGTTATCACATCTATGAACTTTATTTTTCCTGATGGCACAGGGCATATTCCAGGACTCAATTTGTGAAAGAGTGGTTCAGGAAGCCCGAGGAATCATTTTCACAAATGAGCTGGCCACCACACTGACTGTAAACCTGGAGCTGGAGCAGACTTTATGGAGCAAGAGAACTATCCCATAATGTATACAAGATCTCAGATAAAAATGATAATAATAATATGGTGTATGAGGTGATATTAGGTGTTATTATGTTTATTTTTTTATTTTATCCTAGCAAAATTTATTTTCTATTATATTTCTTTTTTTATTCATATTTATTTCCTATTAATAAGCTTTTATTTTTAAGGTCACGGGCAGTCGTATAAGCATTTCACTGCATATCGTACTGTGCATGACTGTGTATGTGACAAACAAAAAATTTGAATTTGATTTATGAGATGATATAAGGTTTTATAAAAGGATATATGTGGCTTCCGGAGGTGTTATGTCTTTTTCCTGAAAGTTCTTTGTGTTTTGTGTCAAATAAGAAGCTGGATGACACGAGCTGATCGGCCTCACTCACACTGCATGGATTTAAACCCCGGACTCCCTCCAGTCGCGTTTCACTGTACTCTTCTGCCTCCCACTTCATATTCAGCATTACATTAGAAACGGGACTAATTTCACTGATTCCACTTCCTGTTTTGCCAAATCTTAATGAAAGTACACCTGACAGTTGTTTTCCTGCATTTTAAATAGTCCTCATCAAAAAGACAATGTTTTTCATGCCTTAATATCAATTGCTTCACCTTTTAAATATTTTTTTCCTTATTAGTTTTTTTGTTGATTTTCTTTCACCACCTTTTTTTCTTTGTTCTTCGTCTTCTCTTTCCATCAATTTATAGGGATTTATTCTTCCTGTTTTTAATCTTTGTTCATTTTTTTTTTATCTTTGTTTTTTATTTTCTCTTTCTTTCTTTCTTTCTTTCTTTCTTTCTTTCATCTCTTTAAATTATTCCTTCCTCTTTTTACATTTCTGCCTTTTACATTTTTTTCTCTGCTCTTTTTTCCTTCTGGCATCTTTTTTTTGCATATTTATTTTTCTTAAGAAAAAAGGAAGACAATGAACAAACAAACCCTTAGTTTATTTGTTTGTTGATTGTCTTTTTTCTTTTTTTACTTCCTTTTTTCTCTGCTTGCAGTATTTGTGTTTATTTTAACTCCTGATGTACATCTGAGTTGCCCTTTTTGTTTTCATAGAGAAAAGGAGTTTCGTGCCTACTGTATATGAAATGTGTGAGTTAGTCAGAGACTATTCACCATGCTACAATACCTTTTTAGACAACTTAATGAAACAATCTCTCAACTGAGACTTTTATTCTGGCTTTCAAGTAGATACAGAAATGGCACTTTAAGTGTCAACTGATCAATTTTATTCTGGGACAGGCCAAGAGAGCAATCAATGTCAGCTGAAGAAAACTTGACAAAATTCTGGGTCAAAAACTGTAAAGATTCTTTCTACTGTTGTCAAATCCAGAATTGTAATTGCTTTTTTTTTTTTTCAATGAAATGAGAGTACCTTGCTATTTTTGTGAAGATATGGTGTCACACTGGTGCATTGTGGGCAATAGTGGGTCATTGTGTATGACCTTTTTTTTTTTTTAACTCCAAGGTGCCAACTTAAGGTG
Source organism: Clarias platycephalus (assembly GCA_030068275.1). Taxonomy (NCBI): domain Eukaryota; kingdom Metazoa; phylum Chordata; class Actinopteri; order Siluriformes; family Clariidae; genus Clarias; species Clarias platycephalus. The sequence goes on from JAQQZT010000005.1 coordinate 24,442,703, forward strand.
AATTTGAACTTTTCTGGTATTTTAGTTATTTAAAATTATTTGTTATACAGCTCTGGAAAAAAAAAGAGACCACTTCAATTTACTCCAGAAAACTTCTGGAATGTCATCAAGAGGAAGATGGATGGTCACAACCCATAAAGCAAAGCTGAGCTCAACAGCTGTTTGAGCTGTTTGCTTTTTAGCAACAACTAAAAAAGTTACCCAACATCAATGTAAAAAACTAAAGAAAAGCTGTAATTGCAAATTGGGATTATTACAACAAATACTGATTTCTTAATGTTATTGAGCCAAAGCATTAACACGATATGTTAACAAATTATTTGCATTTTGTTTTATTTGAGTTATTAAAGCTCTGAAAATACTGCTTGATTTGTATTATTTTGATGTCATTTCCTTTAAATATACACTCTAAATAACAGTAGTTATATTTAGAATTTAGAAAAAATATTGTCAGCAGAACTGTTCATCTCTGTAAGAAAAAAGCATATATAAATAAAATAATAATATATACTGTATAGTATATACAGTGTAACCTTAGATTGACGAGCATAAATGTATAAAATTTTTTGACTTGATAAACGAACACGTCTTGATATACGAGTATTATCGAGTATCATGTGCACGCATGCGCTTCTTGTTTTGATGCTGAGTGTCACATGATCACAACTGAACTAATGGTTCTTCTCTCTCGCGCTGCAGAAATTGTCTCCCATGCTCGATCTCAGTACATGTGCGTCACGCATATAGTCAACATCCGTGAGCACATGTACTGTTTACTATAACACTGTGACCACGTGTGTGCGTAAAGCATATTTTATTTTGTGTTTGTGTGTGTGTAGGATAACTTTCACACACACCCACACCAGTTTACCGAATAGAGACTCACCCGCATGAGGTAAACTGGTATATATAGCTGGAAAACTTTCAGCATAGTTATTTATTAATTAGTTTTTCTTACAGGAGCATATGGTTTTGTATAATAATTCACAACTTTGTGTTAGAACAAATGAATATGAACTTAAGTTATCTTACTGTTTGTAATAAAGGATTTGAAAACTCAAAAACTTTTAGTTGAGGCCACGCCCACTTCAGGTCATACAAGTGTCTTTACATTATTCAGCTGATGGGGTCACACACTTTTGCTTTCTGCTACATGTATACAGTGGGTATTG
>JAQQZT010000005.1:24664145-24676333 GCA_030068275.1 Clarias platycephalus
GATAGATAGATAGATAGATAGATAGATAGATAGATAGATAGATAGATAGATAGATAGATAGATAGATAGATAGCACCATCCACAATTATTGGCACCCCTGGTTAAGATTTGTTCTTAGGCTTCTATTAAATTGTTGTTGTTTTTTTATTGCAGAAGCATAATCTCACACTGAATAATTTAGAAAAATCTACTCTTTAACTTGCTTGAATAAAAAAAAATCAGTTACTAAAATTGTTTTGTTTTTTTTATAAAAAATCACCTGTTCCACAATTATTGGCACCCCTAACAATTCCGATGCCACTCTTCACAAAGTCTCCATAACAACCATCAGATGCTATCCACATGCCAACAAGCTGTTTAGGAGGCATACAAGGAAAAAGCCTTTTCTCACCTACGATCACAAACATAAACGTCTGGAGTTTGCTAAGCAGTACTGGGACTTCAACTGGGACCATGTGCTGTGGTCAGATGAGACTAAGATAGAGCATTTTTGGCAACAAACACTCTAAGTTGGTCTGGTGTAAAACAAACGATGAGTATGCGGAAAAGCACCTCACAACCACTGTGGACCTGTTTCTCCTCCAAGGGTCCTGGGAACCTTGTTAGGGTGTATGGCATCATGCATTCTATCAAATACCAGAACATGCTAAATGAAAACCTGATGGCCTCTGTCAGAAATCTGAAGATGTGTCGTCATTGGGCCTTTCAACAGGATAATGGTTTAAAAAATGTAGCAAAATCTACATAAAAATGGTTCAGCAGACACAAAATCAAGCTCCTCTAATAGTCATCTCAGTGCCCAGACTTCAACCCAAGATTGTACAAGGAGGAATGGTCAGTATCTGTATTCTCCGTTCTTGTTAAATGTTATAGGAGAGGATTAAGTGTTGTCTTGTTGGCAAAAGGGGGTTGTACAGAATATTAACATAAGGGGTGCCAATAATTGTGGCACACATGATTTCATGTAAAAAAATAATAAAAAATAATAATGAATAATTGTACTTTAAGGTAAGATAGAATTTTTCTCATTTTTTGCATTGTGGTTCTATAATGTTTAAATAAAACATTTATAACCAAGGACACATCTTAACGAAGGGTGCTAATAATTATGGAGGGCGCTACAGTATATATATATATATATATATGTGTGTGTGTGACGCTCGGCGTCAAAACAAGAAGCGCATGCGTGATACATAATACATATATACAGTGAAACATCGGAGTTTCATGCATGTGTTGCTTGTTTTGACGTCGAGCGTCACGAGATCACAACTGAGCCAACGTTTTTTCTCTCTCTTGCGCTGTGGATAAATCTCTCTCTCCCTGGTATAATCAACATCCGTGCATGCGTGCATTGTTTACTATAACACTGTGACACAAGTGTGCGCGTTTCCATTATTTCTTATGGGGAAATTTGATTTGGTTTACAAGCCCGCTTCCAGAACGAATTGTGCTCGTAATCCAAGGTTCCACGGTCTATGTATGTATGTATATAATCTTCTATTTATTGTATTTTTCTTCTCATTTTAGTTCTTGAATTTTATTTTTTCCTTGTCTCGAGGGTTTTTTTTTATTTTTATTTTTTTTTATTTTAATTAAATCGATGCAACTGTATGACCAAGACAAAGCAATTTCCCTCTGGGATTAATAAAGTTCTTTGAATCTTGAATCCTGTATCTTGAATATTGGTGATTTATCAACATTTAAGAGAAATCTTAATATGTCTGATGGTTTAAGATTTCTTGTGTCATTGTATCTTTATCTTGTCCATATGATAAGATTTAGCTAGCTATAAAGTTGTAAGACTGAATCAAGTTTACCAATTTGAAGCGGGATTAGCATTTGATTTCAAAGTGGATTATTGGTTGATGCTAAAGTGTTACTAAAGAGGTTTTCTTAGTAAACACATTTCAGGAGAGGATGATGTTCCAGATTGTCTTTTTAAATTTTTTTTAGCATTAACATTGTCTTTAGACAGCGTGTGCATTTACACAGTTATTAGCTAGCGCACGCTGCCATCTGTATTCATGAGTAGGTCTTATTCTCCCCACTTAAAGCCGATTTTCCAGATCAGCCTTTCTTAAAACAGCTAATGCATCCATTCCTGACCTTGTCTTGACTTGTTCCCACAACCTGATCTGTCTAAAGAGGGACACTCACAAATTTACATCCTATAAAGTTCTAGAGTTATGGATGCAGTTTATTGAAGGGTATTGAATGTATGGGTTAAAATCTTGATCAAACTTTTTGAAAGTCAGAACATTGTTAGGAAGTCAGAATGATGCCGTATTGACAGCCAGTAGTGCTTGGATAAGTCCATGCACAACCCCATCCAATCTGAACAAATCTGATAGTAGCTTAGCAAGCTGTGCAGGATTTCTCACCTTTGAATTCACCTAACTAGCAAGACACCCAGTTAGCAAAGGAGTAGTTGGTCACAAATACTTTGTGATGAGATCTGAGATGCATATGGACATACATCAGTCGTGTGAACACAAAAGCGTAGCGAGAAACTGTTTGGAAATTGTTGGAATATAGAATGACAGTGCATCCGGAAAGTATGTTTCCGGCGTTAATTTTTTCCACATTTTGTTATGTTACAGCCTCATTCCAAAATGGATTAAATTCAATTCTTTCAATAGGAAAGAAGTTTGTTTGAAATTTTTGCTAATTTATTAAAAATAAAAAACTTGGCAGCCAGCTCTAGGAAGAGCCTTGTTGGTTCCTAACTTCCATTTACGGATGATGGAGGTCACTGTGCTCATCTGAACCCTCAAATCCCCAGATCTGTGCCTTGATACAATCCTGTTTCGGAGGTCTACAGACATTTCATTGGACTTAATGGCTTGGGGTCTGCTCTGACATGCGTTGTTAACTGTGGGACATTATATAGGCAGGGGTGTGTCTCTTCATGTCTAATCAACTGAATTTACCACAAGTGGACTCCAATCTACTTGTAGAAACATCTCAAGGATGCACCAGAGTTAAATTTTGAGTGTCATGGTAAAGGCAAAAAAACTTATGTACATATGATTTTTTTTTTTTTTCATAAATTTGCAAAGATTTCAAACAAACTCCTTTCATGTTGTCATTATGAGCTGTTTGTAGAATTTTGAGGGCAATAATGAATTTAATTCATCTCGGAGTAAGGCTGTAACATAAAATGTGGAAAAAGTGAAGCACTGCAAATACTTTCCAGATGTACTTTAAATCACCACTGCACTTCTAGAGCTCTCCCATAGCGTCCCATGCTGGCTAAAAGTGCAAAAGTTAAAATGCCAGAAGTTAAATTTTATGCTTTAGAAACAGACAGTAAATTAACATAAAAGGGCATTTTTTGCATAAAAATAAATGCAGCAGAAGGCTGATGTAGTAAATATGCACAATGCCCTTCGACAAATGAAAACAGACATAAGACGAGTCCGTAATACCAGGTGTGCACAGCTGTTCACTTCTGATAAGATCATTACAGAGTGATGTTAATACCAGGTGTGAAGAGAGCCGAAGGGGTAAAAAAAAGCTTTTGAAAGCAGCTTAATGTTTAAGCTGAATGATTTTCTCTAGCCCTGATCCTTTAACAGAAATTACATTCCCTACATTTTCACACAATTTACCTGTAAACTCATTTTCATTAAGTGAAACTGAAACGTTCTCCTGCTCTCTAACAAAAGTCATTACTCTGTGTGTGTGTGTGTGTGTGTGTGCATGCTTGCATGTGTGTGAGAGTGTGTGTATGTGTGTCTGTGCGTGCACGTGTGCATGCATTCTGATGAGCTCATTTCCATCACTCAGCGACTCGTTTATCAAACAATCTATTATATCCAATTAGTGAACACCCCAGGAAATTAACCATTAATGTGGAGTTAATTCAGGTGCACATATTTACTTGACTTCCTGAAGTTCAGGTTGCGATTTTTTTTAACCAGGAAAAGCTAACTGTAATAATTAACATTAATATATTTTATAATCTTCACCTCTACAAAAACACACACAGTTCATATATATATCATGCGGTCTATAATCAAACCTATATATAATTTTCATACAGTAGGCGGCACGGTGGTGTAGTGGTTAGCAAAGTCGCCTTACACCTTTTTGCATATTCTTGCCATGCTTGGTGGGTTTCTTCTGGGTACTCTGTTTTCCTCCCACAGTCCAAAGAAATGCAGGTTAGGCTAATTTGTGTTCCCAAATTACCCATTGTGTATGTGTTTGTGCCCTGAGATGGATTGGCAGGGTGTACCGTGGGATGGGCTCTGGGTCCCTGCGACCCTGAATGCAGGATAAAGTGATATAGAAAATGATTGAGAGAGTGAGTATAATTTTATTTTATTCATATATCTATATTTTTCTTTCTAACAGTTCAAACTCATAACCCTACCTAAAGTTCTGATCCTTCAGTCACTGACCTCAACTTTGGTATGAATAATTTCTTCCTTCCATAAATCTCTTCTTACAAAAAACTTTACCACAATAAAAACATGGTGAAAACCTTGCATCTCCACACACAGCATAATGAGATCTCACATGATTGGGACTAAACATCTAAAGAAAACCACTTGTTAGTGAGACTAATTGGAAAAAAGTCTTTAGTTTTCTAGGGAGCGTCAAGGGAAGTGCATGAAGCAATGCACCCATCATACATAGTGCCCAATGTACATTACAATCCTCTGGAGGAAGTGTTATGATCAGGGTTTGCTACATTTGGCCAGGTCTAGGCTCAGCAATGTTATGTAGCAATAAAATGTCAGCTGATGACCTGAAAATACTGAATGACCTCCAGGTTATTATACTCCAGGCCATACTCCAGGACTCAGATTGTGAAAGAGTTTTTTTTTTTTGTGTGGCTTTTTTATTATAATTATACCCATCCATCCATCTAAGAACCTCTTCCCAGAAGAAACCCACTAAGCACAGGGAGAAAATGCAAACTGTTCTAATTCAGTTGATGGTCAGTGCCTCTGTTCACAACCCTGACTCCCTTTTGGCTGCTCATATTCAGTGAGTTTAAAACTGCAAGTGCTCTGCCCTTTGATCTCACACAGCTGCTCTCACGCCCGTGTTGTATGCGCTCTGGATCTCTCATCTGCTAAACCTCTGCCCACAGCCACTGCCAACCTGCCCTAATTTCTCCCTTATCTGCTTCCAGCGCATTTCTCATTAAATATTTTGAACTCCATCTATTCTGTTGTGTCTGCTTTTGGGTCCTTTTACCCTGCCAACACAGGCCCCCCGCGCGACAGAATAATTCGGCCAGCATGGACCCAGCAGAGTTAGGACAACTTAGGACTGCCATCGAGGCACAGGGCACCCTCCTCGGCACACACCAAGGGGAAATTCAGCAGGTTAATCAGAATCTAAGGTCTTCCCAGAAGAAACCCACTAAGCACGGGGAGAAAATGCAAACTCACACAGACCCGACACAGGCATCGAACACGGGACCTGGAGGTGCAAGGTGACAGTGCTAACCACTAAACCACTGTGCCGAGTTATAATTATACATTAAATAATATTTAATGTCCTAAAGCATGTAGGTTTAGAACAAAAGTGGTAAATGTTTTTTTTTTAATCCCTTTTAAAAATGATCAGGAGCTTTCATCATTTGAATTGCATGAATTTCATTTGCATTTATGTTTCAGTGGTTAAAAATGTCTACAGTTGGTCTCTGAAAGGCTGATATTCCTCATAGGCAATAAACACTAATCATTATCAAGTCCTGATTAATACAGTCACACTTTTTTTATGATGAGCCAATCACCAGCTGTGGAAAGTGGAGCAGGAACTAGCAACACTGTGTGTGGCCATTAAATTAAAGGTATCACATGTTGTATTAATTAGCCTGATTTAACTAGCCATCTGACTGGCTTTGCTAATGTTGTTGCTTATCAGACAGCATTAGCGCTTTTGTTTTCCACCATTTTCTTGGCCCCATTCCAGTATTATCACACTAGATGATTTACCAGCACAGCACTTGATAGTGATACTGAAAGCTGTTGTTTTTGTGCTTCTGGGTATGATGCAGGTATATTAATTCCATAAAAATACTGTGTATGTTTCATGAAGCCCTATGAACACTATGTTTACACACTACCGCTCAAACGTTTGGGATCGCTTTCTAACTCCATGGTCGTTTCTGATTTTTGAAGGTGTCCAAAATATCCAATAATCTCCTTTAAACAATTGATATTGAGATGTGTTTGCTGCTTATGCTCTGTAAAGCCTTCATACTGTCTCTAATCTGAGGTGCTGGTTATTATTGAGGCTGGTAACTCTAAATTAACTTGATCTTGCTTTCCTGGGAAGGTCTTCATGAGAGACAGTTTCATCATGGTGCTTGATGGGTTTTTGCAAATGTACAATACTGTTTTTGCAAGAACTGTTCCAGAAAGGCTGACCTTCATGTTTTAAAATAACAGCTGACTGTTGGTGGTGGTGTTACGTAATTACCTAATCCCATATGTGTTATTTCAAATCCCCAGTATTGTTGTAGAATGTAGAAAATAAATCTCTAAACAAAAATTAATAAATTAGCATGTAATCCTAAACTTTAATTTAGGCTTACAATAATTAAAGTAAAGGGAAGTCTTATGAAGCCCTATGAACACTATGCTTTTATGTTTATTTAGGTTTCTGTTAATTCTACAAAAATAATATGTAAGTCTTATGAAGCCTCATGAACACCACAACTATGTCTCTGTAGGTTTACATTAATTTGAAAAACAAGTTATTTAAGGCTTATGAAACCCTATGAACACTATGCTTATATGTTTATTTTGTATTATGTTAATTCCAAAAAAGGTTAATGTAAGTTATGAAGTCCTATGAACACCACGCTTACAGTATACAGTATGTTTATATAGGTTCCTGTTAGTTCCATAAAAAGGCTGTGTAAGTCTTGTGAAGCCATGAACCCTTAAATCCTTATGAAGGTTTACCCTGTGTCAAACATTGAAAAGATTTACAGATCTAAATCCTATAAACTGTATGTATCACTAGGAAAACCACTGTTAAAAGCTTATGCATGTTTACGTAAATTCCATGAACACAATCTAAGTAGGTCTTTAAAAAATGTGTTATTGTATGATGCAAAAAAATAATAAAAAATCTCTCAGTGTGATGGAAAACTTTAATCCATGTTCAGAGTTGGACGTCAGGGCCGAGCATCACACTCTTTATTTGGACTGTTTGTACATTTTTATTCGCTCAGGAAAAACAAAATGTATGTTTAACGCAGCTTTTCCTCAGAGACTTCAAGAAGGTTAATGTTCTTGTTCCATTTAGCTGAGTTAGGATTCTGTGTATTGGGTGCATTTGGGGGATAAAAAGTTTTCAAAGGCGTCTGACAACAAGCCTTTAAAGAGTAAACAGGCAGTAAAAAGGCATTTCATTTTTGCATATACCCATGAGGTGTGGACAAAAAAAACACAAATAAAATAGTGCTAAACCTCATTTTTCACCGTCTGCAGTTTCCTACAGAACCACAACTCCGTTATTGTAAAAAGTGTCACCTTGTTTTTTCAACACGGCTTTGAAATGGCGTACTCTTCCAGAATTTATTGCAAACTGCAATGCAAATTCTATTTTATGGAAATACAATCAAAGGGAGAAAAATGTAGAGAAGAGCTGACACAGCGAATCCCGAGTTAGGAGCCAAAGATTAAATAAATAAAAAGAGAGAAAAAAACACGGCGCAATATTTTACATAATGGAAGTTTGGCTAGTGGAGCTGAGAAAGACAACAAAAACAAGAAAGGATCATTAATGCCTGGTCTAATCCAGCGGAGAATACAACAAAATATAAAAAATTAAAGATACATGTTGTTCTGAAGATCCAATTAAACGCCGCAAAATGAAGCGAGCGAGGAAGCTCGTCCGTTTTTATTTACTGCGATGTTCCCCGTGGAGAGACATCAAAGCCGTGCAAGAAGGAACTAATATGCAATTTGGAAAAACTGACTCGCTTTATAAAACAACAAATGTTTTTCCGTCAACGAGAGCGGCATTTCATTAACAAGAGACGTGTGTGTTGAGGAGATCACATTAAGCTTTTAGATTAAACGATCTGAGAAAACACACGTTCCCCAATGATTCGCTCGATTCTCAGTTTTAATACAATTGCCGCTTTTACACTTAATGTACATAGTGTTTCGAATGTCACATGGAACGAGGAATAATTCAGGCTTGAATATGCAGGAAAATTATATTGCAATTTCTTGTAAAATATAAGCTTAAAACGTTCGCCACCTGATATGTTAATGAGTCTACATGTATCCTGTAGCATTCCACTGGAACGAAGAAATCCTAAACCCTTATACAGCATGACAAAGCCCCTGTGAGATCCACAAAACCAGCTCAGAGGGGACACGGTGTGTTAAGGGTGTGTTGTAGTGGAAGAACTTGAACCCACTGAACACCTTGTGCTGGAACGGGAGCCTCATCTGCATCCCAACATCACCACCTTTATTGATTTGCTTTTGCACAACAGCATTATTATTATTAACAACATAATAGTAATAATAATAAAAAAGGAAATCTAGGAGACACTCAACTCAAAAAAGTCTCCTGGTTTAGCCTCCAGGTTTTCGTGACCAAGACCTGAATGAATGAATGAATGAATGAATGAAAAATTTAAAAATAATAGAAAGTGGGAGTATTATAATAACAACTAGCCCAGTCTGACAACTACTGGCAACAAATTAACTACGTTTGCTTTAAGAAGCAGTGAAAAATTCTTTACAGTTCTCCAGTTTGTATTAGTGTGTGTTGCTATTTTTGTAATTTAGTTTTTTTGTTATTCCAACTTATTGATTGCAAACCACCTAAAACCATGAGCAAATCAAGAAAAAATAGCTTATAACTGTTAAATAACAACATTTACTAAATGGCTGGTTTTTGATGTTTAATTATTAAATCATTTATATACAGGTACATCTCAATAAATTAAAATATTATTGAAAAGATTATTTATTTCAGTAATCCAATTCAAAGAGTGAAACTCATTATATAGATTCAGTACACACAGACTGATATATTTCAAGTGTTTATCTATTTATTTATTTATTTGATAATTATGACATATAACAAATGAAAACTGAGCATTCAGTATCTCAGAAAATTTGAATAATGTGAAAAAGTTCAATATTGGAGACTCATGGTGTCACTCTAATCAGTTATTAACTCAAAACACCTGCAAAGGTTTCCTGAGCCTTTAAATGGTCTCTCAGTCTGGTTCAGTAGGCTGGCTGTTTACAGAGTGATGTATCCAAGCACATTAATGAAAAGTTGAATGGAAGGAAAAAATGTGGTAGAAAAAGGTGCACAAGCAACAAGGATAACTGCAGCCTTGAGAGGACTGTGAAACAAAACCAATTCAAGAATTTGGGTGAGGTTCAGAAGGAGTGGACTGCAACTGTCGCATCCCTTGTGTCAAGCCACTTTTGAACTAGAGACAATGTCAAACGCGTCTTATCTGGGACGAAAAAGGACTGGACTGTTGCTCAGTGGATCAAAGTCCTCTTTTGAGATGAAAATTTTTTTTTACATTTCATTTGGAAATCAAGGTCCCAGAGTCTGGAGGAAGAGAGGAGAGAGAGACACAGAATTCAAGTTGCTTGAGGTTGAGTGTAAAGTTTTGCACAGTCATTGTTGGTTTGGGGAGCCATGTTCTCTACTGGTGTTGGTCTACTGTGTTTTATCAGGTCCAAGGTCAGTGCAGCCATTTACCAGGACATTTTTAGAGCACTTCATGCTTCCCTCTGCTGACCAGCTTTATGGAGATGCTGCTCTCATTTTCCAGCAGGACTTTTCGAGCTCACACTGACTAAAGTACAGTACTAATACTTGGTTTAAGGATCATGGTATCCCTGTGCTTGATTAGCTGGCCAACTCCTGACCTAAGCCACAGATTCTAAGGATTATTGTGAAGAGGAAGATGCAAGACTCCAGACCCAACAACAAAGAAGCGCAGAAGGCCGCTATCAGAGCAACCTGGGCTTCCATAACACCTCAACAGTGCCACAGACTGATTGTCTCTATGGCACGCCACATTGGTGCAGTAGTTCATGCAAAGGGAGCCCAGGCCAAGCATTGAGTGCTGTTTCAACATTTCTTTAAAAAAAATAATAAATTATTGGTCTAATTAATATTTACATTTTCTGCAATACTGAAATTTGGGTTTTCATTAGCTGTAAGCCATAATCATAAAAATTAAAAGAAATAAACACTTGAAATATATCAGTATCTGTGTAATGAATCTATATAATGTAGGAGTTTCACTTTTTGAGTTGAATTATTGAAATAAATCAACTATTGTAATTTGTTGAAATGCACCTATAGATGGTTCCTAACTATACTTTAACCCTTAGGGGTCTGAGGCGTTTTTGAAGACCTGCAGTGATTCAGCGATCTTCTTAAATTTAAAATCTTTACCAATATAATAGCTAAAACATTTTCGTTTATTTACTGTATGTAGAGCACAAAGTGGGCTTTCATAATGTGGCTCATGTAAATATGTCAGATTCATGTGCAACTTTTAAACTTCTGTCAAATTGCACACACACACAAAAAAAAAAAAAATTCAAACTTTGGCAGAAAAGGAGAGAAAGAGGAGAATAAACAAACCTGGCAGATTGTTTTGAACACATTAATGAGTTCATGAAAGTGTTGGGTGTGTGTCCATAGCAAAACAAAATTATAAAAATTATAAATTATAACACTCAGAAAGACCTTTTATTTGGAGTAAAGTGACTGATGTGCCTAATTTTTTCAATCGAACCTCTGTTTCACTGAATAATCTATGGCTTTTCATGAATATGTACAGTAAGACCCATTCACACCTGGCTCAGGTAACATCAGGTAACATCAGGACTCCTGTTGTCTCAGCTGTTCTCATCTATACACTCAGATTCCTCATAAAAACAGGGCTTCTTTTGAGATAAATTAAAGCATGGTTTCTGAAACATTAATTGAAATACAATTCTTAAGTACACACACACACAAACTACACAGCAAAAATCTTATAGTATATTGTGACTGAAATAAAGCGCCTCATATTGGCACACGTTTTGCGCAGCGCCGCAAAGGCAGCGTTTTTTTAGAGAGTATAAATCTGTGTTTGTTGTATTTCTAGGGGATTATGTGAAGAGAAACTTCATTTTAAAAAAATTATCTCTTATAAATCTATATATCGGCGTGCGCGTTCATCTCTCTTTTGATCAAAACTCCGCAAAGTGGAAGAAACATGAAACGTTTTCCACTTTAATAAATCACAGTGCGATACGCTCTTATTTATCATGTTTTTTTAACATACATTGTATTTGAAAACATCCATCATAAGTCAATGTCCACCTGTAATTACAATTCTACAGTTGTGTAAGAGGTTGTGAGTCAGGATTTTATAAAGCTTAACGTTGGATGATCAGCTGACGTCTCTGACGACCTGCACAGCCGCATTTCCTCCATTTACTCCAAGTCCCCGAAACAATATTCAGGACGAAAACCTGCAGAAAAGTGTTGAAAATGGCACTGGGATGTGATTAGCAGGAGGCCCCGAGAGCTGTAATGGAGCTGACAGCATGAGCCCTGAAGCCTGTAATCATTTCCAACTGCTTCTTTGTCAGCGATGAATCAGGACCTTTTACAGTCAGTGTCGCGTTCATGATGGACGCCAGTCAAAAAAGCTGAAACGCAGAGGCTGATTTCAGAGTGAGCCATAGTGTACCCTCACTTATCGCACATCTCACCACACTGAGAGCATGCCTCATGGTGCTGTATCATTTATCTTTAGGAAATGCTTGTCATGTTTAAATCTTGATGTTTATTCTGTGTTATGGTATAAATGTGCAAATAAAAAAAATACTAGAAGATAAACAACTGCGAAAATAACGACTAATAAATAAACGACTACCAAAATGTGCGTTATGGAAATCCATCTGGATTGATGGTTCATACAGAACTGCATACAGAATATAAATGACATGACATGTTCAGAATGACCTGTTCAGTAAATCAGAATAAATAATACACAAAAGGGTTTTAAATACAAAGTAAAAAAAAAATTGTTAAGCTAATCTGTCGAATAACAAGATTTGACAAGACAAGTTTTTCACAATTTGCAGTTTACCATAAAATAAGATAATGGAGAGAGACTAATTTGAATTAGTCACATACACAGTCATACACAGTACGAT
>JAQQZT010000005.1:24810679-24826483 GCA_030068275.1 Clarias platycephalus
GAAAACGTTTGACCTCTGTCATTGTCAACAAAGGGTATATAACAAAGTATTGAGATGAAATTTTGTTATTGACCAAACCATGTTATTTTCCACCATAATTTGCAAATAAATTCTTTAAAAATCCTACAATGTGATTTTCTGGATTCTTTCATAGTTGCGGTATACCTACGATGAAAATTACAGGCCTCTCTCATCTTTTTAAGTCAGAGAACTTGCACAATTGGTGGCTGACTAAATACTTTTTTGCCCCACCGTAAGACAAAAGTTACTAGAAGATAAAAAATGTAATTATTAAAATATCTGATATTTTGCTTGACGCTCCTAAATCAGTAATAATTTTTTTAAATAAATGATTTCGTTTTGGTTCTGGAGACCTTCTGGTGATTGCAATGTTTGTGGTGTCACATGGAAATGTCACTTTTTGATTAAAATCCAAATCTGTCCTTGAACAAGAGGTCTTATTGCGACTTTTTTTTTTTTTTTTACACATTAATAAATTATGCATTTCTTTCACGCACACTGATGAACTGCTTCTGTTCTGTTTTTATAATTTAGTTCCAGATTCTGTATCTCATCTGCCTTTATGTAATTTTACAGAAATTTAATTTGCTATGAGTCCAAGTGTCCAAAAACGGACATTAATATTCACACAAAGGTATAGAGTCAGGCTCCGCTCATGCTGGTGTTGACTTTTTGAGGCATCATTAAAGACAATCTGACAATTCTGATTTATACATATTTTCTCAAACATTTCGTAAAGTTAAGCATTTTTTTGTGACATATACATTACTGCAAAGTGAAATTCTTCCTTTTCATATCCCAGCGTAGCTTGGGTTAGAGTGCAGGGTCAGCCATGATACTGCAGTATATTGGAGCAGATACTGTAGGGTTAAGGGACTTGCTCAAGGGCTCAACAATCACAACCTGTTAGAGCTGGGGCTCGAACCGCCAGTTCAGTACTCAGTGCCTTAACCAGAGCCACCACTCCCGCTTTTATTTTTGTTTTTAATATTATTTTAAAAATTATAATTTCATACTCATTTTTCAAATTTGTATGTAAATCTTTTGACTCTATAAAGCCGCTTTGTAACAATGTCCAATGTTAAAAGAGCTATATAAATTAAATAAAATTTTATAGAATTGAATTGAACTTTCTGGGTTTGTGCTTGAGATCTAAGACAGAGATCTAAGACAGAGATCTAAGATCATTTTTTTGATGACATCTAGATAATCACATTTAAACACACACTGCTGACAGATATGATATTTGAATGATAAATATGTTTTACCATGTTTAAATAATAATTGTGAAAAAAGTAATGATTAGGCGTTCAATGTAGAAAAAAATGAAAAACTGGAAAACTTTGCTTTCAGGCTCAAATATATCCATGCCCCAAGATGTGAGATGTAATGAAATAGGTTCATTTCTGATCAAGGTAAGTCAGCATTTAATAAAAAAAAAAAAATACATTAATAAAATACATTAAGTGTCAGATATACATGATGTACATGGTGGAAGTGATAATTGTTTTCACTTCTGGTACAAAATATTCCTCATTTACAGAGATCATACTGTTCAATGTTTCATGCTACACACCCGTATTCAGTGAAAAAGTGTGTTACTGTACACACACACACACACAAGTCAAATCTCAAAAGTCAGTTTAAAAGGGGCAAAACGCTGCTTTAACAACCAGCACCTGAAACCTCTAATCATGACTCAGCCATTATATACAGCTTCATCATCACTGAACATCAGCACACTTTTCCTTCACTCACATTTCCTCACACACACACACACACACACACACACGCCTTATTAATGCAGAGAGTGTCATTTTTTCAGGCACTAAAACACATAAAAAAAAGATGTTTTAAAGGCTACATAAAAGATGGGCTGAAGGTCTAAATCGCAGTCTAAAGCAGAGTAAAGCTCCATGAGCTACTTCTTAGAATAAGAACTAGGGCTGTCATGTCGATGATGTATCCTGTTCTGAGTAAACATAAGGAATAAATCTAATATTTTTCCCTTCACCGCCCCATAAATGTCTTCAGGAGTGAGGATGATATGAAGGAATTGATGTAGATGATTTTATATCATACACCAGATGTTTTCAGGTCACGGCTGAAGGACACAGGAAGCAAGCAGGTATTAATTAGAGTTTTCTGCAATTTACAACATGGATGCATTGCTCACACATGCACACAGATACACTTTAAATTGAACACTGACCTGCTCTTTTTGGAATGTATAGTTATGTTTAACTAGCATTAGTTCCCATCGTCAAAAGGAAGAGAGTTTGTAGGAAGAGCTAAAAGGTTAAAGCTAAAAATAATCTGATCAGCTTTAATGTAATCAGTGATATTATTATTCCAGGTTGAA
The DNA here is from genome assembly GCA_030068275.1 of Clarias platycephalus. Lineage (NCBI taxonomy): Eukaryota > Metazoa > Chordata > Actinopteri > Siluriformes > Clariidae > Clarias > Clarias platycephalus. The sequence continues at coordinate 24,813,063 of JAQQZT010000005.1, forward strand.
GCCCACGTACATGTCTGCAGATCTCTCTGTCTAACTTATTAATACAAGGAAATTAAATTTTGTAAGATTGAGTATCTTACGCCTTGTTTCTTTCATTGTCAGCCAAATAAACTCCCTGTTCAGTAATCGGAGAGTGAATCACAGATGAGAACTCGAAAAAAGTAGATCAGATAAAGGTGAAGTTTTGCATTTAAACAATTCCAGCGCATTAAAATTCACTTACAGTGAAACCACGGATTGCGAGTAACGTGGTTTGTGAGTGTTCCGCAAGATGAGCAAAGATTTTTAATTAATTTTGACATGAAAAAAGAACAAGTCTTGGTTTACGAGTAGTATCATGTATCACGCATGTGCATCTTGTTTTGACGCCGAGCGTCACGTGATCACAACTGAGCCAATGGTTTTTCTCTCTCTTGCGCTGCGGAATTGTGGGTAATCGTCTCCCCTGCTGGGTCTTAGTGCGCGTCTCTTACTGGTATAATCAACATCTGTGCACGCGTGTACTGTTTACTATAACACTGTGACCGTGTGTGTGTGTGTGTGTGTGTGTGTGTGTGTGTGTGTGTGTGTGTGTGTGTAAAACATATTTTAATTTGTGTGTATGCATGTGTGTACAGCGCGTGTGTACTGTTTATTATAACACACGTGTGTGCGTGCGTGTAAAGCAAAAGTCTCATTAGAGAGGTTAATCCCCTCTCTGGGGATTTAACTTTCCCTCTCTGTATCAGCCTGTCGTTATGTGTGTGGGCATGCGTCGTTGGACACTGTGCCCCTTCACATACACACCCACACATACACACACACACTCTCTTTCTCTCTCTAATGTAAACACTATATCACGTGAGTTTTATTAGCGATGATCTTAGTTAATTTTTCCGATAAAACAGTCTTGCCGTTAATGTGCGTGTGCTTGTGTGTGTGTGTGTGTGAAACTTAAATAAGAGAGGGGGAGGGGTTACCGTGTAAGACAAGAAGAGGGAGAGGGGGGCCTGATTCCTCCTCTCCTCTTACTTTAGCTTCATACACACACACACACACACACACACACAGCGCCTGCTGAAAGGAAACACTTATCTGTCGGGATTTATTTTTACTTTTTTAAAGGTAAAGTGCAGGTTAATTTGTTTTATTCTTACTTTATATTTTGCATTAATTATTTTTATGTATTTATTTTTATGGGCTGTGGAATGAATAATTTGAGTTTCCATTATTTCTTAAGGGGAAACTCGCTTTGGTTTACGAGTGTTTTGAAATACAAGCCTGCTTTCGGAGCAAATTGTGCTCGTAATCCAAGGTTCCACTGTATACCACTTCAAATACTCAGTTTAGCTTTTCCAATCAATATCTATTGGTGCAGGTGTTTGTTTACATTGAGCAAGTAGCTTATTAGTAGATTATTAAGAAAATTATTATCTTATTTAAAGATTATTAACTCCAGCACATAACTGTTCATAACATTTACTCAACAATTTGAATTCACTTCTGATGCAGGTTAAACTTCAGGCAGATATCTATTCTGCAAAATTTTCATTAAATTCTGTCCAGCAGTCGATTTAAGACGCAGCCACAGTTTGACACATGAGCAGTACGCAGTGAAAACCTGTGCATCTGGCACATAACTGCTCATAACTTCCCTTCTACTCAACATTTTGATGGACCAGGTTTAACGTCAGGCCAATACCTAAGGACTGGCAAAAATGTCATTCAGTTCTGTCCAACCAGTTTGTCATAGCATCACGTAAAACTGGCAGTATAGAATTTAATGAAACTTTAAAGTTAAACATACACACAGACAGAAAAACATTTTCTAAGACTGGTTTCTGTTCCTCAATTGAGGTAGTTCAAAATGAGGTACATTATAGCAGGTAAAGTAGAAATATTTATTCCCTCACCAATCTCTCTTTATTTTCTGTCAGGACAAAAACCCTCCTCATCATGTCATGTTATGAAATTGCAAGGAGAAATTCTTTACCTTTGAAACTCTGACAATGCAGACCACACCATACGCATACCTGGGGATGACTTGTTAATAAAGAAGTGCTAACATATAAGAACAAGTGCTACTCTACTGTCATAGAGAATTAATCAACACCACCTGCCGAATCGGAATCTAGAATTTAGCAGCACTGAAGCAAAATAAAAATCAGCTGATCGAAGTTTTTAACCATATTTTAATTTCCCCATGCTGTTCTTATACAGTACAGGAAAGCTAATTCTTTCATTAATATTCAGTGAGCATTTTATCCCCATCAGGGTCAAGGTGGAACTGAAACATATCACGGATTATGTATCCTGATCGCCGCGCCGTGAACCTGCAGCGAAGTCTCCCGAGCTGTCGAGGCTTATCACATTCAATTAGTCCCATCGCTGTGTTGCTCTGACCTGCCTGCTCAACCGAAAGGAGTAAAAAACCTTCTCCATGCTGTGCATAACTCTCTCCACTGTCCACCCCATAATCATCTCAGGCCACATATTACAGTAGTGAAGAGGAAACTGCAGATTAATGTCACTCTCATGGCTATAAAAAAAGATTTAAAAAAAGACTGCACCTGGTCTAGACTCTGGAACACATCAGTATTAAGTATTTGAACAAAATGTCTACAACGCCAGAGTGAAATGTTGTTTTTCAGCCATCCGGTGGTGTGATAAACGTGAGGGAGGACAGAAGAGATAAAGTAGCTGTGAAGCTGTGGGAAAAGAAAAGCAGAGTGAAGACCAGAGGATGAGAAGCACCGAGAACAAATCATAATCCTCTCAGTGTTACAGTTAAATCCAATACTAGTAATAATACCATCCCAGGTTAAACACGCCAAGTAAACAGAATACTATGATATTATAAATCAAATCACCCTACAGAACAGCTGAGCTCTGGGTCATGATTGGTCAGGAGGTGTTGAATAATTCCATAGTAACAGCTCCATAAGGAGATGTTTACTTAACATTTAGATAAGGAGTCTCCAGTGTCAGGACTCCAGTGTCAGTGTCAAACAGTATGTTTTTATAAGAGCTGCTTATATTGAGCTGTATTATATAAAATAATATAATTTTTTTAATTTCTATAGCACTTTTTATGTGGACATATCTCAAAGAGCTTATATACGATGAAAATATGAACTCACAAAAAACACAACTAACTAAAAGCCTTAGTAAACAGCTTTTAAAAGCAGACAGAGACTGTGAGGGGGACATAAATGATCTAGATGGAATTCCACAAATGAGGAGCAGCAGAGCAGAAGGCTGTCTCCCATTCCACACGGTTTAGTCCTTGGGGGACGATGGAGGACATTGTTGTGGATTTGCAGTTGGAATTTAATGGGAAAAGTAGTTCTTTCAGGTAGAGGGTGCAGTCCCATGGATGCCTTGGTGGGTCAGGAGCAGAATTTTGTAGTCTATCCTGTAGGAAACAGGAAGCCAGTGAAGAATTTCTAGAACAGATGTTCTTGCTCTCATCAGGATTTTAGCAGCACTGTTTTGAACATATAGGCTTGTGGCCAGAGATCCCGACGAAGAGTGCATTACAGTAGTCCATTCTAGAGGAGATAAAGGCATGAACAAGTCTTTTGTTTTTTTTTTTATGAGTTTTTGCAGAGGTGTTTGACATGGCTATCATGTCATGAGAGTTAAATCTCATTAATCATCGAGGAGGATAAATGCAAATGCCAGAGAACATGATGTTGGTTATAGACGAGTGAGAAACATGGTGAGGAGCCAACTAGAAGAACTCTGGTTTTTGTGCTGTCCAGCTTCTGGAAATCCAGGTCAGAACAGACTCAAGGCAGGATGTTGGGGTTGAGCTTGCACCAAAATATATAATACTGAAACTTGTGCATCTCTGACGCGCATTTGGGTTTGTCGACGGCGCATAGCCCCAGACACACAATTTCCAAGTAGTGAAAGGAGTTTTGTTTGTGCAGTTGTTGTTGGAAATGGGTCCCTCAAAGGAGTAAAAAGTATTCATAGTTGAGTTTTATTTCTGCTCATATGGAAGTGGTCATGCTAATAATGTGTATGTTAGTTAATTTCAGTTGGAATAAACTTAATGAAATATTCTTCGTCTTTTCATTTCAGTACTGTATATTTTATCATACTGTATTTGGGTGTAATCCATGTAACAATGAAAAGATACTCCATGCTGGCTTATGACCTGATCAAGGAGGTGTATATACAGCAGCTTTAAGGAATAGGCCCAAGGACAGACTGTTGAGGAACACCAAAGGTGACAGAGAGTGTACTGTAGTAGACTTAAAACAATGTAAGGATGTGAACTACGATCTGTCCGACAGGTAGGATTTGAGCCAGGCCCTGACCCAGAGAGCTTGCAGTATTTGTAAACAGTCTCCAGCAAGATGTCATGGTCGATGGACCATCAAATGCAGCTGTTAGATTAAGAAGGAACAAAAGAGAGGGGCATCCAGAATCAGCAGCCATCAGCAGGTCATTTGTAACCCAGTGTAGTGCTGTTTCAGTGCTATGGGCCTGCCAAAAACCAGACTGGAACTTCTCAAAAAGGTAGTTAGGTAGGACTTCATCGTACATGTTAGGCTTTTTGAGAAGTTGGGTGATCATTGCAGTTTTAAGAGCTGGAGGAACACGACCCAATGTGAATAATGTTCCACATCAATGAACGTAACTACTATTTAAACAAATTAAAAGTTTTGATGAAGTTATTAATAAATTGCTGTAGTATAAGAGGAATAAAACACTATGGTGTTATAGGAAAATAATCCACTTCAGGGTAGAAAGAGTAAGCTACAGTACAACAGTAGCTTGTACAGTGTTTCATTTCATACACACAGATTTATTATCATGGTGTTTTGGGAGGCAGTATGAATTACTTCTGAGGTCCAGTAAACATCCAGGACTCTATAATTGACTGGCAGGTCATTTAATTCACACAGAAATTTGATCTAATCATGTTCAATCTGAGGCCTGGAGATTTTTTGGCATGGGCTGCAGTGAAACGATCTCACTTCCTCTGGCTCATTTAGCGCCAAGGAGATTAAGGAGCAATTTATTAGCGCCAGTCAATCCGTTCCTCCTTGTTCTTATAGACCGAGCACAGTGGCATCATGGGAATTGGGCTCATTAGGGCTCCAGTGGTTCGCCCTTCTCACTCAGGGTCAAGAGATTCACACATATGCACACTTCCTTTTTCTCTTCGTCTGATCTAAGGATTTCAAAAAAGATAAAATCCCAGGAGATCATCAGTTTCTGAGTTTGGCGTGATCTTATTGGTGGGTTTTAAATGACTCTCATAATAGCACTCACACCAGGAATGGGTGAGATGGGCCCAAAATGATATCTATGTATTTTTAAGATGAATAATGATTCACAATGTATATCTCAGGTAAAGTGTTCAGTTGTAATGCAAAGCCGCGTGTGAGATGTCGCAACCACTTTCATTAAAACAGACTGTGATCTAATTCATAAAATACAAGGGCAGAGTTTTTTTTTCCTTGTTTGAGACATGGAAATGAGACAAAATGTAAAATAAACAGTCAGACTTTTAACTTTAATTTATTTCGATATTCGATATCCAGACTTCAGGCAGTCATACAAGTACAAGTATTAAAGGCAATCTTTATGTCTGTATTTATGTTGGTTGTTCGATTATTTATGAGCCCCCCCAAGAATGGTGTGTGAATGTCACAATTTTGTCAAACCCCTTGAATTTAAATTGAAAGTCTCGACTTCACTCACATTCTATTCAATTTAATTAAATAAAATTTTATTTGTATAGCACTTTCAACAATGGTCATTGTCGCAAAGCAGCTTTACACAATCAAAATTAAATTATGAAAATGTGTAAGCAGTGTGTGTATGAAACAAAAAGATCAGATCTTTTTTTTGAGCAAGTTGAGGGCGGCGGTGGTAATGTGGTATCTCTTCCTGAGATAGCAATAGAAAGGAACCTTGAGAGGAACCAGACTCAACAGGAAACCCATCCTCATTTGGGGGATATCAGATAGCAGGAATTGTTTTGCAGGCATACTGTGTGTTAGGCAGCTGGAAGTTCAATATAAAAAAGTTAATATGGAGTCCAGTTCGTTATTAGAGGCTCTGGTAGACTGTAGGAAATTCCAGTCCTGAACTATTGAGCGACTGCAGTCACAAGTCCTTACAGAACAGCTGTCTGTTGTCTGACGTCTTGCATGTTTTATTTCAAATAAAGTGTGGTTCATTCCAAATGGACCTGAACATATTAAATAAAAACAGGCATAATCTCTACAAATTCTTTTTCATTAGTTTGAAGTGCTGATAACAGGTTATTTAAAAATATAGGTAAATTCAGAAATAAAAATGTGAACAGGACAAAAATTACAACAGCTTACTTGCTATGCCTTACTTGTCAGGACTGCAGAGCTCTCCGAGTGTCATCAAGAGAAATAAATACACACCGAGGCCAGGAAACTTTTTAAGCTTTGTGAAACAAAGTATACTGTAGCTTTGCACTGCGGTTTACGACTCTGATAATGCCATCATGAGGAATATTTTACACATTGACTTTTTGACCTTATAGTGTTTTAGGTTTAAGAAAAGTGACCAAATTGTTACGTTTTTATGATTAATGAAAAGAAAAAGAATTATTGCTTAGTGTATCTGTAGCACCTCAAAAGGCTTACCGACCGAGCCCCGAACTGGGACAGAGGGATAAATATACACGCACGCATAATGTATTAAAAAGATCTTTGTTTAATAGTAGCAAAGAGAGCATATCTCAGTACGTCATTAACGTAAGTCATAGAGAGACTTGGAGACAGATGGACAATATGAAATACGTTGGCATTTTCCAATTAAACAGAAGGGCTCCAGGGGGAAGGAAGTGCTATAGGAAGGGTTACTACAGTATATAAGGAATCAGGAACTACAATGTAGGGGCTGTTTTATGGGCATAGAGGCATGGGAAAGTTCACATCATATTACACACCCTTACACATAGCACTATTCTTTATTACTACTGTAGCATGCTTCAGGATAGCAGCAGGAGTCGGCAGGGTGGTAGAGTTGGAGTGAGGCACAAATTCATGTAGCAAACGTTATGTAACCCAACATCAAACTAGAGTATATTAATACAAAACGTACTGCTTTATCATATAACTTGTTACAAAATATATCAATATACCTTAAATTGTCTATACACCACCCAGCCCATAACCAGACATTTCTCACACTGGCACACACAACAAACAACAAAGTCAGTTGTCTAATTAAAGTTCACTTAAATTTGGTAAATTTGTCTCAATAAAATTCCAACGAAAGTGTTTGTTTTTTGTGTATTTAATTCAGTCTGTTGAGTTTCTATATACATCGTAGGAAATATTTAGAAAGTAAACCTCAGACCACTCCAAACGATTTTATTTATGCAGGAACGATTTGATATTTAATGTCACTGAATCTGCTGTAATAATAAAACACAATACAGTATGGAATGATTTATTATCCTCGGAGCCTCAGATCGTCGATACATGATTACACTTCACTCAGAAGCTGGAGTAGTCTAGTGTTCACCCATGAATAATGACCCAGAAAAAAAGAATTATTTCGAAAGGTTTAGACTTACGCTGCTAGCATTTGAACATCTACACATCTCTACACACATCATGAGTGTGTAGGTTTTTACACGACACTCATTTGTCCTTTTCCTAATCATTAACATCTGATTCATTTCATTGATACGTCAATCCGGATCTCGTCCTGATCTGACAGCTGTAGTAACAACTAGCCATACACACACACACACACACACACACACACACACATACACACACACTCTCTGTGATCAGATCAGTCACATCCAGACACCTGATTCCACACTACCCGAGCCACAGATGCTCTTTCTTCTAGCAGATGTCAGAGGTTCAGAAGACAGATGGACCTCTGTGTTTATATAGCGATAAGATTTTTCCCAGTGATTTTTCATTTTCTGAAAAATGATTTGCACATGAAAGATCTTCCGTCATTCGCTCTGGTTAAACACAAACCAAGTGAAGTTCAGCTCTTTGTCTGAAACTTTTTAAACATGAACGGCATCTTGATTACACTTGGCTCTTTTATTTCAGATGAAAAACAACATGAACATACTATTCATAAAATATTTTAGAACTTCAGTGGCACGCTGTCTTTGTGCTGGTTATCACTGGGCCTCGCCCCTCCAGGGTCCAGATTCGATTCACACCTCGCGTCTGTGTGCATAGAGTTTGCATGTTCTCCCTGTGCATGGTGAGTTTCCTCTGGGTTCTCCGGTTTCCTCCCACAGTCCAAAGACATGCAAATTGGCATTTCCAGATTGCCTGTACGGTAGTGTGTAAAAGAACAAGTGAGTGTGTCTCTGTGTGTGTGCCCTGTGATGGATTGGCACCCCATCCAAGGTGTAGCCTGTCTCGTTCCCCCGACAGGATAAAGCGGTGAGTAAGTGATACTAGAACTTATAAAAAGAACGAAGCAGAGTGATTTTGTGGTAATTAATTAAAGAGGCATAAAGTTCTGTTCCACTTTTCGAACAAAGTTTAAACGGTTCGTTTTTATCCGAGCAGGATGTAAAGGTTAATTCCTGAGGCGTTACGCTTCAGCGTTTGCTAGCCGGTGACCGCTTTCCTGCACTTTCCTGTTTCGGATTAAAAGGTCAAGTCTTTATTCACAGACGGAGTAAATGGCTATAATTTCCTCCAATGTTCCCGAGACTCCCGCTGACGGCGAGGAGGGACGAGCTTCATAAAGTGTCTTTAATTACACGTCTGAAGCTGAAGAGCCGACTCTCGACGCCAACAGACGGAGATATCGACCCGCCTCCGTTATTAAACCTGCGGCGTAATTGAGAATATGCCGTATTGACTTTGCAGGGTGGGGGAAATAATGTCAGGGAAAAGTAAACGGTTCAGAGGTGTGGAAGGACGCACAACAAAAATATATTTCATACAAACATTTCAGATAATCTTGTCTCATTCCTCCTCCATCACTGTGCTGCAGGGTCAGGTGGAAAAAAAAAAGATTTTATTTAATTTGGTTCATAGTGTATTTTCCTATTGCACCACATAGTGTGAATGCAATAAAAAAGAGAGAGATAGGTCTCTTCTAGGGTTCTCTAAATGGGTAGAATTCTAGGTCGAGCCATTTCTATTTAAAAACCCTCTAGGAGATATAAAGGCTCTTTACTGCTCCGCAAATTCCAACAAAAAAAAGATTCTGAAAATCATGGATGCTAAAATCCACCTGTTGGGAAGCAGTGTGTTTATTTTTATGTTAAATGTTAAATTTAGAACCCGTAGGGATCCCTTGTTTCTCCCCCTGAAGAATTCATGAATTTAAAACAGTTTACGAATTGAAAAAATGATGGAACACTATTTAAAAAAATAAAAAAGTCCAAGAGCTTGAAGAGCTGCTAATCTGCGAACACTTCGTGCTTGAGGAATATCTGATCGACATCAAGTCTTTTTGTTCTTTGTAAGAGTTCTTTAGTGGGTTCTGCAAAATAACACCTTAGCTGTTTTTTTTCCTTTTTGTTTTCGGTTATCAGAGTTTGTAAACCATTATGTAACTTCGCACAGAGCATGTTGGACCTTCATCTGATCTTCACTGAAGCTGCTGATGTGTTTTAGGAGCTGCTTTTCAGAAACGATTCCGCCGTCTGCATTAATGAGGCGTGTAAGTGAGGAAATGGCGAGTTAGCGAGCTAGCGGGTCTGCTGCACAGCAAAAGGGGGAAAAGTGCTGATGTTTCACGAAAGATGAAGTGAAAACCTGCAGTTCTCACTTCTAGATGTATTTTGCAAAATTTATCTTCACTCATGAGCGAGACCGACCGCTTTAATAATCTCCAGCAGGTAATAACTCAACAGGGAAAAAAACAGCAGGAAATTTCTGTACTGACTCCTGTCACAGCGGGAAGTATCATGGGTGTGCTAAACTGCTGCACTAATATAATGCTAATACAAAAGAAGCTAACAGAAAGCTAATGCACAGATAATCTATATCTAATACACAGAGATAAAACTAGGGCAGAAGCTAATATAGAGCTAATACATACAGATCATCTCAAGATAATATACACATATAATCTAATGGCAAAGAGCTAATACACAATACACCGATATTCTAGAACTAATGCAGGCGATAATCTAAAAAAAATACACGCATAATCTAGACATAATGCAGACACTAATGTAGACCTAAAGCAGACTCGAATTCATAACGAATACACAGTGATAATCTAGACATAATGCAGATGATAATCTGAAACTAATCCACAGATATGCTAGAGGTAATACACACAGTTAATCTAGAAATCATGCAGGTGCTAATCTAGAATTAATACAAACAGATAAGGATAAGATAAACTTAAGGTAATATACACAGATCATCTAGAGCTAATACGCAGAAAATCTAGAACTAGTGTATGCGCTAATCTAAAGCTAATACAAACAGATAATCTCAAAACAATACATAGAGATAATTTAGTCCAGAATTAATACACAGATAATCTAGACACAATGCAGTCACTAATGTGCAACTAATGCAAATGCTAATCTAGAAGTAATGCAGATGCTAAAATTATACATCTATAATCTAGACTTAATACACACAGATATTCTACAACTATGCAGGTGCTAATCTAGATCTAATATAATCAGATAATCTCCAGACAATACATATAAATAATTGAGTTTAGAACTAATGCATGTACTAATCTAGAGCTGATAAACAGATAATCTTAAAATAATACACAGAGATTATTTAGAACTAATGCAAGTGCTAGAGCTATCTCACACTAATGCAGATAATAAAATAGAGCTAAATAAAATGTCAGCATTGCACCAGCTGCAGCAGACAATCAAAAGTGGAAACCGACATCCGACAGTAATTGAGAAACTTGCTCGGAAATTGTCGCATTTCTTCGTAGAATACAAAAAAACTTCCTTTATTCCAACGTTGTGCAGTCAGAGGGTGAACCCAGTAGCGGCAGCGATTTTTTTCTGTGTGTGCCCTGCGATGGATTGGCACCCCATCCAGGGTGTACCCTGCATCATGCCCTTAGTCTCCTGGGATAGGCTTCATGCTTCCTGCAATCTGGTATATAGGATAAAGCAGTATAAATTATGAGTGAGTAATTGATTGACTGATTAAATAAAATTCATTTTTGGCAGTTTCACATTTTCCGGGCATATTCACAGCCCCTCCTTGTGGCTGCCAAGGTGAGAGATAGTGTCATGTGGAGCTGACATTTGAGCAAAACTGATAGGGTGTCCCTGTCACCCCCAAACCTAACCCTTAATGAATGAAGAAAGAAGAAGGAGAAAAAGAAGAAGATTCAGTAATTATGCATGGTTTCAGGTAAATTGTGTTCGATTGTGGTGCAGGATGATAAAAACACATTAACACCGAGTGAAACAAAGGTGAGATAAAAAAGCATGGAAAATAAACTCAGAGTGCCGGAGGTTTGATTCGGACCAAATGCAGATCGATAAACAGAACAAACAGCTAGAATCAATTCCCACTTCCTACCTGTTATTAGCAAACACTGCACAAAAGAAGCCAAAAACTCTGACACTGCTGTACAAAAGTGGAGGAAAAAATCAATATCTGGGTTTTTAATATCCTCCAGAATATAGAGTCTGTACCAAACATCTTAGTAGAAACTGAAAAATCATTAAAATATCAAAAACTAAATGCAGACCTAATCATTTCACACTTACTCTGCTTTCCTATTGGCTTAGAGAACTCATGCAAGGCATAAGAAAACAGGACATCACTGGCGAGTATTGAATCACATATAGTTCATGAGGCTATGTAACATTTTTAAACTCAGTTTAAGCTTTTGTATATCTTTATATAACAGCCTACCGTAAGTCACAGAAAGATCAGACAGGTATGACACAGTACCTGGTCGTTGAGAGGAGGCGTGGTCTTCCTCACTGCCCTGTCGTTCTGCACTTCAAATGGAGTGTAGTAGTACACTCACATCACATAGCAGCTTTCTGTGGGTACACTTGTGTTTGCTCTTTGGCCCTCACTGTTCTTAGGCCCACCTTGTCACCTGCAGAGTCTCAGCCCCTTACATATCCTTTCTACTGTAATAGTTACATGTCTTATTCTTGCTCATGAGATGTTCATGAACAGCAATAGCAGTATCTGAAATACTAATTTATCATTTCAGTGCAATTCAAGGACCTGTGATGCCTGATGATTATATCATGGGTGTGATCCTGGGCTTCATAAATAAACCTGACACTAATGAGAACTGCTGATGTTCCTGAGACAAACGTCACAGTGTCACTCTGAAAGTCTAAAATAAAACATTGCACTTCTCACATGAAAAAAAAAAAAAACAATTACTCATCAGTCTTTTAAAGATGAGCGAGAAGGCAACAGTGAACTCCTCACGATATTAAACATGAATCATGAAGCCTCTCATTAATGCGACATATGACTTCACACTTACGTTAAAATGCCAGGATGTGACTTCCTGTCATGTTTTTGTGTCATTCGCAGAGGACAGAGAGACAAAAATACCTTCTTCTGCCCAAATAAAAGGTCGAAGTGTGCTGTGAAAATGTCTGAAAGCTCTTACTCACTCATCTTCTATACCGCTTAATCCTGTATTCAGGATCACGGGGACCTGGAGCCAATCCCAAGAGGCTTAGGGCACAAGGCAGGGTACACCCTGGACTGCGTGCCAATCCATCGCAGGATACACACTACAGGCAATTTGGGAACAGCAATTAGCCGAACCTGCATATCTTTGGACTGTGGGAGGAAACCGGAGTACCCGGAGGAAACCCACCAAGCACGGGGAGAACATGCAAACTCCATGCACACAGAGACGGGAATCGAGCCTGGCTGGGAATTGAACCCAGACCCTGGAGGTGCAAGACAGTGCTAACCACTACATCACCGTGCCGCCCTGACTGAAAGCTGAAGTGGATAATTATATCAAATGAATCTTCTCACTCCACTAACACTCGCTGTCTCGTGGGAACTGAAGAGGCCGAGTATACCGCTATTGGAATAAATGCATTTTGCTCTTTTGGATGAGCTGGCCGCATCGGGAAAATATTTGTACTCTCCTTTCAGCCATGAAAGACATCCCTGACAGGAGAGGGGCATGCATGCTAATGTTTTTCCTTTTGGGAGATTTTGAATATTCATTTACACAGTAGTAAAAGATGACCTTGAGCTTGTGTTTGCATTTAAGATCAAATATTCCTGTTTCTAAATCATCTGTTCAGGCTCCTACACCTGCAATTATTAGAACTACAAAGCTTCTTCTTCTGCTATCCATCCTGAGGTCCACAAGACACAATCTGCAAGACCTTTGCTCCCAACCCAACACTGTAAAAAAAAAAACGTTAAAAAACGGTCAAATGACTGGCAGCAATGGCTGCCAAACAAAAACCGTAAAATTAAGGTAAAATACTCTAGTTCATA
>JAQQZT010000005.1:24864934-24877045 GCA_030068275.1 Clarias platycephalus
TAGCCTTAATGTGGGAGCCCCCTAGTGACGGGGAGGAATTGGCCACGACTAAATTAGGGAGAAAATCGGGAAAAAAATATTTTTTTTTAATTAAAAAAAAAAAAGAAAAAGAAGAGAGGCTGCTGCGAGTGTGCTCCCCCTCCTGTGCAGGGAATGTCGGTTAAGGGAACTTCTCCCGACAAAATTCCATTATTCGAAACTCCCTGCAACATCATAAGTGTGATGGTCACTTCCTCCGTGCGTTACCATGGTAACATACGGTAAGCTTTCTCGGATACCCGTTGCTTCTGCTGTGGAAATTTCAAACTATGAAAAATTTTCATTGAAAATATTTATTGACACAAAATCAGATACCATTGGAAACAATATAGTATTGAAATGTGTATAACTCGTAAATAATTTTTTTATTTACATGATTTATTATTATTGTGCAGTTTTTATACAAATTACTATCCTATGTATTAGTAAGTATTTATCGATTAAATTGAATGTAAAATTATTGCATCATAGTAATACTGTCTCATCTCTATTATAATGATAATAAATATATAAATCCCTTTTTTGAGCTAAAATTTTTTTCGTGTACTCCAGCGAAGAGCAGTGACTGAACGTCTAGTTAAGTAGGTTCTTATCGTCACTTCAATCATATACAGTTCAGCGCACTGTGAAATGAAACAACGTTCCTCGAGGACCGAGATGCTACAAATTAACACCATAAATTAACGAAACTAGTTAAGACACCTAATTAGCTAACTAGCTAAGACAACAAATTAACACCATAAATTTAACAAAACTATCTCAGAACTATACAAGAAGACAAAAGACAACATAAAATGCACTTGTGCAGATGTGCACACAGTAATAAGCACGACACAATGCAATACACTGTGATAATGTAGCGCCGAGCAGTACACAGAGCTGAATTGAGGTAGTGCAAATAAATTGTCCATGAGATGGTAAATGCAGTAAACAATAAATATGTCGTGTAAAGACCCAAATGAACACCTATTGTTCACTTGTTCCCCTCACAGTTCCCTTTGAACTGAGCAGTTTTGCTCCCTGTGGTTTGCTGAACACTCTGTGCGAGATATTTCATCCTTCAACCCGATCTTAACGCACCCTCTTGTTATTTTAATGACACTAATCCCGCCCCTGGGTCTGATTGGATGAATGTCATTAGTCCACATGATGTTATTTCTCTTACTTACAAACTGAAGGTACTCAAAATGTAATATCACCTCACTCTGAGGTAACACAAACACACAGAAACTCTCTCTCTCTCTCTCTCTCTCTCTCTCTCAGGTGTGTGTGATAAATGGTGAGATTTCACATTTACATCACCAAATAAGCCCTGTAAATACAATAATAACCAGGAAATCAGTCGCCGATGCACTGTGGCGGTTCGTGGTTTGAAAAGACTCCAGGTTTTGAGGCACGAAGAAAGTGTTTCATCTCATCTCTGTGCTCGAATCTTGGGGTTTGAATGTCCCCCCTCCGAGTCTGTGCTTGTTGAGTTTCCTCCCACAGTCCAAAGTCTTGTGCTGTAAGATGAGTGGCATTTCCGTAAAGCGGTGAATGGGGGAACCACTTATAATAAACATCTTAACCTGCTCCAATTTCTTTTTTTTTTAAAGATAATCAAATCCATTTTAGGTCTTTCCGCTCAGTTTCATTTCATCATTCATTCGTTCAGAGATCTTTGTCCTATATTTACCTCCATTTGTTCTAAATAGAAGCAAATGCAGACATGAACAAGAGACATCGTATACTGCATTTACATTCTAGATAACTCACTCGAGACTACGGTTGTTCCCTCAGCTCCAGAGTCATGGGTTTGAGCCTGAGCTAGGGTTACTGCCTTTACAGAGGTTGAAGGTTGTGTAGACACGGTGGATTTTCCCTGCCACAACATGCCAGTAGATGAATTATCTACGCTACACTACACCTACAAAGGAATAAATGTTTAAAATTAGGTGCGTGTGTACAGCGCCTTGCAATGATTCAGAAGACTTTTGCTCAATTTTAAGTTCACAGAGACAAACTAAAGAGTCGCATTTTCAGTAAATATTGAAGCAGAAACATAAAATCAACAGCACCCCGTTTCCTCTGCCTCACATTCCACCGCAGCCAACTGCCATCCGGAACGTTTCCAAGCACAAGAACTGCCTTTAAGGCTTCACTTCCATCAGCGCTGTTTATTAGGACCATCACACACCTGAGGAAAAGGCAGGTTGTGTATTTTTAATAAATCATAGCGTGGTACTGCTATAAAATCTCCTCTTGTAGCCAGGGTCAGTGGGACACAACAGCGCTGAATCATAATCACTTTCAACTGTAGCTCTACTGCCACCATGTGGAGAGCAACAGTTTTTTTTTTTTTTTAAAGAGTTATAATAACCCACAAAGAAAATGGACCGATTCAAGGACTTCCGTATGTCTCATTTTACATCGATGTTTAGCATTTTTCTGCTTCAGTGTAATTTGAGCACAGCTTCTTCCCTTAACATTCAGCAACTTGTTCTACAAAGTGCATTAAATCATGTGACAGGCTGGAAGAGAAATACAGCAGCAAAACTAAAAATAGCATGCAGTACCTGCACCTCCACAACCAGCCACACACACAAACACACTAGTTATACAGTATATTTGCTTCTCTGAGTGCATTTTCATTGATTGTGTGCTATTACTCCATGTAGTCTGTTCAATAACATCTATTGTATAATTTATTAGAAACTCTATTAGAATG
This sequence comes from Clarias platycephalus, assembly GCA_030068275.1. NCBI lineage: Eukaryota > Metazoa > Chordata > Actinopteri > Siluriformes > Clariidae > Clarias > Clarias platycephalus. Next base: position 24,867,681 of record JAQQZT010000005.1, read on the forward strand.
ATGCCTAGAATGTCCTTTAAAACCCACAATAGCATCTAAGATACCCATAAAGCACACATACTGTGCTATAACAATTCCTAAACACTCATAATTCTGGCAGCATGGTGGTGTAGTGGTTAGCACCATCATCTGGCACTTACAGGGTGTGCAGGTTCGATTCCCGCCTCTGTGTGCATGGAGGTTGCATGTTCTCCCAATGCTGGGTGGATTTTCTCCAAGTACCCCAGTTTCCTCCCACAGTCCGAAGACATGCAGATTAGGCTAATTGGTGTTCCCAATTTTCCCGTAGCGTGTGAATGAGTGTGTGTGCATCGCATCGTGTGTGTGCGATGGATTGGCACCCTGTCCAGAGTGTACCACACCGCGTGCCCCACGTCTCCTGGGATAGGCTCCAGGCCCCCTACGACCCTGAATACAGGATAAAGCGGTATAGACAGAGTGAGTGACCCATAACTCTGAAATACATCATCAAATGCAAAACAGCAGCCCCCTTATACACTGCAACAACTGTAGCATACTCAGTATACAGTAAGTGTGTTGTTAGACCTTATGGAGCATTTTTGATGCGTATTATAGTCTCTTTCATCCCTTCTTACAGCATATATATGAGCACTTTAAATGTTATAGGTATTCAATTCATACTTAAGACTTTATAGACAATTCTAGATGTTATTAGTCCAGACAGACTATACAACCAGCCCGAAGCCAAGAGCTCGCTTCTCACATTGTGTTTAAAGAGAGACCGACCTGAACTGTGGTTTGTTCGCAAACAAGTTATCTGCATCCTCAGGGTTTGGGAGGGAAGAGACAGAATCAGGGCTAACAGCTGACCAATCCCATACAGCATCTGCCTGGCCTTATAGGTCTTTGGTGCATCTTTAATCCTTACAAAATGTACAATAACATTTCTGAACATTACAGTTTGTTCTACCAAAACATCATTGAGTTCTTGAAGTTCCATGACAAAGATTTTCAACTCTTGTCCCAGAGGGCCAATGTCCACCAAAGTTGTGATTCTTCCGCTCGAAGACAGCTGATTCACCCAATCTGTTAATTACCAGGTTGAGGGGGTGTGTATAAGGTGCTGGTGAATTACAAAATGTGCTGGACACTGACCCACCAGAGCCCTGCTTTATAGTTTATTAGAAGACGCATGCATAAATGAGAAAATGTTAACTTCAGAAAGGTGGGTTTACTAGATTTGATATTTGTTTCATTCAAACATTTTCCTTCTTTTGCAGAAGATGTGATGTAAAGTAAGTGTGTTAATTATAGCTATGCAACTAAAACAAAAGGATTAATAAACATACTCTACTTATGTGGGTGAATGTGTTCATTCGTGTGCAACAGTGTGTATTTAAAAATAATAATAAAAAGCAAACCAAAAACAGACGTGTTTTTTTCTGCATTTTATTCAAGTTTCTCACAAGATATGATTACGCTTCAATTATACAAAAAGATCAACGTCTCTTTCTCTCTCACTCCAAAAATCAGGGCTGCTGTGCTTCCCTCAGCACAGCGGACATCTGACATTTACAGAGAGAAACTGAAAAACGATAGCTGAACTGCACAAGTGGCCCAAAAAAAAAAAAAAAAAAAAAGAAAGAATCACTACTCTACTGTACGACCAGGACATGACAAGCAACAATACCGAGGTCAAAAATGCTCAAGTTCAGAATGAGAGCTCCTCCTGCAGTCAGGTCAGATAACAGGGCTGAAAGATCAACGTGATTTTAGCATTACAGTAAAATTAACCTTTATAAAAGCTACAAATTAAGACAGCACAGGAAGTGAGAGAAAAGTAAATGAAAAAGAGAAACAAAAAGGGCCAGGTATGTAATCATATATTAAAAAGAACAGGAAGTCATGTTAAGGCAATTCCATCTTCTTTCCATACACAACATTCTCAAACTTGTATACAAAAGAAGAAAACAATTGATGTATCCCCCACCGTTTAGCGCCTTTTCTCTTTTCGGTCAGATTTGCGATCCCGTTCGCTGCGTGACGACCGCTTTCCTGACCTGCTTCCATCTGAACCCGTCCTCTTCCTGTCCTTCTCCTTGGACCTTTCTTTCCTGTCTCTGTGCCCACCGCTGCTTTTACTCGGCTTCTGACCTCGGTCATTCTTCCTCCGTTCCGAATTCCTCCTGCGGCGCTCTCTGCTGCGGCTGCGTGATCGAGAGCTCGATGATGAGGACGACGAGGCAGATGAAGAACTGCTGGAGCTGCTGGAGGAGGAGCTCGAGCCGCTGGACGAAGAACTGGACGAGGAGCTCGTGGAGGAGCTGCTGCTGCTCCTCTGGCTCCTGCTCTGTGATGCCTGGGTTTTAGCTCGGCCCCGTGCCTCATCCACCTCCTCCTCGGGTTTCTTTGCTTCTTGAGGCTCCATGACTACTTCCTGTGGCTGCTTTACATCTTTTTCTGGTTGCTCAGTGTGTGTTTGGGGCTCAAGAGACCCATCTGGCTCTGTGCTGTCTTTCGTTATGGGTTGTGAGGAAACTTCAACAGGAGGATCTTTAGATTCCTCAGCTTGGACTTGTGTGTCGTTGTCAGCAGTTTTGGGGGATTTGATGTCATCTTCCTTGAGGCTCTCCTTCTCTTCTTCCCTGTTGTTACCTACCTCATCTACCTCTGGACTGTTCTCCTGCTCTTCTTGCTGCTGTTGCTGTTCTCCCTCCAAGTCCCTCACTACCATCTCAATCTCCATCTTCTCCTCTACCTCTCTATCCTCCACAGCAACCCTTTCCTCCTCTTCATCCTCCTCCTCTTTTTCTCTCTTCCCCTCATCCTTCTCCATAGCTTCCACCACCCCCTCCTCCTTCTGTTCTTTCTCCCCCTCTACCTCCCGTTCCCTGACCTCTGAACTCTCCTCCTTTTCCTCCATTTCCTCCTCTACTTCCTCCTCATCCTCATCCTCCATCTCTACATCATGTCGTTTACCTGTCAGCCTCTCCTTCTGCTTACCCTCCTCTTCATCTTCCTCTTCTTTCTTCCGCCCTTCAGCATTCTCCATTTCCTTTTTGCCGGCACGCTGAGACTGACGCCTCGGCCGAGCCTCCATCTTGTTCAGGTGCTCAGCAAAAGCCTCACGCCTCTCATCAAACATGGCTGCAAACCAACGAAACAGGAAATACCAAAAAAAAAAAAAAAGATTAATTTCTCGCTTTTTACGAGAACCTCCTTCTCTTACATAACTTTACATTTTTAGAGTCACTAAACCATAATGTAGGATTAGAGAAAACAAGCATCTGAAACTATCAAAATTAGGTAATATCTTTATGTGCTTGCATCTAAACATGCAGGGAGAAGAAGAAAAAAAAAAAGATTTAATGAGCTCTAAAAATAGAACAAACACTAAACGCCTCTCATCAATTCTATTTTATTTGCATAGCGCTTTTAACAGTTGACATTGTCGCAAAGCAGCTTTACACAATCAAAATAATTATTTAAAAATTATTTAAATTATCACAAGCTATGTCTAACTTTTCAACTAACTTTTCCGTAGAGTTTTAAAGTTGGCGACTTTTACTTGTTACGTAACAAAGCACACAGGACACTTTACCGTTCATTTTTTTCTGAGACTCATCCAGGAGCTTCTGTGCAGCTGAACATATGCGGCCTGGCAGGTAGAGGAGCGGAGGCTTGGTCTTTGTCCGAATAAATTTGATAATCTTAGAATTGTGGGCGTTCCACTCCTCTTGCTGAGGGGGCAAAATAAATAAATAAATAAATAAATAAATAAATAAATAAATAATGTAGCGACAAATAAAATCAATAAACAAAAACACTAGACATTAAACAGTCTTTAAAGGTTCATAAAAAATCCGGAACTTGTACATCTGCAGCATGGTAAAGGCTTTAAATGACTTTACATACACAATACTTAATTAAAGCCTCGAGTTTGCATTGCTGTAAATTAAACAGAAGCCTGGTGAGCCAGCGAGATACCACACTAAGCCAGGAACATGACAGGAGTGCTTATAAAATCATAATTCAGCTAAACGATGATGGATAAAGTGGAAGATTACCAGCTGAGCCAGCTCCACTTTATGCTCCAGAAGCCTGAGCTCCGTCTGCTTGGCTCGTCTCTCTTCGAACAGCTCGCGTCTCTCGCTCTCCACTTTCTTACGCTCTTGCTCCGCTTGCACTTCCAGCTTCTGTTCAATTTCCTGCCGTCTTTTAAGCTTAAAAACAAGGGGAGGGGATTAGTTGCTGTTTTTTTCTTCTTTTTTTTTTTTTTTAAATGCTGACATTATCCTTCCCTCATTTAAATCCATTTTGATTAGAACTACAGATTCTCAGATTGTAATTGAGAGAATAAATCTGAAAATTATAGCAAGAAACAAAAACCGTAAAATTAAACAAACTAATGAAAAGTTAGACTTTCTTAAAATACCCTCTCTGTGGACACGTTCGACTCCTGCTTAAATTTCTGCAGCGTTCCCATCAACAGGCCAAACATGCGGCGATTTCTACAGGGGAGGGGGGGGGGAAGGAAAGTGTGAACCTCAATTTTATTATGAAGATGCATCATGATGTGTCAAAATCATAATTCATACATAATTCATGTGAAATTAAATCAGATATAAAGTTGAGATTTGGGGGAGACCACAAGGTCACAAAAGCAAACACTCTAAACGGGTTTTTCTTTTGTCAACACTCTTAAATAAAACAGAGTATGGTATGCTGTATTGAGAAGTGAAGAGCAAGATACAATATGATGTCTTATAACTCTAAATAAGAATTAGTACTGAGCTGTGAATAAATATAACTGTGTGAGCCTCCTACCTCTGCTTTCCTTTCTCGTCCATGGTCTGATCTTGAATAAGATCTCGACGTGTGCGCTCCTTGGAGGTAGCGACTACTGATGACTGCAACGCTGGCTGCATAAATAACATTTACCAGATTGTCATTTATTCACATTTTCTGGACATTATTACAAATGGGTAAGTTTAAACACACATGTTTAAAATGGGTGGAGCTCATCACAAACACCAATGTCTAATTTTGTATTTACACAAGCGGATGCGAGGTGCAAGTCTCTTGCTAATAATTTGTGTTAATTTTAAGCAAAAGGTCTGGCACTTACTTTTTTGACATCGTCCTCATCCTCAGCGTCGCTGTCATGGCGTGAATCTCTCCTGGCTCGCTGATCCCCTGCCAGCCTGTGGAGAGGGCGGGGAAAAAACATTAACGCAAACTTGGGGAGAAAAAATAAATAAATAAATGATCAATTTGAACAATTTTCGTTTATTATCTGTCGTCTGGGTTTTATACCTCAAGAGTGCCCCTTCAACATCCCTCTGTTTGGCTGGGGGTCCTCCACCGCCATCGGAGAGTCCACGCCTTCAGACAGACAACATAAATTACACTCAAGCCTTTGATTATAACATTTCCAGCATCCTCATTTGAAAGGATATTAAACATACCTCAATATGTTGATTCCTCTGCCCCTACCTCCTCCACCTGGGCCTGTAAGGGAAAGCCGTCTGGTCTGACCCGGCCTGCCAAGAAAATCACACACATTAAATCATGATGAAATCACTGTGAAAGGGGGACATTGAATTTCACACACACACACGATCCTATCAAAAAAGGAACAAATACAAATACGCTACGAACACACAAGACAGTTTCTGGACAATTTAATCCTCTGTGGTCTAGTTAATGCACAAGCTTACTAATAAACTGTTCAATTTACCAAGTAGAAGAACGTGTTCAGTGCAGGCTTTTTTTTTTTTTTTTTTTTTTTACAGTTGTGTTTTGAGCCAGAGATTCTTTTTTAGAGAGTATGTTTTTATTTCTTGTTTTAACTTGTAAAGTGTGGCAACATGCTTTAGGGAAACTGTTTCCTTTTCTCTCCCCGCTTCACAATATGCCAGAAACAGCTTCCAGTGCTTGCCGCCGCTCCTTTCGTGTTTTTATGGTAGCTGGCTTTTTTCGAACAGCCCTTGAAGCCAGCCAGTGAGATCATCCTGCCTTGTCTGGCCCTCCTCGTTTCAGATAATAATATTATAAAACTGAATTTCACTTCTTTTTTTTTTTTTTTTTTTTTCACTGAACTTGCAAGGATTCTACCTCAGGCTGTTCAGAATGACTGTCAAAGAATACTAATGCAAAACCTAGATGACGATATGATATCGCTCGGTCTTAAATGTCCTGTAGAGATGGCCTGTGTGCAATGAAGGATGCAAAGCACTAGTCAAGACCTTCTGTGACGATCTGTCTCCCAGAGTTGTGTGGAAAAACTGTATGTTCCTAGGTAGGGTTATTTTAAAAAAAAATGTGTTCAGAAAAGACTTCAAAATGAGAAAATGTGTCTTTACTACCTTGTACAAAGTACCCTAAGTCTGTAAATAATTGTATACATATTTCTAAACCTGTTAAATTTTTCTATGCACTTTTTTATTTATAATGTTATTTGCTTAATAAAGATGTTACAATGAATGAGTGTGTGTATGTGTGTGTTTGCCCTGCGATGGATTGGCACCCTGTCCAGCGTGTACCCCGCCTCGTGCCCTAAGCCTCCAGGTCCCCGCGACCCCGAATACAGGATAAAGCGGTATAGAAGATGAGTGAGTGACTGAGTGAGATGTTACAATGTTTGGACAAAAAATTCAAGTGACGTTTGATCTTCTTGTGTTCAGTACTTTTGCTGTTTCACACCTTTCAGTATAGATGCTTTAGTCAGGAAGATTTTGTATAAGGGTAAAGCAAAGTACTCGCACCATATAAGAAGCAGTTTCTGTAGTAGAGGTTTTGAATAATGTGATATTAGATTAGTTGGTACACATTAAACAGGTCAAAAACGAGAGAATATAAGAGTATATTAATAACAACAGGTGCCAGGATTCTATAGACAGTTTAAAACAGTCTTTTTAGGTTAAAAGTCTTATCATTTTTTCTGCACGATTCTGTCACTTTATTTTTATTATAATTATTATTATTATTACATTGTTATTTTAAATGTATTTAGTTATTTTAATAAACCCACACTTATTTACCTTATACTATTACTTTACTTCATCACTAGGGGGAGCCAAAAATCATTTTGTGTTCTGGATCCTGAATCCTGAACCGTATCAATTTGCTGTAAGTCACACTTGTGAAAGTCACTCTGGTAAATTTACTGTCATCTGAAATTTGACCCATGACCATTTGACCTCAGATGGCTAACTTTTGGTTGTAACCAGGTATAAAGTAATCAATGCTGGGATTGCTAAACAAGTGATTTTGACTGTACAAATATAGTCTATACAAATTATTTACAGCAAAATTCTTTAATTGTGTTTAGTCAAATAATATAAAACCTGTTACCATTTTTTTCATGCATGACTCTACAGAGAACGTTTTTGTCAGTTTTTCAGGACAAAATGAAATACATAAGCACTGCATGCTGTAATGGTTTGTTTTACACAGCTTTTTGAATTTTGACTGTCCAGACCAGTGGCGTTGTCTCTATTACATCACTTAGAGTAAAGGTCAAACCACTGAAAAGTGACTCAGCATTGATCTACTCTAGTCTTTTATATATAGTATGTATATTTGATTATATATGTACACTGCCCGGCCAAAAAAGCTTGATAAATATATTTATTTTCATCCAGAGTCATGTTATTGTTATTGTTTTTTCTGCAATATTTTGTACTGATGATGGGAAAGTCAGGCCGTTATGTAAAGTCTTTTCCGACACGTCCCAAAGATTCCCAATAGGGTTACGGTCTGCTGACCAATCCATTTGTAAAAATGATGTCTCATGCTCCCTGAACCATTCTTCCACAGTTTGAGACTGATGAATCCTGTCATTGTCATGGTCGTATATGCCCAGAGAAGAAAAACCTGGCCATCCAGTATATTCAGGGAGTCATCTGACCTTTTTTGGTTTTTGGACACATAACAGTGCTGAGCCTAGACCTGAACAACAGGAGCAACCCCAGATCATCACCCTGCTCCCTCAGGATTGTACAGTAGTGATGGGTGCATCACTTCATCTACCTCTCTTACCTCTTACCTTAATCTCCCATCACTCTTCAACAGGGTAAATCTGGACTCATCAGAGCACATGATGGTTTTTTTTTAACGCTCCACAGTCACATTTTTAAATAGTCCCAAGAAAACTGAAGCCAATTTGTCCGATTAGCCTTACTGATAAGTAGTTTTCCTAAGGTTACACAGCAGTCTAGTCTCGAGAGTTCTCTTTGCAGTGTACATGTAGAAATGCTCTTACTTTCACTATTAAACATAGCTGTGAGTTCTGCTATTGATCGTTTCCGAATCGTATAAGTGATCACAATCTTTCAAAAAAAAAATTTCCGACCACATTTCTTCCTCAAAGATGATGGTTTGCCACTATCCTTCCAGATAGGGTTATTTAAGAAATGAGTAGCTACTCACTGTTACTAACAAGATGACGTACTTACTTGCTTGCTTAATTAAATATAAATTCTGTAAAAGTTTAGACACACCTTCTAATTGCAATGTCGTTCCCGATTTTTATTTCTTTCTACATAAAAAACATATAAATATAATTCTACATATAAAACGATGCTGAAGGTATCCAAAATATGCAATAATCTCTCCATACAGTTGATGTTAAGATGTGTCTGCTAATTATGATCTGTAAAGCCTTACAGATCTAAATGTTCTAATCTGAGCTTGGTAACTCTAGATGAACTTCCCCTCTGTAGCTGACTTTTCCAGTTGTTTTAAAATAGCAACTGACTGTTATCGTTACTTAATTACCTAATGCCGTATGTTTCAGCTCATAGTTTTGAAATCTCCAGTATTGTTCTTGGATGTGAAATATAAATCACTAAACAAAAAAAACATGGAATTAAAAGGTGTGTCCAAACTTTTGACTGGTACCGTATATAAATTAGTATATTATATATTACATAAAAAAAACCACAAAGAAACATATTTTTTAAAACTAAGAACTACATTTACATTATGTGAGTTAAAGGACATTATTTCTAGGGATTGATTGTATTATTACAGCGATTGTTGTTATGAGTGACAGATATAACATCACAGCATTTGGCAGATGCCCTTATCCAGAGCACTTTGTCTTGTTACACATCCGAGCGACTGAGGGCTTTAGTCATGGGTCCAACAATGAGTCCAACTTAGTTGGGTTTGAACTTGGGACCTTCTGATCAGTCGTCCACTGTTGTAACCACAGAGCCATCACTGAATTGCAGATAAGCTTATTATCTAATGTTTGTAAACACATTATCCAATGTTTATAATCAATATAACCAATTTGAATTTCGCAATAACAGACACAGAATAAATAGTGAACTTTTAGTTGATTAGTTAAAAAATAAAAAGAACAAAACTGCCAACAGTTGAGCCACACACACACA
>JAQQZT010000005.1:24885639-24897041 GCA_030068275.1 Clarias platycephalus
TATACACAACACATAAAAATACAATAATTAGAAATAATCTGAGATATAAATGTTATTCTCTAAATCATCACTTTTTGTAAGTAATTGGTCCGTGCATTTGTTTGTTTGTTTGTTTGTTTTAAGACCTATAACCAAATTTGTTAAATTTCCTAGTTAACTATTCTGAACACAGTCTTGTTTTATTCCATATTTTTGAGGATCATTTCATATCTAAATCTGTACCAGGCATCCCAACCCTGATGCTTTTCTTTAAAAATGAGAATAATTTATATACCAGTAATCTACAGCTTTTTCCCTTGAGATGGGCGTGGCAATACGCATCACTCAACAAAGACAGAGTGTGCGGAAGAAACAAAAAACGGAAGCGCGACAGAGCATGGCTTAATCCAAGAACAAGGACAGTAGGCCATCAAAAACTGAACCTTCAAAGATGAATGTACGGATCAATATATGTTTATTTTTCCTAAAGGAAAAGCTTAAAACCAGTTTGCCTCATATGTTCTGAAACCATGCCTATAATAAAAAGCAGTAATGTGAAGTGCCACTATGAAATAAAACATGGGTCGTAAGTGCAAACATATCAGCAGCATTCTGAGGTGAGGGCGTATACCCGAGCTAAGAGCATGGTGTGACAGAGCAACCAGAGTCCTTTCATATTCATTTACAGCCCAGCAGCGTGCAAATGAAGATTCACTAAAGATTGAATGGAATAGAATAGAATAGAATAGAATAGAATAGAATAGAATATCTTTTATTTGTCATTGAAACAGGTGGCATGTCCAACAAAATTAGGTGCTTTACACATAGAAACACAAGGCAAAATACACGGCCATTAAAATGAAAACTGTCCACATGTTTAATGTAGTTACTGAAAACTGGCAATATTGGGGCATTGGTGGCTCAGAGGTCGGTTTCTCCCGTGTCACTCATCCAGGCCAGTGTTCAGTTTCCACCCAATGACCAAACCCCAGCCACTGGATGCAGTGCCAGCCCCAAGCCCAGATAAAATGTGAGGGTTGCATCAATTACAGTAATGTAATTTAAATGTACAGTAACCTAATTTAATTGCACAATAATTTAAAAAAAATTTTGAATGTAGGTCACTTCCTCTATTTCTATTAGACGCTCCTTAAAAGATCTTCAGACTTTTGATCAGTGATTTGGTCTAGTCAGCAAAACCAACACACACACACACACACACACACAGACAAGCACAACTCATTTATATACTGTAAGTTGCAATCTGTTTTTTGGAGCGGGGGTTATTTGTTTGTTTGTTTTTTACAAAGAAGTCTACCTATTGTTTCTTTATTTAGAAAGTAGTTTTTTAGATTAAAGCATTGATTTATAAAGAGCTTAAATCTGACTCAGCTAACACTGAACAACATAAGATCCGATTTTTATGGAAATGCTGCCTGATAATATTCAGTAAAACATTAGCGTCTGCACTGAGACACAGAGCGGGTGGGTCGCAGTCGTGGTCTCTGTCCTGTGTGATGTCACTTCCTGCATGAATGTGTTGAACCTGTGTTAATGATTAATGACTCTCAGTAACCTCTGCTCCTGTCTCAGACTCGGCACAGGCCTCAATCACTGCTCCTGACACTGCAACTGCCAGTTTGCACTTCTTTAGTTCTTCTTGTTTGTTTCTTTCGACATGAAGACACGCTGACGAAGTTGCTGATCTGAAACTGATGTCAAACTTCCAGCACCATGGCGGCTGAACACGTCTGCGCTTTACTGCAGGTTATTCTCAGTTTGGTGCTGCAGAGTTCAGGATTAATTTCTGATTATAAAACATGTGGAGACGACGCATGCGCACGTAAGTTATTATTATTATCATTATTATTATTATTAGATACTGAGCAATATATATGCTCAGATTAGATTTCTTTAGATTCCTGATGATATTAAACAGTAAGATGATATTTTACTATGACTGTATACTGTGACAAATTAATCTGAAAGATTGATGATGAATGTTCTGTGTAAAGTTTGTAATGGTCATCTAATAGCATGATAAATAATAATAATAAAAATAATAACGATGATGATGATGATGATGATAATGATGATTATTATTGTTGTTGTTGTTTTTCTTGTTAGAGGTGTAATTGAGTTGGTTTTATTGTGCTGTGCGTGTTGCAGGCCTGATGTGCCGTGTTCAGGCGGTCAGAGATCATCAGGCTCAGGACTGCAGGTTTCTCAGCTTTAAAAATGGCGACATGATCGACGTTTACCACAAACTCACACACACACGGAGTGAGCTGTGGGCTGGAACTGTGAGAACACACACTCTTTCTTTCACTGTTTCTTTCCTAAATAAGGGTTCTTATTTATGATAAGTTTAAAGGGTTTAGTGTTTAGGGCTAATACTGAGGGTTTAGCATTCAGAATAAGGGCTTAGGGTTTAGATTTAGGCTTTAGGGTTGAGTGTTGGGTTTTGAACTCATAGTGAGGGGTAAGGGTTTATTCTTTAGGGTGCTATTGTTTAAAGCTAGTGTTTAGAGTTAGGGTTTAGGGTTTTTGGTTTGAAGTCAGTGTTTAGAGATAGGGTTTAGTTTTTAACATTTACGCCTTAGTGTTTAGGGGTTAGAGTAACGGTTTAGTGATTAGAGTTAGTGGTTTGGGTTCACGCCAATCAGCCAAAACATTATGACCACTGACAGGTGAACTGAACAACACTGCTCACCAAATATACTGTATACCAGGAACTGGTGATAGGATCATGGGCACCCAAGTCTCACCCATAACCACGGAGCCCAAAGACCAGCCCACCCTGACCGATCCCACAGAGAGTAAATGAGAGTAGATGCAGCACAAATAGCTGAAAAAAGGTGATGGCCACGTAGAAAGATACCAGATCACCCAGTGCACGACAGCACAGTAGGCAAACAGCCCAGGTGCGCAACCTCTAAACTCGCCAGATCTAATCTGATTGAGCACCCATGGGATGCGCCAGACAAACAGTTCCAATCCACAGACCTCACCGCCACATTCCACATCAACCAAAAGGTAAACTGCCCTGAAGGCCCAAGCCCATCCTGGGGGCACAAGGGGAAACCAAAAAATTAGGTGGTTTTAATGTTAATGGCTTTAAGGTTATGGTTGATCTGCGTTCAGTGAGGGTTTAGGGGTTATTTGTTGTGAGAAAAGATGTGGAATAGATAGTGGAAAAGATGGAGTAGACACTTCTCAGGTGGAGTTTGCTTTAGAAAAAGGAATATTCTCCACTCCACTTTTTTTTAACTGATATGTGCATTTTTACATGATTTGTGAATGACTTATGTTTGTTTTTCAGATAGATAAGCAGTTTGGGTATTTTCCCAAAGATGCTGTAAAAATTGATGAAGTTTTTGTTGATGAGAAAAAGGAAATTGAGCTGCGTACTCAGGTAAGTCCTCAGGTTTATAAACCACACAACAGGGACACACACACATAGAGCTTATCCTCGACTCACAGGTGAATTATTCCTTTTCAGGAAACAGACTTCTTCTGTATGGATGCATTCGGGACAATAATTTCAAGCGACGAAGAATTGAAAGATTACGAGTTTGGAGATCAAACTGCAGACACTAAAGAATTAGGTAACAGTGATTTTGATGATCGAGTCTCCAAAGCATCTGAAACAAATGACAATGTTGAAACGAGGCACGTTGATAATGATAATAACGACAACAGGAAACCAGAAGAAAGTGGATATTCCTGGATCGGGTCCGCTGTTAGTGGATGCTTTGCTAATGATGCTCATGAAGAAGGAAAAGGGAAAGAAGAGCAGGAGAACTTTAAAAGCAGGAAATTGGCCTTGGACATGGAGCAACTTGAGGAGAAGGAGGAGGAGGAACAAGCTAAAATTCTTGACTGGACTGGAGAGGGACTGAACAACCCTTTTGAATCTAACTCCAGGGATAAAACAGAGAATAAAGAGGATTTGCCTGATGAGAAGTCCAGTTCTTTGCTAGGAAGTGGAATAAAAATTTTTTTCGGTTTTGGAGGAGAAGATCCACCTCCTTCTGAAACTAAGAAACAGAGTCAGGAGGAAAACGTGCAAGATCTAGGGGAACAACAGGAAGCAATGAGTCTTCAAGGGGAAGACTCTGCTGAGACGATTGCTAAAAATGAGAAAACTGGTGACGCAGGATGGTACAGCAGCGTCTATCATAGAATCACAAACTTTTATGGGGATCCTCCTGATGATAAAAGTGAAGGGAGTTCAAGCGATCCAGGCATGAATGTAGATAAAGTCACAGATAAAAATCCAGAAGCAAGATCAGAATCGATTCTGATTCAAGAGACAAATACAGGCAACCAAGATAAGAAACAGGAATTGAGGCACCAGGATGACTCTGATGAAATCAATGAAGGATGGTACGGAAGTGTGTATAACAAAATTACAGGACTTTATGGAGATGCTTCTGATACTGAAAGCACTAGAGTAGATCCTCAAGTGAGATCTGAACCTGAGGATGCACAGTCAAGCAGAGACGAAAAACTAGAAAAAAACACTAAGTTGAAAGTGAACGAGAATAATGATCCAGGGTGGTACGAGAGAGTTTATAGTAGAACTAACAACGTATATGGTGATGGCTCTGACATAAATGATGCTCCTGATGTGGTGAAAGATGTTGAGAGCCAAGCACAAAATGAAAACACCAAAGACACATCATCGTCATCCATATTTTCTATGAATGGCTTGGCATCTGTGATTGATGGCCTGAGGTCACCTTCTGATGATGAACCCAAGCCGAGCCTGACTCAGTCTCATGTCTCCAATGATCAAAGCGACGACATGATGTCAAAGATTCCAGATCAAGGTAAGGAGGGGAAAAGCGATAATGATGATGAAAGAGATAAAAATGATGAGCTTAGTGTTAAATCACCGGATGTGATTAGCAAGATATCGGCTCAAAGGCATGCTTTGTGTGAAGAAGAAGAAGAAGAAGAAGTAGAAGAGAAAGAAGAAGTGGGGCAGGACGTAAATGTAGCTGAGGCCCAAATTAATACTACAGAATGTTCAATAGACTGTAACAAGCAGGATATGGGTGGTGATCAGGAGCATGTGTCTAAGGATGTTAGTACACATTCAAATAATATACATGCAGATGTAGATGAGGTTAGTGATCAGTCTGACCCGGGTTCAGCTCATCTACCCACTGGACAGAGGAAGAACATGATGTCAGTTCTTAAAGCTGATGAGACTGAGCCATTAACAGAGGAACCATGTGGGACTGAGTTACCTGAACATGCGGTGACGTCATCAAAAAGCCATGAAGGTGATGCAAATGCAGACGATGTTAATAAAAGCGTTCCTGAGAAAGGAACTGGTGAAGAAGACCAACAGTCTGAGAGTAAGACTGGGTCAGATTCAGATCTTCAGGTCAGGACAGATGTAATAAAGGACAGTTCTGAGACTGTAGAAGAATCAGATAAAGCTCTGGATGAACGTGAAGCAGCAGATGTGTTAACTCAGACAGAAGAAGGAGGCATGAAGGTGAGGAGCGGTGAGCCTGATATACATGATGTAGACATTACTCAGGGGGAGTTTGGTGGAGAAAGTGAAAGTCTTAACATCACTCTAATGGAGTATGATAAAGAAAGAGAAGGTGGGGACAGGATTGAAATGGAGGAACCTGTAAAAAAAGACAGTGTTGACGTTACCCAAATGGAGTCAGGTGGAGAAAAAGAATATGAAAATGCTACTCAAATGGAAAGTGATGGAGAAAAGGAAAGTTTAAACTTAGAGTCTGGCGGGGAAAACAAAGGTGGAGTTACTCAAGTGGAGTTTTCTGGAGGACAAGAAGATGTAGGTGTTGCTCGAACAGAATCTGATAGAGAACGTAAAATTATTAACTATACTCAAGTGGAGAATTCTGAAGGAAAAGATGGAGTAGACACTTCTCAGGTGGAGTCTGCTTTAGAAAAGGAAGGCGGAGATACTCAAGTGGAGTATTCTGGGGGACAAAAAGGTGTAGATGTTGGTGAAACGGAATCTGATAGAGAAAATAAAAGTATAGATTATACTCAAGTGGAGAATTCTGAATTAAAAGATGGAGTAGACACTTCTCAGATGGAGTCTGCTTTAGGAAAGGAAGGTGAAGTTACTCAAATGGAGTATTCTGGAGGACGAGAAGTTGTAGATGTTGCTCAAGTTGAGACTGATGGAGAAAAAGAAAGTGCAAACATTACTCAAACTGAGTATAGTGAAGAAAAAATAGGTGGTACTACACAAGTAGAACCTGATGGAGAAAAAGAGGACATTAAGGAGTCTGGTGGAGAAAAAAGTAAAGACCTTATTCAGAAAGAACAGCTGAGTTTAAGCACTCCTCAAGGTTTTGAAAACACTCACAGCATTGAAGAATCCAAACAGAACTTGGAGATTGATCCTGAAGACTCCAGAAAACCTGAAAAACGTGAAAGTGCTGCAGTAAAGCACGCTGAAATCACGCCAAAAAATGTGCAAGATGAAACTCCACCAACAGATAGCTCCAAGACTGAAATGTCCAGCACGTCTGATGGAGATCCAAAAGATCATGTCCACAACAGAAACAAAGATATGACAGTGGATGTTAAAAACCGCAAAGCACGTACGTCAGCTCAGACACTTAAACGTTCATATCGCAACTTAGAAATGTATCTCAGTGAGCAAGACATAGAGGAACTTCTGAAGTTATTCAGTGGAGAAACGTTAGCAGGGCTGGATTTCATCATCGGACACTCTGAATATATAAACAATGAAGAGCTTGCTGAGCTTCATCACTTTGAACAGACATTAGAACATCTTCTGAAAAACAGAAATCAAGAAATCAAGTCATCACTACAAACCGTACAGGCTGTCTTAGCAAAGCTAAGCAAGAAGTTTATGCCTGCGATAGCAGATGGCAATGTAGATAAAAGCTCAGGTACTAATGATATGTAAACATACTGTATATATGTATATATTTTTAGGCTTTTTCCTTGTGAATCAATATGAAGTTCCCTTTCGAAAACCCTGAAGAATCATTCTCATAGTTATACACCTAGTAATAGTGGATCAAGTTTAACAATCTTCAGAATGCTTAGTAGAACTGATAAAGAACCTCATATGAGCAGAGAGACATCCTGAAGAGTCAGTCTCCTAAAAATGAGCGTTCATGTGTCTCTCCCAACAGATCCGAGTCAGACCGAGTGTGTTAGTGAAACACGTGTGAGTACGACCGAGAGCACACCAATCTCTGAGCAAGATACAGGAAAGGAAAACATCATAGACGACAACATGGACGGCAGCTCCAGTAGAAATGACTCGGACAGTGTAATCCGTAGATCACTCTCTAATGACCGACAAGTCGTCACTGAGAAGAGTCCAGTTTTAGATGTATGGTCTCCTCAACCAGACACCAATATTATCACTGAAGAGTTTCTGGAACCTAAAGAATCCCACAATAGTAAATACTCCCCGATTACACCACAGCTTTGCTGAATTCTGGAGTCAGACTGATCACCAGGTGTTGGTTAATTCTCTATAAGGGCAGCTTAGACAGTAGTGCAGGCTTATGTTAATACATTATCATTCACAGGCACATCTACAGCACACGTACCACTGATGATAAACAGATTTTAAAAAGTGAAAATTTTGATGTGGTAAAGTCTTCTCTAAAGAGTGTCAAAGCTTTGTAAACTTTCATAGGTAAAGCTGTAACTTTATATATTCCGCTTTAAGACATCTTCGGGACAGAGGAGTTTATGCTTCTTTTGCAGTTTCTCATGAATATGACAAGCTGCATCGTACCGTCTTACAATTCGTTATTTTACTTAATTATCACTAAAAAAATCATTGTAGCGGTTAGTATTAAATAGAAGAAGAAGAAAACATGACTTTATGCATGAGGATAAAATAAGAGATGAAGTTAAAGTGATGATGGAAAGGTAAGTAGAAAAAAACTATTCTGAGCCCATGTACAGTATGTTGATTAAAAAAAAAAAACCTGCATAACAAATGATGGCTAAAATGAAGATAATCATAAGATAAAATATGCATAGGTACATACACTCCCGCACTCACTAACTCACTCATCGTCTATGCCACCTTATCCTCTATACAGGGTCGGGAGGGGGGGGGGCTGGAGCTTGGGGCATGAGGTGGTACACCTTGGAGAGGGCACCAGTCCTTCAAATGGTGCACACACACACAAACACTCTCACTCATACACTATAGACAATTTGTAGCCCAATCTGCATGTCTTTGGACCGTGGGAGGAAACCGGAGTAGCTGGTGAAACCCACCAAGCATGTGGAGAACATGCAAACTCCACACACACAGACTCGAGGTGGGAATTGAACCCTCGACTCTGGATGTGCAAGGCGACAGTACTAACCGTTAAGTCACTGTGCCGCCTAGATACATACAATAGATCTTATCTATTTTTGTAATTTAATAATTAGTGTATATTGCCTTAGACCATCATGTATTTATTCTGAATCTGTTTTCTTTTTGGCAGGACTTCTGTATGCATACACGGTCCTTGTTGCTGAAATCACAAGTGAAGCGCTTACGCACATGGTGAAGGCGAGTGCACATGTGAAACAGGTCATATGTGAGGTAGGAACAGAAATCTGATCCACTGACTGCTCCTTTAAGACTACACTCCCTTCTGGAGTGTTTTTTTTTTTTTTTCTTTCTGTACACTTGACATGTCACCAAATGCAGCTCAGAGCAAAGCCTAGGATCTGGGAATGTTCATGTCAAAGATCAGGGTCATCTCACGGCACATCAGGTGAAGAGTTTTAAAATGGACACTGATGAAGATCAGAAGGTGAGTTTGATCACCTAAAGACAGAATAAAGGGGAAGAGAGACAGGGCTGTATTTACTGCACTGATTAAAGTCACTGAGAACTGAGTGGCACAGGTGTCCAAATGGCGCAGTCAGCTAAACTTTTTTAATGAGTCATTGCTCATTTTAAAAAGAATAATATAAATTATAATAATAAGTAGACGAATAAAATTCTTATTTTGGAATTGAACTGAGTTGTATGAAACTTTACACAGACTCTAAGCCGGAGAACAGTGTTCTGGCCTTGCGCATGCGCAGACCAGCTTTGCACGTAGACTTTGTGGCGTTCTATTATTGGTGACGTGTGAAATAAACCATGTTGCACTACAGAGGGGTGTCAGCTCACCACAGTGACCGAGATAATTAAACATTAAAAACAATATCAGGACAAAAAAACACTTATTACTCATACAAATGAAAGAAAAGTGTAGAACATAATTGTAAAAATTCGCCTTGACTGTGCTGAGAGTTTATATTAGACCGTAATGTGACACGATTCCCCTTCGAGCTGCTGCAGTCCCGTGCTTTTCCTCTCTACGCAGTGCGCATGCGCCTGCCGCTATGGAGCGACAACAGATGGAATAACTAACTGGAGATAAACAAATAAATAGATAAATAAAAGTAGCGTCGGTTTATATAAATCTAAAATCATCATGGCGGAGGATTTTAATAATGAATCTAATGTTATCAAGGCGAATGATACAAAAGAAAGCGCAAATATTTATTACACTATTGCGATGGAGAAGATTAGGGATGTAAGTGCCACCTTATTGTTGTTATTATTATTGATTTCTAATATTCTTCTTTTGGAATAATGTGTAGTATATGTTCATGTACTGATTGTAAGAGATATAATAACCTGAATATAGACACTGGTTATAGATAACAGCTCATGAGTTTGATGTATTTATTTGTATAGTAAGCTTTGTTTGTTTGTTTGTTTGTTTGTTTTTGGTATTTCATTGGATTTTAGTTTAGAAAGGTAAACATGTCGAATAAAATGGTCAATAAATCCATAAATAATAGTGATGTATTACAACAGTCTACTCGTACTGAAGCGGTTTCATTTCATTATTTTACAGCCTCAACCACAGACCTTGTGATTGTCCATGTAAACATTTTTTTTTAATAGATTTACAGATTTTTAAATCTTTTCCTGAACATCTGATGCTAAACCTGTAATTTTCTTTAGGGTAAGACAGAAATCAGCAGATTGATGAAATAAACAGGTTGTAGTGACGTCCACATCCCAGCATCAGGTGTATTTGGACAGAGAAGGCATTTTATTTCTCATTAATTTATAAAATTTTTACTAATTAAATAGTAATGATAGCCAGTAGTAGTTAGCACTGGCGCCTTGCACCACAAGGGTCGAGGGTTCGATTCCCACCTCGGGTCTGTGTGTGCAGTTTGCATGCTTGGTGGATTTCTGACCACAGTATAAAGACATGCAGTTTAGGCTAACTGGCATTCCCAAATTGACCGTAGTGTATGTGTGAGTATGTGTCTGTGTGCCCAATGATGGATTGGCACCCCATCCAGGGTGTACCCTGCCTCGTGCCCTGGGAGAAGCTCCAGGCCCCCGCAACCCTGTATAGAGGATAAAGCAGTATCTACGATGAGACGACAATGAGTGTGTAATGATAATGATGGTTGTATATCATCAATGTATATTATCACAGCTTTTAAAAGACACTATACATCTCTATTAATTTGTGTAGAATGAATGGGGTCCTGATTGATTATATATAATTTGTTCATTTGCACACAGAAAGTTAACAGATGTGAAGGTTTTTTTTTTAATCAGCCCGTGTTGGAGTATTGCGAAATATTGTCATGCACGGATATACTTTTTTTTAGGTTTTCATTTTGGAGTTGTATTTTATTAAATTTTTTTAATACTATCCAATGTTTGCTTTTATCTCATTAATGTGGTTAAGAGATTTCGGCTTGAATTGATGTTCTAATCATGAACACAGGAGCTGACAAGACTGTTGTTCTAGTCCCAACTTTTTTTTTTTTTTTTTTACATTTAACACAATTCAATAGAAAGTTCCGTCATTTAGGCAGTGTCTTTACCGACAGGATTTTACATCCGTTATAAAGTTTTTCAGTATTATATCTGTACTACACGTTCCAGTAAAGCCTTGTGTATTGCAAGTTGATAAGCAAGACAAAGAAGAAGCATTCAGTTGCGCAAGTGACGTGACACTATCACATTTAAAATTGTTCCTCTTTCTATCGAAGGTCTGATTTGATCTGTCGTTACAGGTTGTGATGTCACTTCCTGACGATATGCGACCCGGTCCTGACCTTTACGGGTTGCCGTGGGAAGCTGTGATCATCACCGCTGCTTTGGGTTTATTCACCTTCCTGCTCTTCACCTGCAGATTCATCCAGGCTGTAAGAGACCACTTTAAATCTCTCTCAAAGTTTTGGAGAAGAAGTTCAAAAGTCATGGCACCTTTACAACCATCAGTTACGCTAATCATTTGTACAATCCATTAAGCATGTAGTGTTGCATTTAAAAAAAAGTACACAACTTAAAATTATGAGCCCTATTTCACATGCTGTTCA
Source organism: Clarias platycephalus (assembly GCA_030068275.1). Classification (NCBI taxonomy): domain Eukaryota; kingdom Metazoa; phylum Chordata; class Actinopteri; order Siluriformes; family Clariidae; genus Clarias; species Clarias platycephalus. The sequence goes on from JAQQZT010000005.1 coordinate 24,897,025, forward strand.
GTAATCTGAGACCAAAT
>JAQQZT010000005.1:24951109-24963253 GCA_030068275.1 Clarias platycephalus
TGAACGTCTCCTCTGCAGCAGAGGTCAGTTTTGGTCTTGTTTTCCTGGGAAGGTCTTCATGAGAGACAGTTTCATCACGGAGCTTGATGGGTTTTACAAATGGTTTTGCATTGGTTGAGAGATGCTATTGCCCTAGCCTACGAGGCACGTGGTCTCACTTCGCCTCTAGGAATCAAGGCTCATTCGACCAGGGGGATTGCCTCATCTATTGTGCTGGCAAGAGGAGTTCCCTTGCAGCAAGTGTGTGATGCGGCAGGTTGGTCCTCTCCGCACACATTTGTTAGATTCTATAGTTTGGATGTTCATGCTATTCCAGGCTCACAGGTCGTCAAGTCAGCCTCCAAGAGCTAGCTCTGAGACCTTCTTGGCTATTGTACGCACACGCTACACAACCTTGGGGGTCCAGACACTTGCAGTGCGGCGGTGTTGGTATTCTTGTTCCCATAGCGTTTTCACGCAGCATCGAGTGTAGCTTTTGAAAGGGATCATCTCGGGTTATTTTGCTGTAACCCTGTTCCCTGAAAAAGCGGGAACGAGATGCTGCGTCCCAATGCCGCACTGCTTGCGTGACTGAACGTCCTTTCAGACAAAATTGATCTGAGGAATGTTTCCCGTTCACTCCTATTTCTAAAAAGAAAACAAAACTACACACCAAAAATATGTTATATTATATTATGACTAAAATAAAGCGACTCACATCGCTGCATGTTTCGCGCAGCCTTGCAAAGGCAGCATTTATATTTAGCAAGTATATATTCATGTTTATTGTATTTATGGGGGATTATGTCTATATTTTTATGAATAAATCTCATATAAATCTAAATATGAGCCAATATGAGCAGCTTTGTTTCAGTCATAATATATTCAGATCACAAAGAGGGGCGACTTTTGACAAAATTTATAAATTAGTACTCCAGTAAAACAACACAGCAATTAGCATTTATTTACATCTGAATAGAGTCGTTTACATAAATCTTACATGTGAATGGAGTGTTAAGCGTGTGTGTGGGGGGTGTCTCCAACGCGTGTGGAGACGAGAATCTGACATATGCCTGTCTTTTTTATTTTCAACATTAATTTAATAGCAAACATTTATTTGGCAATAAATTTTTTGGAAAGAAAACTGTCTCCTGCTTGTGTACAGATCGTTTCTGGGTTTCTGCAATATAATTTTATATACAAAAACACTTGCAAAGAGAAAAAAGTGATTGGCTGTGAGGGTTCGCCACTAGAGGGCAATGTTTTGTTTTTGTAGTTTTTGTTTGTAGACTCAGTTTCCCAGAATGCAGCTCATTAGTCTGTTATAAATAGCTGTTTGTTCTGGGGAACTGGGTCGAGCATTAATCTTACGGTTCATGATAAGTGGGCATTTGGTTTATGGATAAATTGAGTTAAGTTTACATTTGTTTAATTAAACCTGTATTGTTAATGTCTCCCTGTCTCCTAGCAGGATTAGTCTTTTGTGTGTTTACCCTCGTGTGTAAGTAACCTCCTTTGCATGTTTAGTTCTTAGTTTGTATAAATACTAACCAGTGCACTACTAACTGGTTTAGCTCTTAGTCTGTTTAGTCTCCTAGTCTGTTTAGTTACTAACCTGTTTAGCCACTAACCTGTAAAGTTCTTAGTCTGTTTCATACCTAGTTTGTTCATCCCTAACATCTAGCTTAGCAGCTACAGTAGTGTGTATAACAACTAGTAGGCCTAGCCATGTCTGTCTTGTGTTTAGCCTCTTGCATGTACAGTCCCTTGTGTTTAGTCCTCTAGTCTGTTTAGTGTGTCTTGTATCGTCTGGTTTGTATCCCTTGTCTGTATTGTATTAGTTTGTGTAATCCCTAGTCTGTGTATTAGTTGAATAATAGTTGGGGCAGTGGTGGCTTAGTCGGTTAAGGCTGTGGGTTACTGATCGGAAGGTCGGGGGTTCGACCACTGTTGAGCCCTTGAGCAAGGCCCTTTCCTAATTGGGATATGCGAAAATTGAGCAATTTCCCTCTGGATTAATAAAAGTTCTATAAAATATTATTTTATGAGTTCTGTTTATAGCACGCTCCAAGTAAAGCCAACTTCCTTTGTTCATGTTTTCACTAAAAGACTTTATTTAACACCATCCCCTCTGCGTCTATGCCTTGCCACCATCAAGCCCACAGTCCAACACCTAACATACGTGACATTGGCATTGTCAACAACGCCATTGACCCCTAAGAATTAAGCTCCTGATTAGTCAGTCCCTGGCTTGCATCTGCGTTGAACCGGGGAAAACCTGTTTAGTTCCTGGTGTTGGTTTTATTTTGAATCTTGAAGTCTGGCTATTTAGTTACCAGCTGGTTTAGTATCCTGGTCATTTTTAATTCTAGTTCTGTTCTTGATTCTGATCCTGTGTCATAACATTTAATCTGTCCTTGCTAGGCAGTGAAGTAGGCTAATGCTAGCTTAACAAGTGGCTAACAGTTCCCTTAAATAAGCACTCAGGAAGCAAGTTTGTTTTAAACCTTTACTGAAGAAAAGTTCTGAAAAACTGAAACACAAATTGTTACTTTATACATGAACATAAATATGGTTATATCACATAAATAAAATGTGTTCAATGGAAAAATAAACCAAGTGTATTTAGGCATGCAGTTAGTGCTATGCATCAGTAACATTAAGCATCTCATAGATATGCTAGATTAATGATCATCATACAATTTTTTTCTTTTTTTTTTTTTTTTTTTACATTTTCCAGAAGACAAACTAACAGGACAGATTTAAAATCATTGAGGTAAGTATGACAAGTAGTATCCTTTCTTACTCACTGGACTAATTTACCCTATATCTTTTAGGCACTCAAACGGTAAAAGAGATGAGATCAGACTGAGAACTCATTGCACAGAAGGATTTATCTGAGTGTAGTGTGATTTATACAGAAACATGATGTCTTTGAGCTAGCAGACCGGAGTGTTTACAAGGTTGACAGAACACACTACTCCGGTAAGAAAAAGGAGTTTACGTATCTATATTAACAAAACTTTGTGCAGAAACTGTCGTCATTAACAGGCATTGCTGTACCAAACTGCTGGAGTATTTATTTGTTAAATGTAGGACGTTTCATTTACCGAGGGAATCTATCTGTTATCATAGCAGTGTACTGTACATACCACCACAAGCTAACACCAAGTTGGCACTAACACAGCTGCATGAGCTTAACAACAAATAACTTTCTAATCATCCAGATGGAGTGTTTATTGTTGCTGGAATTTTTGATCAATCCAACCTAGCTACATTGTTAGATTCAACAGGGATATTAACCAGGCAGCGATGCCAGCCTTGCCACTGGAGGACAGCACAGAACTGACCACACATGGTAGCGGGACCAGATGCCAGGTGTGCCTGGATGTATCCTAAAGGGATTGTGTTGGCCAGCTGATGGGGATTTTCACACACATTTTTAACCTCACCCTGTCATAGTTCCTGCCATAGTTCCTGCATGCTGTAAAACATCGACCATTATATCTTACAGTAACAGCCTGCAGTCACATACAGTACCACCATAACTACAGGCTAGTGGCGCTCACTCCTATAGTACTGTATCTATACACCTGAAGAGGTTGATCCTCTCTCACATCAGCAGCTTTATTGGTGCAAACATAGACCAGATGCAGTTTTCCTACAAGGCAAACAGATCAACAGATGATGTCATCACTAATGCACTCCACACCGTTCTGGAGCACCTGGAACAAATGAACACATTTGTTACACAATACAGTATTCCAGGATGCACTTTGTCTATTACTGTTCAGCCTTTAACACCACACTTCCCAATAAACTGAAAATGAAAGTATACAACCTGGGGCTCAATGTGCATATATATTTTAGAGTTTTTAATGGACTGAACTCCATTTCATTCCAAGTCAGATAGGTCAAAAACATCTCATTCACTCTGACCCTGTACACAGGAGTACCACAGAGGTGTATTCTTAGTCCATTTTTTCTCTACACTCTTTTCACAAATTACTCTGTCACCATTCACACCACCAACCTCATTATTAAGTTTGCAGATGACACTACAGTCATTGGACTAATAACACATAATGAAAAAACAGCATACAGAGACAAGGTATAGAGCGCGTACACAGGCATGCAATTAAAAAAATAACAACGATTACTGACTACAGGTAAACAAATAAAGAGAGAATGTGCCACAGGTCTGACGAACAGAGATGTAATGGAGATGGTAAAATTTTGGTATAAAAAAAAATCACAGAGGAGCTCAGCTGGACCACTAACACCTCCACAAACATGGGAAAAGCTCAGCAGCACCACTACTACCTGAGGATACTCAAGAGATCTGGCCCACCCCAGAAACTGTTCCTGAACTCCGATCACAATGCCAACAAGAGTGTATAACATGTTGTTTGACATCGTGACATGACAATTGCAACCAGGCCAACAGGAAATCACTACAGGGGATGATGAGAAAGACACAGGACATGATTAAGACCAAACTAAGAGTTCTGGATTCAATGTACACCTCCACCGGATTAATCTCCTGCTATGTAGGAGGAGATACAAGAAAATCACAGCTCTGACTTCTTCATAGAATAGAATAGAATAGAATAGAATAGAATAGAATAATCATAGAATAATAGCTTCTTTAGGGCAGTGGTCTTCTACTAGTTTTTACTTAAATTATCTCACCCTCTGAGTGCAACAACAGCTTAGTACTTGTATATATTTTATATTGACATTTACGTGTATATTTAGGCATTTGGCAGATGCTCATATTCAGGGCAACTTAAAGTAATTTTTTTTTTAGTAAACTCTAAAGTAACTCTACTTTTTATTTAAACCCAGTGTGCTACTGCTGACTGAAGTTCTAAATCTTATCTTATTCTACAAGATTCCATTTATTATATATTTATTTATTTATTTATTTATTGTGGTCTCTATGTTGATGTTATGATACATGTGCTGTGCAGGGTGAGTTCGATAATTTCATCATTTTCTTTTCACAATGACAATAAATATCTACTTACAGTACTTACTTAAGGAGAAAAAACAATGGCTAGACTACAAACTAGTTTCTGAATTGTTCTGATGGAAAGGAAAAAGACTATAACATCTTAAATAAAACTAAATAGTAGTCTGGCAACCTCGAACCTGTAATTAATTAGAGCCCATATCACAAGACCAAATAGCAAGGTGATGAGCAAAATAAATAGGGACAACCAGTAATGATGGTTCTTTATGCCGCTATCTGCAGAAACACAAATCAATTGTTTTAAATAGTTAAATGTTATTACATTTTTAAACCTTAGTCATTATAAAGGTTTGTTTTTTATCATCATGTGTCATCATCATGTGTCATCAGGCACAGAATCACATAACTGTACAACAAAACACACACTTAAATAAGGTTTAATATTTACTCACCTGGGGAAGTTAAGTTTTTATTTAATTTCTCTTTAGCTCTGTCTTTAAAAAGAAAAAAAAGAAACATTTGTTTTACATGATTCATTAATATTCGTTTAATTATTTTAGTCATTATTCATTAATTTCATGTGAATTGTATATAATTTACTCATAAAGAAGCTGGACAGCAAAGCAAACCTTAAATATTCACCAACCTGGTGAAGCTGAATTTTTATATAATGTCTTTTCAGATTGCTCTTTAGATGGAAAAGAAAATAAATAAATGATATTAAATATCTGTGTTTTGATTGTCTGCGTGTGTGTGTGTTTACACAGTATTTATTCTCACAAGTGATTTCTTTTTGAACACACAGTTGATTTCCCCCCATGTGGTGGCGTGGTTGAGCTCGGTGTGTGAATGCAGGACTGAGTCTTGGAGAATGTGTGTGTAATATTCATGTCATTAATGAGTGTACACCTGTGTCTGATTAACACTCATCCTGTTTACACACACTGTCTCACAATTAAAAGGAAGACGAGCAACGAGAACCTGTTCTTCAGAGGAAAGAGGAGTCCTGTGTGTGTGTGTGTGTGTGTGTGTGTGTGTGTGTGAGTGAGAGAGAGTGTTGGATGTTTTGTAAATGTTTTACATGCAGGAACAGGAACTGGAAAAACAGGCTGTTAGAGCTCTGACATCAAAAAGAGAAGGTTGAATAACCACTGGAACTAATACAGAAAATGTTACACAACCTGTCTGTGACCTGTGACCATGATCTGATGTGATGTGTGTAACACTCATACATTCTAAATTCACTAAATGTAAAGTGAAATACCTCAAGCCTGTTTGGTCATAATTAACCCCGGCACAGATACGTGCCGCAGGAGTTCTAAGGGTTTGAATTATTAACAACATCAGCCGAAAAAGCATTTATTCTTCTGAAAAGTATGTTTGTTCATGCATTCAATACTTGTTTGGTACTTCTTTAAACCAAATTATAAAATCAATGCGGCATGTCATGGAGGTGATCAGCCTGTGTCATTACTGAGTCGGTATTGAAGGCCAAGTTGCTTTGGGTCGGGTGTTTCTCATCTTCCTCTTGACAGTAGATTCTCTAGGGTTTCACATCAAGTGAGTTGTCTGGCCAGTTAAGCTCAGTCAAATGTTTAGCAAACTAGTTAATGGTAGTTTTTCAAGCTTTACTTGACCGTCTTCTTAAGTCTGCAGTCATACTTGTTGCTTATGCACCTTATGCGCTTATGCACCTACTACACTTTTCTCTTCCTGTCAACTTTCCAGCCAGCCCTTTCAACAATGACATTCTGTTGCTTACACTCCTTGTAGAGGGTGTTGATCATTTTCTAGACAACTGTCAAGTCAACAGACCTCCCCATATGGGGATGAGTTAGTTTCAACCGAGCAATCTGATTGGATGAGAGGCATATGAGGGTGAGTCAAAATTTATTCTCACTTTGACTTTATTGTAATTAACATACATACAGTGAGGTCAATAAGTATTTGATCGCCCTGTGATTTTGCAAGTTCTCTTACTTAGAAATCATGGAGGGTCTACAATTTTCAGCATAGGTGCATTTCCACTGAGAGAGACAGAATCTTAACTTCATAACTGTCTAATTGGGGAGCTGCATGAAGGGGCAGGTGTACTGGTGCTCCTATTAATGTGAATAGTGAATGTAGATTAAACATTAAAAGTCTAACATATTCTTTTTGTAAAGTCAACAATAACATTAACATTACTGTAAATAAGCTGTTGAGCTGAGCTTAGTACCTTTTATAGTCATTGAAAGTCATTTGACTAATTCACTTACTGTAGACTGAGAGTTGAACTTTCTGGACCAAGACAGGTTTTCTTGTGTCCTTCACTACCATGGAACTTCTGTACACAGCAGCATCGGTAACACTGACATTCTTCAACACCAGGGAACAGTTTCCTTTAAGCAGCTCGTCCTCAGGAACATCCACACGCCCCTCGTATCCTTTACCCTGATATGACATTTTACCCTGTCGCTTAAACACAACATCATGATTGATATACCACTCCACATAAAGTGTTTGAAGGGACAGATCTCGGTAATCACATGGCAGGACGACTGTGGAACCCACTGGAGCTGACATGTTCTGCAAGACTGAAGAGACATTCATGAAATACTTATTTTACCAACATTGTTTTTATTTATGTTGAAATGGAAGCTAAATGCTTATCTACACAGCTGCTAAAACAATAGATATAGAGGTATAGATTTTTTTTTAAATCTAAAAAAAAGTCAGATGTAAAAGTATAATGTAGTAGTATTAGTAGTACAGTATAATGCTGTGAGTTGACTAAAAGTTGATAAAACCTCATTATGTTGTTCTAACAGTCTTTCTCTCTTTTTTTTTTTTGTCATGTGAGCTCCATATCTGACCACATGGCCATGTTTATGAAAGTAAAAAAAAAACTCCTTTTTATGTAGATGCTAAACTGTAGCATCCTGCAGGATCTAGGATCTCTGCAGGATCTCAATGTTACCAAGATGCAAAATAGGTGATTACAGTTTCTTATTTCCAATGCTTCTCTGATACAATGACTTTCATAGCTAGTCAATATTTTACATAATTTACTTACCTTCGACTGATAATTCTACCCTGTTGATTTCTTCCCAGTTGGTGGTCTTAGCTTTGTCCACCACAAAGGTTCTGTAGTCATTATCATCGGTTACTTTGACATTTCTTAACACCAGTGAACAGTTTCCTTTATGCAGCTCGTCCTCAGGAACGTCCACACGACCCTCATATCCTGGACCCTCATGCAGACCATCACTGCTTCGCTCAAACACAACCTTATCATTAGTGCGCCACTGTACATGTGGTATTTGCATGAAGGTGTGAATCAGTTTACACGGCAGGACGACTGTGGAACCCAGTGAAGCTGATACAGTAATGTGAGGAACTTCACTGAGGGAGTCTGTGGGTGGGGACATTAAAGTCATTTGTAGCAAGTTCTATTTGTAACATAATTTGTTCTGTTGGTCTTGTAGAACCTGGTCACTCACCCACACAAGCAGAGACACATAAGATATAAATGTACAGGAGGGTCATAAGACTCCTGCCTGTAAGACTCCTGGGGAGTGGTTAAAGTTTTTCTGAAACAAACAAAGACAAAAAAAATTAAATGACAGCTGATAAGTTTCATACATGGTGTAATGATATTACACATTTATCACATAGGAGTAATGATTATTTAAAATGAGATTTAAGAACATGTTCACCACAAATCTAATGATTCCAACTATCCTGATAACAGCTCATCCAAAATCAGGTCGCGGGGGTTGTAGTTCCAGCAGGGAACCCCAAACTTCCCTTTCCCCAGCCATCTCTGACTGAGGAATCCCAAGGCGTTCCTAGGCCATAATCTCTTCACATGCTCCTTGGTCTGACCTAGGGAGGCGTCCTGGTTACATCCTAACTAGATGCCCAAACCACTTTAACTGACTTCTTTCCATGCAAAGGAGCAGCGTCTCTACTCTGAGTTTCTCACATGAAAGTTGTCTTTTCTCTCTCTAAGAGAAAAGCCAGCTACCCTTCTGAGAAAACCCAATATAATTTTTTAGTGCAATAGGTAACTAAATTATGTGCCAGAGCTAATTACTATTCTATTCTATTTTACTTCTATTTATTGTTATTTTTTGTTGAATTTTACATTTCTATTTCATTAATTTTATTTTCCTGTCTAATATATACCCCCCCCCCTTACTTAACTTAACTTAAAAGTTATGTAGTGTAAGAGAATAGATTTGCAAAGAACTGGAACTCCTTTAACACAGCATGTATTTTATTATAAACATGAAAAGAGCTTTTTCTTGTCTCAGCACTGAGGCAGCTATTGGGATATGAGTTTTGGATGCCTTATTTTTGTTATAAAATTGATAAGACAATCAGTAAGATTTAAAATTAATGTGGAAAAACAGTTCACACTGATGTGTCACATCATACTGCTGAACTCAAATCAATCATTTCTGTTGTATTGTACTTTGTACACACAAAAATGAAGAGGAAAAGACCTTTGAGATTACATATGGTCGCGATTCTAAATTCCTATAAGAACAAGGAAGTGATTAGTATTTATACCCACCCATGGCATTTTATATAGATTGTTGATGATTAACCTGATCATTAACGGCAATTAAAGGAATGATGTAATATTTATTTATTGGGTTGATGTTTGTAACCTTAATCATCCTGTTAAAACTGTAATTCTGTCTCTTAAATTAGTTGGTGTAGAACATTAATCTATTAAAAACTAAAGCGCAATCCATGGATGAGATTTTAAGATTGAACCCTACCTGGGAAATGGAAGATGTCTTGTTTCCAGTGTGAGGTTTTAGAGCTTCTGCTGTAAACAGTCCCATATCAAAACAAAGAATGACGGCAGGTACAGTAAGTTTTAGTTTCTCTTTCCCTGGAAAGAGAGACATAGAGCTGTACTGTACACTGATGTATTTAGGCAAGAATTTTCTTTGTGGACATGGAATTAGTATAATATAAGTACTCCTTATGCCTGCCAAGAGTTAATTTTTGCTATTATGCCAGGGGTCAGGGGTAGCTCAGTGGTTAAGGCATTGGACTACAGTTCGGAAGATCCCAGGTTCAAACCCCACATCCACCAAGTTGCCACTGTTGGGCCCTTGAGCAAGGCCCTTAACCCTCAACTGCTCAGATGTGTAATGAGATAAAAAGAAAATGTAAGTCGCTCTGGATAAGAGTGTCTACCAAATGCCTAAATGTAAATGCTCAAATATAATATCTAAAGACAGTTGTTTGGAATGTTGATATGAGTAATGTTTACATTTTAATGCTTCTTGAATTGAGTTGTGGTTGTTTCATTCTAAAGCTTGATTTGTTGTTTGGTAGTGGTGTGTGATGTAACTCCTGTCCAGTCATTTGCAGGTCATTATTTCTTTCATCAACATTTATTTAGGTTATGCATTTTGTTGAGGATCAATAGAGAAATCCGGCCAGTCTGGTCTGACATGCAACCACAAGCTTGTTTTTTTATGAGAAACTGAAAGCTTTCCTGTGGCTGGTACATGTTCCCTAAGAAGCCTCAGCTGGCGTTTGTGTTCCTGTAAGTCACATGATTATCTGTAAACAATCCCAATCAAAAGTTTGGACACACCTTTTTTTGTTTAGTAATTTTTTTCCACATTCTAGAACAATACTGGATATTTAGTATTAAGTAATTACTGAAAGTAACATCAACAACAACAACAGTCAGTTGTTATTTTAAGACATGAAGGTCAGCTGTTCTGGTAATATTTGAATGTGAGTGATCTCGCTGATGCTGACAAAAAAAATGCAGCAGAGTAATTATGGTATATTCTACTTGAGGAAAATTACAGAACATTAATATGACAGTCATGTTAGGCAATTAAACTAATTGCTACTATACACAGGTTAAACCGTTAGGTACTCACATTGCATGAACATAATATACTTATATTTTACTCTGGAAAAATTTCATGAGGTCAATTTAGAATAGTTGGACCTTGAGGTTTTATGAGCTTCAATTGAACCCAACAACCACAAGGTTAATATTAATGTGATATTTTAATATAAAACATACAGCCTATGTTAATTATGTTCAACCAATGATTTTTTTTATGCACACACGCAAGGGTGGGATGGTACTGTAGGATCCATATAAATATAACAGAAGGTCATGATGCCTGTAAGACTTGTGGAGTGCGAACAAAAGTGAAAATCTATATTTCATAGACAACATTATAGAACTTGGCTTCTGTGGAGCTTCTCTGGTGTAAGAAAAAAAAAACACAAACAAAAAATAAATAAATAAATAAACAGCCTCACTGCAGTGCCATTGAGAGCAAAAATAACTACAGATCAGCCCCAGCACAACATGTTAAATGATAAATCTAATAATATTTAATGTAATAATAAAGCTACAGTAAGTGTGTAACCATAAGTAGACTAGTGTTTCCAAAAGTGCAGGCTGCTGCCTTTTAACCATTCTGCAGGTACGGTGAAAGGTAATTAAAAAAAATATATATATTGTTATTACCAAGAGTCATACAGTATATATAAATATAAATGTATTGCATAATAAATTGTTTTCTTTCCTTCTTTGGATTTGTTGTGTTTTTGAGAGTGTTGTGTGAGTGTGTATGTATGTGGGTGGAGTTATAGGAAATCTCCTGTGACTGGCCTATTCAAATATATTGAAGCTGAGATCCCCATGTTGAAAACCCACCAACTGACAGCTGTCTCTCACTCTCTACCCTTCCACTCCCAAATAAACCGTGTGCATGTGAACTTTGATTAGTGAGATGTGAAGTTAAAAAGTGCAGGCTGAGCGGTGACCAGAATTGAGTAGCAATTTGGAAACTTCAATTGTGTTGTTAACTAGTGGAAAAATAATCACTGTATATATTGAGCACTTTGTAGCCTCTGTAGGAGTGAGAAGCCCCTTTTATTTTTACCTTTGTCTTTTTCTCCTGTTTTTTCGTTTAGGAAGTTAGGTTAGACAATTTTGTATTTTATTTTGTATTACATCCAAACAATGTAATTGATGCAGATGTTAATCTAGCCGTGTCAGATCGGAACCTAGAATACTTTACTCCCCTTGAAGAGAATGAACTAATTTCACTCTTCTGCAAATTCATCAATCTGGATACTAGATCCTATACCGACACATTTTCTTAAACAGATAGTACCAGCAATAACAGAACCCCTGTTGAGAATAA
>JAQQZT010000005.1:24963353-25003566 GCA_030068275.1 Clarias platycephalus
TAATTGGTGATTTCTGAGGCTGGTGACTCTAAATGAACTTCTCCTCTGCAGCAGAGGTAAGTTTTGGTCTTGCTTTCTTGAGAAGGTCTTCATGAGGGACAGTTTAATCATGGTGCTTGATGGGTTTTGCAAATGCACTTGACACAATACTGTTCTTGCTAGAACTATTCCAGAACAGCTGACTCAAAATAACATCTGGATTGTTGCTGCTGTTGTTGTTGTTACATAGCTTTTGAACTGGGTCTATACAGTATGTACGGTAAACTGTTGTAAAACTACATTCTACATTTCCAGATAAACAATAAACATTTATTTTTTGGCCACGCCAGCCATGAGGAAACGCACGCCTGTTCCGCACAACATGCCTCAGGACAAGTGCGCTAGTGCTTTTCTTAAGGCCTTACGTGCTCTGCTGATTCGTTCCTCCTCACATGACAGGGATGAAGTTCGATCGTTAAACAGGTCGTTCTGGTGAGTGTGGTGATTTCCAGTTCGTTTACAGGACACAGTTCACTTCCTTATGATGAATTAGCAGAAATGATAACAGCTGCTGATCAGGACATTGTGTGTGTGTGTGTGTGTGTGTGTGTGAGAGAGAGAGAAAACAGGAAACACACCCTCATCATCACAGTGACCATGCTTCACATTTCACACGTAATAAACCTGACTGTGTGTGTGTGATTCCAGACTCGATGACAGTGTCTTTCTGAATTTCCAGTTTGTGCCGTGCTAATAACCTCCAAATCATTTCCTTTACGCTTCAGTTCTGTGTCTCAGAATGAGTGAACGACTCCAGTGGCTAAAATAAAAGCAAGTGATAATAAGAGTTATACTAATTAATCTGTATTAAAATGTATAACATATTAAATAGGTATTTAAATAGAATCTAAATATTTCAGAAATATGTGCATATCTTTTAAAATGTTTATTTTATATTTCCACTAAGATATGAATAAATTATCTAAATATGAGATAACCTAAAGTGTTTAGTATTAAAATGTCAGTAAAAAAAATTATAAACTTATTTCCTGTTTTAATTGTCATGAAAATGACTAAAGTGATGCACAACCTCTGATTATATACTGTAAATGTAAAAAACTTTATAAAATGTAGGTTTAGAAAGAACCCTGTAAATTGTCACAAACAGTGACCTAGTTTATTGTTCATGACGATTCTAGTTTATTGTTATCCTACTACACTTGATGCTGTACTGTGTGAATAGTTTGTAGATTCCAGCATCATTGATCTGTAATTAGTGTTTCGAGATGTTGTATAACCCTCACCGTGTCACTTTCTGATCTGTTAATTAGAGCAGTTTGTCTTGCTGCTACTAATAGCTACAGGAAGAAGGATGTAAACCTCCAGGCGTTTTCATCGGATGGTTATTCTTAGCGTGTGTTCTTTAACGTCTGAAGACTTGGCGCATTTCCTTCACCTGTATAAGACGTAAATATCTCTGTAGCAGGAAGAGCGTCCAGAATGTAGACTGGGAATGAGTCACTTTCCCGCCTGCTGCTGTTCGCGATTCTCACCCCGAGGGTCTCAACACGGGGGGAAATCCTCTCAGACAAACCCTCATCATCATTTTCAAACAGTGACATCATCACTGACCTTAAAACTGCCGAGATGTGAATACACACTAACTGGAATATTGTGATCAAATGTGTCACCTTTTCTGCAATATTTTAAATTATTGTAATATATATATATATCAAATTCAAATCAAATTCAAATCAAATATATTTGCATATACTGGATTAATAACATTTGTACAGGTGAGAACATTTCTGGGGTCGTATAGTGCATATGGACATAACTATAGTGGACTAATCACGGCGGTTTACATTCAAAGTAAAAAATAATGTATATAATAAAATGTATAAAAGATGTAAATATACATTTACAAATAACAAAATGTAAAAAAAAAAAAAAAAACACTAGTTCTGCTTAATCTTTGCTTTTGTGACCTGAACTGTAATTTTTTATAATTCCAGTTAAATTCAGCAGTAAGCTGCTGAAGTATAATTTTGTAGAAGTTTTTAGGAGTTTCCGGAATTTTCTTGGACTTTCTGGAACGTTTGACAACATTTATAGAGTATTCCAGAAGTTTTCTGGATTTTTCTTTTCTTTTGGAGCTTTCCAGAACTTACTAGAAGCTTCCAGAACATGTCTAAAATGGATCAAAACATTAAGGACCTAAAAAGTTTCACAAATGTCTATAACTTTCTAACATTTCTAGCAGTACAGTATAAATACAAAAAAATGTGCTTTTCGTTTCAGAGACTGAATTGGATAGATAAATTAACAAGTGCTAGTGTTCGGCGAAATTCATTATAGATGGCATCTAGAGGCTGAAGCATTTTGCTATGTCTGTGGTAAATTTATTAACATAAAAGCAAAAAAAGTACTGTGGCAATGTCTGCTAAAATGTGTGAGGCCTACAAGGCGTAGGAATGCACCTGCTATCATATATCCAGACATTCCATCATCCATCGCCCCAGTGCCACACAGACCAGAGCTCCTCGTGCCTAGTCCTCCAAAGAGGGATCAGCTGTCTTCAGAAGAGAGCAACACTTCAGAAGAGGATGAAGAAGTTGTTGATCCAGATTACAGAGATGCAGTAGAAGGGAGAAACCCATACTACCTCTGCTAAGACCTCAACCACTTGGTGATAGACCTTGGAGTCACGACATCCAAAGCCAAGCTTTCGTCATCGAGACTCAAGCAGTGAAACTTGCTAGATGAAAGTGCATGCATGTAGCAGATGTATTTTTCAAGCTTCTTCAGCCGTCAAGATGAGTTTTGCTTCTGCAACGATTGTGACTCATCTGTTGAAAGCAATTGGAATTTCCTGTAACCCCATTGAGTGGCGCCTCTTCATTGACAGTTCATGCAGGAGCCTCGAAGCTGTGCTGCTTCATAACAGAAACATGTATCCATCTCTTCCACTGGCTCACTCGGTGCAGCTTGGAGAGGAATACGGAAGTGTTAAAATCTTGAAGTACAAGGACAACCACCAGAAGGTGATCAGAGACTTCAAAATGTTGGCATTCCTAATGGGTCTCCAAGGCGGCCTCACCAAGTATTCATGCTATATCTGCCTATTGGACAGCAGGGACACTGTGGCAGACTACCACAGACGAGACTAGCCAGAGCGAACTGTGTTCGATGTAGGCAGAAACAATGTCAAATGGTAGCCACTGGTAGACACACGAAAATAGTTTCCACCATTGCACATAAAATTGGGCTTGATGAAACAGTTTGTCAGAGCACTTGATAAAGAATCGACAGCCTTTAAGGACCTTCAGGAATTCTTCTCAAAACCTTCAGGGGCTAAAGTGAAAGCACAGATTGTCGTAGACCCACAAATGAAGATAATGTAGGGCAAGGAATATCCTAAGACAGGACACAAAAACTTCATGGAACAGGAGTGGTTCGAGGATTCCTTGAAAATCACAAAGCCAAAAAATATGTAGAACTTGTAGAGACTATGGTGCAAAATGTTGCATGGCTGGAGAATGTCCATCAAGGTGCATATACTTTATGCCCACCTTGATAGATTTAAAGACAATATGGGTGCTTATTCAGAGGAACAAGCCAAACACTTCCATCAAGACATTCTTGACCTTGGACACAGCTACCATGGTGCATACAACGAAAACATGGTGTGTGACTACATATGGACTCTGTGAAAGCAATTTGCAGCATAAGTGTAAAGCAAGGAAAACTACTCACTTTTTAACTGTTTTGCGCAATTTTTAAAATAAATTCAATGAAATTTTATTTGTATAACGCATTTGTTTTAAATGATCAGATTGTCTCTGGCAATAGGAAGAAACCTTGAGAGGAAGCAGACACACTAACAAAACCACAGCTTTGTCGGGAAACTTCTTTAACAAGGAACCTCTCTAATGACACACTTGCGTGTGCACACACACTAATGGAATCACTGCTTTCTGACAGAGAGAGACTGGAAAACTGGATCTTTAATAAGGAACCTTGCTAATGATGATTGCTTTTGCTCACGGATGTTGAATATACAAGTGATGCACGCGCACTGAGACTGAGCATGGAGGACGATTACCCATAATCCTGCAGGGCGCGCGAGAGAAGAAACATTGGTTTTGATCACGTGACTCACGGCACACGGCAGACAAAGCGCATGCGTACTACTCGTATATCAAGCCCTCGTTCGTTTATTAGGGCAAATTTTATTTTTTAAAATTCTGCTCATCTTGCAAAATGCTTGCAGACCAAGTTACTCGCAATCCAAGGTTCCACTATACTATTTGAGGACCAAAATTGTTACATTGTGTTACATATAATTATAATTATTTTAAATTGTTAAATAAATGCATAGGTAAATTCAATGGACAGTTTATTAGGAACACCTGGTTTCTGATCATGTTCACATCACACAGCAGAATGTCAACAAATCTTATTGACTTTGAGTGGGTCTGAGGTGAGTTTGAGTATTTCAGAAACCTTCGGTGGTTTTCTCACACACAACTGTCGAGCTACACATGGGGCTCCAGAGCTGCCAGTGATCCAGACCCCCTCCGCCCTCCTGACGTGTCTGACTCATCCTGGTGCCCCGCTTCCGTCGCATTGAGGCCCGCATGTGGTCTGCTTTCTATGCATGTGGTGACTGGGGACGGTTCACCTTTACCATAAAATGTCTTTGTTACATAAAATGTCTTTGTTACCATAAAGAGTCTTTGTCTCTGATGACTTGTAACTGAAATTCCTACAAACAGTTTTGTATCTGAGCCTCCAGTAACGAAACTCGACTCCATATTAACTTAAACACATCTTCTGTTATATTGAACTTCCAGCTGCCTAACACACTGTATGACTGTAGATGAATTGAATTGAATTGGTACAAAAAACATTCTCCTTGGATACATTTCTGCTCCATGTAAACAGAGGCTGCTCATTCTGACAATGCATTTACACATTGTTTGTGTGTGTGTCCTGTAGCTGTTAGCAGTAGTCTCAGAGCTCCAGGGTCTGAACGTTCTGGTTCTGGGAAGAAAACACATGCAGCAGCCGTCACGAAACTGGAATAGACATGATATGAACCAGATCAAACAGAAAGCACACTGCTTTTTCACCGAGAACATGTAAGTGACACACACACACACACACTTCAATACACGTGTTCACATAGTACACTGCTGAGATGTATCCATATCCAGTAGATAGATTATAGAAAACAACAACTGGCCAGAGTGTACAGTATATGCGATGTACAATAGCAGACTCTAGATCTTCCTGGTAATGACAGATAACATCATTTTTAAAAATGTGAGCTGTGATGTCACATAGTAACCATGCCCTGACTGTTTCTCAGCTCAGAGGATGACCCATTTCTGCTCTATGCCGCATTGCACTCTGGGAACCACTGTAACTTTGTGAGCCGGGACCTAATGAGGGATCACAAAGCATGTCTCCCGGACAGCGCCACACGACGCCTCTTCTTTAAGTGGCAGCGTGGACATCAGCTAGTGTTCAGCAGCTTCATCCCAGGCAAAAGGATTCGTTTTCAGGTGAGTACACAGACAGAGAAATTAAGCCGTCTTTATCCCTGCAGGTATGTCCAAGATATTTTATCTTTTTTTTTTTTTCTTTTTTTTCAGAGGACATGTGTCTACGATACAATCATCCAGAGCTGTGGAAAGACATGGCACATACCCTATGACAAGGACGGAGAAGAGCGGAGCACGTATGAAGTTCCACAGACATGGCTGTGTCTCAGTAACGATGTGTGAAATGTCTATGGAGTATTAAGAAATAAAGAAATTTAAATTTGCCAGTTAATGTGGTGTTCATATAATTAATACATTTGATGATGTTAAAGCTAATAAACAGCAAAAAACAATGACGGTGAAGGAAATAGAATGGGGTTCTGTGTGATCAAATCTTTTTAATTAATTAAAATTATATTAGTGGCTCAGTGGTCGGTTTCTCTCCTGCCATACAGAAGGCCCGGGCTCTCAGCTCACATAATGCCCAAACCGCAGCCACCTGATGCAGTGTTGGTCCGAAGGAGAATTATGTCAGGAAGGGCATCCAGCATAAAATCTGTGGCAAGCTGTTGATCCTGAGACTTGTGTGCTACCATTACCTGTGAAAGGAGTGTGCAGTCAATATGTTGCCGCTCCTCACGCTGCTCCAATGCCTCAGCAGCCCTTAATTCTGCCTGTCGTTTATGTTATCGCTGTAGACGCTCTGCAGTCTGATCCAGAGTTTCAGTAGCAATGAGGTATAACGTACCCGTTTTTGTTGTACATGATGGTGCCTGATGTTCCAGCAGGTGAGGAACACCTGTGACATGTTCACAGTTTGACATAAAAGTTGATGATGCTGCATACTGCTTCAAGTATGGATGATTGGTCCCGTCTACATACACGACGGATATACATTCGCCAGCTGAACACTCGATTATAACCGAGCATTTGGGGTGTGGGGGGGTATTGGGTGAAGGACCTTGTTCAAGGGACAACAAAGGCCTATGGTGGTGTCCTGGCTCGAACTGGGAACATCTTGATCAGCAGTCCAACAACTTAACCACAGAGCCACCCTTGCCCCCGCTTACAAGTATAGATTTGTATAAACTGCACACACACAGTTTTAGTTTCTGGGCGCCCATCAGTTTTCGGCTGAGGGCCGCCCAGAAACTAAATGAAGGAATGTAACATAATATAGTTAATGTTTTGTGCATGTTTTTACTATACACATTACATTTACAGTGATTTGTATTCTTTTCCATGAAAAAAGAAAAATCATTTGACTATTTCACAATATAAATATGAATTCGATTTGATATTTAACATTATATTCATTCCAAAAAAAAAAATTGTCTCGTCAGACTGTCCCGTAACCCGGATGTGTATCGATCATCTTCAATTTTGCCGCAACTATTTCCGGGGTTGTAATACTTCACGCTACTAGATGTTGTGCTTTTTTTATATATCCTACCCGAATTCGCGTTACATCACGCTTCCTTGTCAGGATTGGCTCCTTGTATTGGCTTTTCATGAAGTGTGATTGGATGCTCAGAACGCTTGTGCGACGATTAGCCAATCATATTAGAGGAGGCGGGTTTATCAGAATACGGGTAGGGACTGACAGAAGTTGCTAAATTAAGAAATACCCGGCTCTGGAGTTTGTAGATTTATCTTTAATAAATAAATCGTAATGTCTCGGGGTTCGAGTGCGGGCTTTGACCGCCACATCACCATCTTTTCTCCGGAGGGCAGGCTTTATCAAGTCGGTAAGTGATTGTGTTAGCGACAGGGTGGTGAAGAAAGCGAAAGTGTGTAAATGCTCAGTCATGGAGAGCAGCACTAGCATTAGCTTAGTGTTAAATTTGCCCTGTGTAGTGTTTAAAGTTGTTATTAACTTCATGTCAGTGCTTGCAAAGAATTGTAACATTTTATAGAATTAAATGAGAGAAAGTGGAGAAACATGAATTTATATATTAAAATTATTATTAAAGGATGGAGAAGCTAGCTCAGTTAGCTGTAGGGCTAACACACTGAGCTGAGCACTGGAGCAACTGAGCAACCTATACATATGTTTTTATTTTTATTATTGTTGCTATTGCACATTAGTAGTTTCTAATAAACATCATTAATATATAAAAAAAAAAAAATCATCATTATTTGTGTGTAAAGGTGCTGTAGTAACGAGCCATTAGTGTTTATTTACACTTCTGTATTCAAAGGCAGTTCTTAATGCTGCTTTTCCTCTATGTAGACAACAGTGCAATGACAATAATGGATTTTTTTTTTTTTTTTACACGATATTGGATAAATTATTGTTTTTTTCCCTTACAGAGTATGCATTCAAGGCCATTAATCAGGGAGGACTGACCTCAGTAGCAGTGCGAGGGAAAGACTGCGCCATTGTCGTCACTCAGAAAAAAGTTCCCGTAAGACGCTTTAACGAAACACACATTCGTTTTTCTTCCTCTCGTTCTCTTCAGAATGTCACGGACTCCCAACAGTGCACAGTAACATGCATTTGTCAGTTTAATCAAGCAATATTGCACTAGAGCGAGTGATGATGTGGTGAATATCAGCACAGCTGCGATGCAGTCCTAGGCACCCTTTCGAGTATCATATTGCTCTTAATACAATTCGGTTACATTTTATTTATATAGCGCTTTTAACAATGGTCATTGTCGTAAAGCAACTTTACAGAATCAAAAGAAAATTACGGAAATGAGTTTGAAATGTGTGAGGAAATGTGTATAAAATCAAAATGATCAGAAAATGTCCCCGAGGGGGACGGTGGCAAGGGAAAAACTCCCTGACATTGCAGTAGGAAGAAACCTAGAGAGGAACCAGACTCAACAGGGGGATATCGGACAGATTCAACAGTTTCACATACACCACTTATTGTTAACAAATTACGATTTGTTTATTTGTTTTCATTTAAGCAGTTACCAAAACATCTTCTACTGCTGCAACGAACTAACGCACCTGCCAGAGCTGGCGACCGACAGTTAGTGTAATTAACAAGGGTGAATGTAGTTTTAAATTCTTATCAGTATTATTTAGCCAAAAGATGAGGAGAATAAACCATGGAGGTGGTGGACAGTCTTGTAAATCTCATAAGTTTCGCTTTATATTTCCACTTATTCCATTTTAGAATATCAGCTCCATTAACTTCTTGGTTATGTGGTTAAGTCCCAAATAGTGCTAAATGAAAATCTAGTGCAAGATGTCCCTTGTTTTTTCGATTTGGGATTCAGCCTTGTGTTAGGAGCTAGTCAGCTTTGTAGCCGTAAATAAAAGAACGAGGATGCTTCAGACGCAATTTAGAACAGATGTGTTTTCTTGCTGAAAGTGCTTTTGTGACTGGTTGTGAGCGTGACTGTACAGACTTTCACCCATCCTGCAACTGACACTTAGTGTAGTATAAAAGCCGTCTTTTTTTCGAAATTGTTTACTCATGATCTGACTCATTTAACAGAGCTAGAATTCTCATCACTAATCTCCCGGACTCAGCGCTTTTTCTCCCCTCTTATCATCTTCAGGATAAACTACTGGACTCCTCCACTGTTACGCATTTATTCAGAATAACAGAGAACATTGGCTGCGTGATGACGGGCATGACAGGTGTGAGCACTTTACTACTAAGAACAGGAAGTAATTTCTTACACTAACAGTTCACAGCATTAAATCTAACTGTAAGTGTGTGTGTGTGTGTGTAGCTGACAGCAGGTCACAGGTACAAAGAGCTCGTTACGAAGCCGCTAACTGGATGTATAAGTACGGATACGAGATCCCGGTGGACATGCTGTGTAAGAGGATCGCGGACATATCTCAGGTGTACACGCAGAACGCAGAGATGAGGCCGCTCGGCTGCTGTAAGTTACCCCAGACACGGGTACACGTAGCTACACTCAATGTCTTGCAGTAAATCAGATTTCTTTGTCAGCTTGGTTTTGTGTTCAGGATGCAGGAACTTTTGCCCCCATGAGTTAGAGTGACATAAGTTTGGCTAACTGGAGCTTTCTGCGGTGTGTCAGGTATGATTGTGGTGGGCGTGGATGAGGAGTGTGGGCCGCAGGTCTATAAATGCGACCCAGCAGGTTACTACTGCGGATTTAAAGCCACGGCCGCAGGCGTGAAGCAGACCGAGGCCACCAGCTTCCTGGAGAAGAAGATCAAAAAGAAATTAGATTGGACCTTTGAGCAGACCATTGAGGTAACGACGTCCTTCACGCAGAGTCTCTTGCATATTTTTTTTTTTTTACCCCCAAAATTGTTTTATATATAATTATAAAAATTCTTTTCATTGGGACAGACTGCAATCAGCTGTCTGTCTACAGTCCTGTCTATCGACTTCAAACCTTCAGAGCTGGAAGTGGGCGTGATCACTACAGAAGAACCCAGGTTCAGGTAAGCCAAACTGGATCCACCCAAAAAGCTACCAAACGTTATGTTAGTTCCTGGTGTTCACAATCAGGTTACACACCAGATTTTCTGAGCTTTACCTGTGTGAGGTACTCGCCTTCGAGTAGACGCATCTGTGACTAACTAAATCACTCGTGTTTAATATATAGATGTACAGAACTCTTTAGAAGATTGGATTAGGGAATTGGGTAACACCGACAACAGTCAGTTGTCATTTTAAGACACGACAGTCTTCTGTTCTCAAACAGTTCTTGCAAGAACAGTTTTTTTTTTAAAGTACCATGGTGAAACTGACTCTCATGAAGACCGTCCCAGGAAAGTGAGACCAAAATACCTCTGCTGCAGAGGAGAAGTTCACTTAGAGTTACCATCCTCAGAAATCGCCAATTAACAAACATCACCTCAGTTTAAAGCCGTTATGAAGGCTTTACTGAGCATAAGTAACAAATACATCTCAATATCAACTGTCCAAAGGACAGCCCTGCGGCATTGTGTTACAGTGTAGAAAAAAATAAAAAGCAGGAAAAGCTATGAGGCTAGAAGCTATGTCCAAACTTCTGACTGGTGGCTTATGAAATTTGAAGTTTTGACTGTTAGTCTGGCATTTCATCAGTGTATCACTGCATGAACAGCGCTCACTGTAGAGATCGCCTGTTTAATTAAAGCGAACGGTTTGTTCATCAGCACACGGCGGTTACTCGGGCGCATGTAAGCTCAGTGTGACAGACTGTTAGTGCACTAAAATCTAAGTAAACAAGTGCTATATGTGTAATGTATATACTGTAAAAGTAAATGCTCAACTGTTGCATAAGAGATGGTCATGCGTTATTTTGGTTGTGTTGTAAGTTTAATCGTGTGTTATTTCCGTCCCAGGATCCTGTCTCAGTCTGAGATTGACGCCCATCTGGTGGCCCTGTCTGAGCGTGACTGAGAACCAAGACGTCGAGTTTGTAAGAAGCACTTCGTCACATCGACGGTATTCAGGTCGCTCTCTGCCCCGCCTTCTGCTGTTTATTTTGCTTTTTCCTGCAACACCTCAATAAAACACACCTGTTTTGACAATCTCTTATTCCTGGTTTTCTTTTCTTAAGCTCTCGTGACTAAAGAGAATATTTAACATGTGTCTTAAACCAGGAATAAACCTTCCCAGCCTGCATTATTTTACTCGTGAAGCGTTTTATGAAATCTCTCGCTTTCTGGTCGTGTTCTGAGGAGTGGGTTATTGCAGCAACCTGCAACTTCCTGTGTGAGTTTCCTCACCGCTGTCCTGTAAACACACTGTACAGAGAAGGTTCTTCTCTCCAGCCTGCTGTCACTGAAGTGCGGTTCGAGACAAGGCTCCTGAGGTTCACGTTAACGGTCTGGTTTAGGACGACACCCGGGCGTCAAGATGTGTGTTCCATCACGGGGGTCTGTGTGTTTATCACTCACTCTGCATCTGCATGTATTTTCCTGTGCTGTGTGGAACACTTCACTTTTCCCTTACAGCAGCATTCAACAAGCTGTCTGTCCCTCTAGCTGTCTGTCCCTCTACCTATCTGACTGTACGATGTATCAGTCAGTATCTCTGTATATCTGAGTATGGAGTCTAAAATAGAGTTAAAACAAAGGCATGAATTTCAATTTAATAAAAAGCAAAAAATTTTTTATTACAATTATTAGAAACATGAAAAAGTATTTACCTCAAATGCCAAGCAGAGCATGAAAAGTAAATGAATTGTCATCTTATGCACAAGAGCAAAGCAAGGCACATGCAAAAGAGATGGTCATGGAGCAAGAATGTCTGTCTTGCAAAGTCATGTATTAACTGATTAACCACGCTTTTTAGAAAGCTGCGCTATATTTCTCGTGTCACCCATGCCTGATTACTGCCAGACCTGTTGAATCAAGAAACCACTTAACTAGAACCTATAGATGGATCAATAGAAGGTCAGTATTTGCAGTTTCATAGGAAAATTAGCTCCCAAGTTTTATTAAGCATCCTACAGAACCACCCATACTCCACCTGAGGAATTTGACTTGCACCTGCTCCTTTTTTGCATGCAAACCCAGCAGCTTCCTTTTTTTTTGTCAGAGTGGTCACTTACATAATGTGCTGTTTTCTTTTCTGACAGACAATTTTTTTATTGACTTTTTATTTTTGTGGTGAAAAACTGATGTTTAAAAAATCAGAAATGTTTTGTATTAGCGCAATAATAAACAAATACATAAATAATAATATAAAAAATCCATAGGAAGGTTTGTACTGTAACTCCAGACAGGGCCAGAAAAATTTTGCCACCTTTGGTAAAGAAAATGATAAATAAAATCATTGTGGTTTTGTTCATTTTTATGCATAAATGTTGCATTTCCTAGAAAGCTTCTGTATATCTTTAGAAAGGGTGCCAGTAGTTATATTCAGATATGTGCATGTAGCTATTTTTTTTCTCTTCCTCTTCTTTAAAAATTCTTTTATTTAGCTTCCGAATAACATTCTTCGACACCTTCTTCTTTTTAAAAAAATAAAATAAAATAAAAATAAAAAAAGGGCAAAAATAAAACCCTCTTGAAGAGGTCTACGTAGATATGTCGCGGCAGAGTGACGAGCAGAGAACCAGGAAAGCTTTTAGATACTGTATCTGTCTGTCTGTCTTAGTCAGAAGGATTTACATGAGTGTTCTCACAGTGAGTGTGTTTGTTGAGTGCTTCCCTTGAGATGTAAATGAAACGTGCCTGACACGTCCCCTCTGGTTTTCTTTCCTCCCGTATTTGCATAGAGATGACGTTTCGGACTCGGGGTTAATAAATCAAATACGATAAATCCCCGGAAAAAAAGTTAAACCAAGTGAGAAAGAGATAGATATAGAGAGATAGAGGGAGAGAAAGAGAGGTGTTTTTTCCAGCTGACGTTTCTCGGATGAAGCTGAATCATCTGAGATCCTTGCACTTGTGTTTGTGTGTGTGCGCACTCCAGAGGGAGAGTTCTGACTCTCTGATTTGCATGAGTGTGTAAGTTTTCTCAGGAGAGTGATGCTCGAGTCTGAGACGAAGGTACAGCCCCGTGCCATCTCTCAGGTTTGTATTTAAATCACTGAAACCACACGCGTCACCTTTCCGTCTGCGTTTACTGTAAAGGGAAGTTTAAAGCATGCAGAGGTCACACTCGGTAGGCTCGCAACATTTACATTAACAACAAAATCAGTGTGGACTGAAAATGTCAGCTAACACTACATGTTTACACTTTACTGCACTCTCACTTGGAAAGAGAAGTGTGAAATTAAACCATCGTAACGAACGACTGTTATTGAACTCTTTTTAACTCCTGCGCTCTCTGGTTTTGATAAAATCACTTTCTAAGACGTCATTGTTTCTATAGTAACAGCTCATTCACAGGGACATGTACGACAGATAATAAACAGATTTTATTAATAGTAAATAGAATTTCTAGAAAAAATAGATTTTTCTATTTAAATCTAAATAGGTTTAGATTTAATAGTATGGTGATGTTTTTTCTAACTTCTGTAACATTAGTTGAAGGAGGGCAACACGGTGGCATAGCGGTTAGCACTGTGGCCTTGCTTCGATTCCTTGCGTTTAGTGTGTGTGTCTTGTGATGGATCGGCACCCCATGCAGAGTCCTGGGTGTTCTTAGTGTACTCCACCTATTGCCGCAGGTCCCCTGGGATAGGCACCAGGCCTTCTACGACCCTGTACAGGATGAGCAGGATAGAGAATGAGTGAGGGCGAGTCAGTAGTGTAAGGAGTCTCCAGTGTGAGAGTTTTGTAACAGAGGTAAAGCAGTAATTTCTTCTTATTAAAATGAGCTATGTGGGTTTTTTTGGTTTGTTTTAAAGAGCACCTGGTCAAGTCAAGTGACAACAGGAACTAAGCTGTTTTCTAAAAAGTATGAAGTGTCTTTAATAAACATTGTTTGCACACTGGTGTATTATAAGGGGAATAAAAGACTGACAGTATTGAAACAGAACTTTGGTCTTAAATTTGTAGCACTGCAGAGTTTCCTGTTTTTCTTCTTCTTCTTCAAAATCTACTAAAATAAAATTCATTATTTTAAAATGTATTAAATTAAAATCTCTTTAATTGAAGCAAATATGCATTAGCAATGAGGCCAAGCGGTTAATATAAAGCCTGAGTTAAAACATTTTTACTCTTTTAAGCACTTGAAAGAATTTCAAAAGTGGCTCAAAATAATAATCTAATTTCTATTTGTTCATAATCTTACCTAATCTGATATAGTCATATTGTTATAAGCATGTCTGTCAGACAAAAAACATAAGTATTGACATCCTTTAAGTAATATATTTGGCTTAACGCTGCTTGGACAGAGCAGGGCATAAATGTTCTGAGTCTAAGGCACGCCTCGGCTAGTCATGCTAGCAGTAAAAATAAAACAAGTCATGCTAAACATGCAAAAGGGCTCAAATCAGGCACTCTGCGGTCTAGAGCTCTTACCCAACTCTCATGTCAAACCATCACAATGAAATGAGTTTAAAAATATTCCTTGTTCTTTAGCCTTGTAAATACAGTGTTGTGTTTTAAGCTAGCTAAACAGAAATTGTTAAAAAGCTAGCTATAAGATGGCTACTTAGCTGCTATCTGTGTAATATAAAACGGAAAAAGAAAGGAAAATTTTAAATAAACACTAAAATCTTTAATCTGTTACTGATTTTATAAAGCAGGTAAAACTTTTGCTTTAACTATTTGTTTTCTTATATCTTACTAGTACACACTGTATGTTACACTGTACGGTTCTTTCAGTCATTATGAGTGTTTATGCATCTCATTATTGCACTATTTTGATTATTTATTACTGATTTGTTGAGTAAATCACCCTGAGCGTCATAAATAAACCCTGTGTAACAGAAATCATTTAAAGATGTTGATGAGTCGTCACTATGTTACTGCGTACATTCCGAGCTTGCGAATTCCACCATAACGTGCCACTTTCCTCTTTTGTTTTCCACTCTGACGCTAATCAGGCCACAGTTTAGCATGCAGGCTAAATCTGCTGAGTATCAGTACAGTGCATGTGGTTTAGCTTTTAAAGCAGAGGCTGAGAACTATATAAAGGCATCGCAGTGGGAAAACATGGCGTCACTCATCACGTTCAGATTCACAGAACAGAGCAGAGCGTTTTTTTGTTTGTTTTTTTCCACGAAGTGTCTCATATCTGGAATTTCGGCAGGCCGGATGACTCGGATGGGGAATTTTTAGCGTTGCCAATCTTGAGTGTTTCATCCCCCACAGGAAATTCCAGCCTTTCTCAGCTGATTGAAGCCCAAGTGTGTGTATGCACGCACACACACACACACACACACACACATTCTTCTCCACAGCCATAAAAAACACACACAAAAATGCCAGACTAGCTCCAGTTACATCCCACGTTCCCCCCATCATTACTCCTCCATCACACACTCCATAAAGAGAAGAAAGAGGAACAACACACTGCGCAATTAGGGGGTTTTAATTTAACAGAACGTTTTGGAATTTCCAAAACAATAAAACAGGATACATATCTGTACAAATTTACACATATAAAAATAACTCTGTCAATAAACATTATATTACAGTTGAATACAGGGGCGGAGTTTCAGTCCAGACATCAGGCATGTGCCTATTATCAGTTATAAGATACGCCATTAACGTATCTAACACACTGCATCGTCCCAGCTGTCCTCCACTTGTCCTTATTGTGGATCTGTTTACGCCGGAAGGCATATGTGCCCTTCGTGATGTTATCGTAAACCGTGATATGTTGGTAGAGAATTATGATGCTGAATCCCGGTTTCGAAGCACGTCTAAGCAGTACATCTGCTTTCTTCTTATGTTTTCCTGTTTGTTTACGACTCATCTTATCTTCCTGCACGTTTCCTCTCAGCGTCCGTGGCCTTCCGCCTGCATGTTCCCGGCTCAGGGTCACGTTTATCTCAGTATGTCCTCCTGTAGCCTTTTATCCCACATGTCCTCTCGCAGGACTGGACGTTTTTTTTTTTTTTACGTTTTCAACTCTCCGGACCACCGAACCACTCCTCTACTGCCCCATCACTTTAATGTCATCATACTGCGGAAAGGAAGGTAAACTGAAGTTAGGAGCAGGAACAGTGATAAAACATCAAGGACATGGGGGCTTATTCGTGTCCCTTAATTAAAGATAATATTGCGGCTGCCTGATCTGCCAAGTAACTGTACTGTAGTTTACAGAATAGCAGGGCCACCGTAAATACCTTAATATGCTCATGCAAAAATGTATTCGATCAAAAATGCATCACTTTTCTAAACAAAGGCACTACTGGTGATGTGAATATGGACATTTGAAAAACACACACACCTCATCATCAGAATACAGCTCGCTGCTCTCGTAGTCGCATTCGTCCTCACTGTCTTCACTCTCGCTCTCAGGCAGTTCCCGCAGGTCCTGATCCGTGACGTCATGCAGTGCTCTCTGGATGGCGCAGTTCTGCCGTCCATGCGTGAGGTGATACGCGGAGTGGCCGCCATACGTCAAGCTGTTCACATCAGCGCCTTTGCTGATCAGGAGTTTCACCAGCTCGAGGTTCTGCAGGTCCACGGCTAAGTGGAGAGCCGTCCTGCCGTTACACTGCTCCTGAGAACGCAAAAAGACGTTAAATAGGTTTATTTATTAATATTTACACTTTGTGATTTTTTTTAATTGGTCTACTGTAGCACGCACACTGGTTTGCATTTTAATCGTGAGAGATTATTATTACTATTATTTTTATTATTACCTGTTCATTGATATCTGCTCCAAAATAGAGGAGGCTCTCCACCAATGAGAGAAAACCATGCACAGCCACCACGTGTAAGCATTTCTGACCTGCAGAAAAACAAAATGCAATTCCCCACTTAAAGATATAATTTCACACAATATTAAGCGAGTCACGCTCTCATTAATGCACTACTGTTAGGACCTAGAAAGCTAGATTCTTTGATGATTGTGAGGACGAAACTCACCACTGTAGTTGGGCGTCTGTAGGATGGACGGCAGGTACTCCAAGCAGTGTTGCGTGAGGAGCCCGAAACACGGGAGAGACCCTGTCCTGCAGGCGATGTGCAGAGCCGTGTTGCCGTTATTGTCCACCAATGTGGGGTCACAGCCGGCCTTCAGGAGATGATCCACCACCAGAGGCTGCTCTGTGATCACGGCCAAGTGCAGCGCCGTCTGTGGAAAAGATCCCAATTATGTCTTGCATTTTTTTTCAACTTAAAAGAAAAAAAAGAAGGGGGAAAAAAAACAAAAAAAAACAGAGCATGTATTTGCATGTTGTACCTGTCTCTGGTAGTTCTGTTTGCTCAGGAACGGGTGCTTGATCGACATTTCAATCATTTTTATTGCCATGTCTTGGGCTTCATGAATGACAGCCAAATGCAAATACCTGTGATAAAGAAAATAAGGAGCAATTAGTCAGGACGAAAATGGAACCAAACGTTGTACACTCGAGCTGCTGCACACGGCTCACTGGGGAAAAACAAGCAGTGACTTTTTTTTCTTTTTTTTTCTACAGGCAGTGGTGTTTTTCCTAGAAGGGCCTTACTGGCAGACAGCCCGGGACTTTCCACACACACTCGCACGCGCACGCACGCACACACACAGTCAGTCACACAAATGCACAAAGCCAAAGTGCAAAACACTGTACAGTGAACAATCCTCCCTGCAGAGCATGTGTGTGCAACTAACTAAACCGAAACATATAACATGCATGGGTTTTATCTGTATATTACATATTATACACCGTGGTGTTACATAATGCAATAAACACCAAGGTATTTAAACAGACTAAACACTGCTTCACAGCAGAAATATCAAAACTCTGCACTGAATTAACCCTTAATGTGCACTTGGTTGGCACTCAGGCGCGCGGAATGAACACCAAGGCTGTTTATTTAACACTTTACATGGATTCACCTGCTGCGGTATTTAATCCAATACTCAATACTGAATTGCACACTGACTGCACATTTATTATGCAGTGTTACTGTGCTGTGTGTGTGCACAGGGGTGACATTTACTATGGAAAATATCTTAATACAAACTTATTTAAAAATTAAATACTACAAAAACAGCAGCTTAGTATTGAATTAGGAGTTAAAGCTCCGACTGTGTACGCGCATTTACGTGTGTGTACGTGTGTGTCAACGCGATTTCTTTTAAAGAGAGTAAATCCACTCAAGATGAAAGCTTTTTACACTTTAACACTGAATACCCTCTAGTACCCGCGTAAACACCGCATACGCGTGTAAATTCCACGTTTTCACGTATTTCATCAGCATTAATCTCCCACACACACACACACACACACTGCTGCTGCGTCTGTTGACTGCGCTGTGCGCGCGCGGGTCATCCGTTCTCCGTTTTAGCGAACAGCCGGGAATTAAAGCGCAGAAACAACAGCAACAACAAACAAAAAAAATCATAATTAAAGGGTCACCACGCACGTGTCTCCGTCTTCCGTGATGACTTTCATCCAATGCTCCTCGTGCGTGTCGTGAATTATCAAGCCGTCGATTCCGATGATCACGGGCTCCAGGCGCGCGCTGCTGCTGCTGCTGCTGCAGGAAGCCTCCGTGTCGTCCTCGCGCAGCGAGTCCAGGCCGCTGTCCAGCCGCTCGTCCATCACAGTTCCCGCCTTGAGCGTCTTGTGCCCTTCCGAACCATAATCCATCGCGCTCGCGTTCCGATAAAGAGCCATTATTATTTCGGGAGAACGTGTATGTGTGTGTGGAGTGTGTGAGATCTGATCTGAGCTGATCCGCTCGGGTGGAGGAGTGTTTAACCTCCGCGTGCAGCAGAGGAGGAGCTCCGGGTCCGGGTGGGGGATTTCCAGCACTGTAGAGAATCTATTCATGGCCTTGTTTCATTCCTGTTAGAAACTCCTCCTCTCCTAGCGCACTTCCCCTTGGTTAGGGAACAAAATGGAGAAACAACATTACTCGATTTAGTGCACAGCGGCTTATGGTTAGCTCTGTTGCCTTGCACATCCAGGGTCGAGGGTTCGATTCCCGCCTTGAGGTCTGTATGCGAGGAGTTTATATGTTCTCCTCCGAATACTCCGGTTTCCTTCCACAGTCCAAAGACATGCAGATTAGACTAATTGTTGTTCCCAAATAGGCCCATAGTGTGTGAATGAGCATATGCATGTGTGTATATGTGCATTGTCTGTATACAGGATAAAGCAATATAAATGATGAGTGAGTGAGTGGACAAATCAGGTGTGTGTTAAATTATCAGAAATGTGCACCCAGGTCCAACACTGTACAACATCATTAAGTGAAGTTAGGTTCAGCCTTAATTCGTCACATATAAATGACTGTACAATTAAATTCTTTGCCTATCCCAGCTTTGGTCAGAGTGCAGGGTCAGCCACTATACGGCACTGGGTTGAGGGCCTTGCTCAAGAGCCCAATAGTGGCAACCTGGCAGAGCTTGGGCGTGAACCGCCGACCTTCTGATCAGTAACTCAGCACATTAACACACTGGGAGTCAAACTGGTGCCATCGAACATATATATAATATTATTATATTATATATAAACAGACGGTACAAAAAAACATTTAATAAAATTGTATGTAAATGCAGTCCTAGATTTAAAAAAAACAAAAAAACACAGCAAAGGCTGTCTTAGATTAAAAAAAAAAAAAAAAAATCTGCAAAAGGAAGTGCCAGAAGGTATTGTTGTGATTTCTAAAATGGCATTCACTATTCCCTACAAATGTGAAAGTGCATTATGGTTATTTCCTACCAGGTAGTACACCAAATTTCTGCATGTACCTACAGCAATGCATTGTGGGATTTCCTAAGTGGATATTCCTTATTATGTTTGCACATGACTACATTTTTTTGCAAGTTTTTTTTTTTTCCAAAACTCCCCAAATTGTGTACTAACTAGTGTTTATTGCAGATTAAGCGGGTTATATTACTGTAAACATGATTATTCTAATGGTGCATAGTTTAAAACCTTTTGGTTGAGTTTGCTTTATTCCTCTGAGAGCTTACGAAACTGCTCTAGTTTATTCTGCTGGCTAGTAAAGAATCTAGCTAACTAATACTAATAGCTAGCTAGGCTTTAATTATACAACATATACATCATCATACAGGTAATCTAACCATGATGCCTATGTTGTTATTTGTATTTCAAGAAGATGAGCTCTACTGTATATGACTTTACTGCTGAGTTTGAGTGCTGCAGCTGGTGCATGTTGCTTCTGCAGGACAGAGAGCACTTCCTGGTTTAAGTGCAACATCGGTGGGAACGTTACTCTAACAGCATTCTGGGAGTTTTGGGAAATTTTTGTCTCTTCATCACAACAGACTCTGCACCCTGAGAGCTGCTAATTCTGCAATCAGAGAGAAAAAAACATTCCCCAAAATCCACAAGGCTTGAGAAATAATGTCTTAAATGCCTGGGCTTGCGACAGAGCTCAGCCATGATGCAAAACTTTCTAAGAAAAGGAAGATGTTCGTGTTTAGGCGGTATTTGTGCAGCGCTGTGCAAACTGCTGAGACACAAAGCTTGACCAAGAAAACAAAACATAACTGTACTGTTTAAATCAACGCTTACACAATGGCGGGAGGAGACAGAGGCTGGAGTGAAGTGCGGATTTTCCCCAGAGCCAAGTCTGTTTAACAAACTGCACTAATCCTGCAGTGTGGGAAACTCCGCAGTGTGTGTGTGTATCTGTTTGTGTTTGTGTGTGTGTGTGTGGTTGAACATGTGTTAATAGTGGATTGTTTCTAAGGAAACTCGAGGGAGCCGTTTGCACAAGTACAACAGTGAGACAGCAGTGTGTGTGTACACACTGGGCCAAATCCTCCAAAACACACACACACACACACACATACACACAACTTTAATACATTTACACCATCTGAGATATTTGCTCTGGAAAATTTAATCTGCAGCAGACACACAAACAGTTACAAAACAGATCTGATGCTTCCCTAAAATAAAAACAGACCTCAAACGTGTGAAAATCCGTCGCACACAGAGTAACGCCACAACAATGATGGTGCAGAACTAAAGTAAAAAGAAAAAACATCATGATGTTCACTCTGTCCATCCAAATGCATGTTCAATTTTAGATAATATCTTTAATGAATTTTTTATAAAAACTTTATAAAGGTGCACTATTCTGTAAAAAAAATTGTGTTTTTTATGTGCTTGTGGTCTGAAGGATAATTGACAAACGTACAGTAACTAGTGTTAGCACGGACGATGCGTAGCTACTGCAGGTAGGAAAGATGATTAAGTTGCTTGTGTGAGTATCCTTCCACATTTGAGTTAATTATTATAATTCTTTTTAATATTAATAGTTTTAGAAAATAATACAACTGTCGACAGTGTTGTCAAAGAGTTTAAGCGTTTATCAGTGCTAGCATCCTTTTTGCTAAAGTTAGAAAAGAGCTGAATTACGGCTTGTGGTTGGAGTGGCGGACGTTTGTTTGCTTTGTTTTGTTTGTCAGTTCAGGGTTAAGTGTTCAGACTGAGATGTTAGCAATGCGTAAGGAGAAATAAAGTTGAAAATTTAAAAATAGTGTTAGCTGTCCAGTGTGTACCCCGCCTCGTGGGCACCAGGCCCCTCGCGACCCTGAATACGGGATAAAGCGGTATAGATGATGAGTGAGTGAGTTAACTCCACTCGCGAGTCGGTCAGATTAGCTTTGAATTGTTCTGATATTTCAAACTGTTTCATCGATTCCACTGCAGTTTTTTCCTCATTAACACTGTTTGATTCCGTTTGGTTTCCCTTCACTCTGGTTGGGATGTCATAGTGGAAATAAAGTCATCAACTCAAGGCAATGCAAAAACCTAGATGTGTGTAAAAACAACAAAGGGAAAAAAACTGCACAAAAACATTGCACTACACACACACACACACACACACACACACAGGTATCTGTTACTAACAATGGACACTTTATCGTTTTAATGATTCTTTTTTCACAACCGACTGAAATAATAATAAAAGATAAAAATCTGAAACACAGCTATAGCTTGTAGTAAACACTGCAGCATTCTGAGTGTACAAGTGTGTACTTGTAACATTGTAACTGCCTTTCACAGAAATGAAAGTGCACTCTATTAGGAAGAGAAAACATGAACAAAAAAACCTTTAAGCAACAACTTTAAAAAAAAAAATAAAAAAAAAAAATAAATTAAAAACACCAAGTCATGAACAAGTTTGTTCCATGAGCAAGGTGCTCGCCTGAGAAGAAGTCCGAAAGCCCTGGTTTTACATAACAGCACTTTGCACAGTTTGTCCAAAGGAAGTTGTGTCTCCGTTAATCTGATGCAGAGGGTTTTGTGTAAAAAGTCCTGGCTGTGTGGTACAGGACGTCCTGGGCTCGCACATGAAATCCTGGAACTATAACGACAGAGAGTCTGGGCTTTGGCCCATCTGCGTGTGTTTACAGCTCTGTGCGCTGGGGAAACTGTGGAATGACCAGTTTCTCAACTCTCTTCCTCTTTCTGTCAGAACACACACACACACACACACACACACACACACTCACACAATGCTTTGAATTTGCGTTCTTAAAGCTTGTGGATAGACTCTGCCCAAATCATGCAGTAGTATTATTGATACTACAGATGAAGTAAACATTTATGCTGCATAAACTCTATTAAAAAAAATTTAAGAAGCTAAATGCAGTCCACGTTCAAGATTGCGGAGTCTGGTTAGTGTAACAATTTAAAATAGTCACGTCAAACACTAATGACAGTCTATCTTGTTTAGGTACAGCTAACGCATTGCACCTGAGCTAGCTAAGCTAACTAACTTTATCTAAGCTGTTCCTATCACAATTTTCCCCTGCTCACAGTAGCTACAGTTACAATGTCTCATTACAATGGCAGAGGAATGTGGGTGGGATATATTAAGCAGAAGTTGTGTCTGAAGTTGTGTTGGAAGCAGAAATGGGGTAAACGCAAGGATTTGAGTGACTATGACAACGGCAATATTGGCTAGACAACTGGGTCAGAGGAACTCCAAAACTGCAGGTCTTGTGGGATTTTCCCA
The DNA here is from genome assembly GCA_030068275.1 of Clarias platycephalus. Classification (NCBI taxonomy): domain Eukaryota; kingdom Metazoa; phylum Chordata; class Actinopteri; order Siluriformes; family Clariidae; genus Clarias; species Clarias platycephalus. The sequence goes on from JAQQZT010000005.1 coordinate 24,986,318, forward strand.
GTTTGCATTGGTCAGGACCTTGAAAAACTGGTCCAAGGAAGCAAAACTGGTGAATCTGAGACAGGGTCATGGGTGGTCAAGATCTACTGATGCACATGGGAAAAGAAGGCTGGTCTGTGGGTGTAGTCTACTCCAATAGGAGCACTAGTGTATGTTGAAAGGGGTAATGCTAGTTCCCATAGAAAGAAGTGCATCACTGATTTGGTGGCAAAAGGGTGTGTTATTATGCCAAATGTGTTGCCGTTTTTATGAATACTGTCAGTTTCATTCTCTTCAGACTGGCATAGGCCCATCTTTATAGTTACAATTCCAGAGAAATGTCAGATTATTGATCAGTCTGAGGGTGGACGAACCAGAGACACATGGCTAGGAATCATTAGGGAAATCCCACTTTCTTTCATTAACAAAATTGTAGTTTAGTTTAAGGAAAATGGTTAAACAGAGTCTATAACAGGCTGAAAGGCGTCTTCATGATGTTCATAGAGCTGTGGAGAAGTAGAACAATGCTCTCATTCAATACCTGAGTGAGTAAAGTGAGTTGTTGTTCTTAACGCAAGGTGCTAATGATAATATATTTGTAGCTAAAACTTACTCACGCGTGTATATAGGGGAGTTCAAGTCAAACAGGGACTTTTGAATATTTCTGTGTATAATCCTCTGCTACACTAAAGCACTTATCCCAGCATTTCACTAGTGTTCGGATATCACTAAGATAGAAAGTGTTCTATCTGGCCTCCCAGGCACTCATTTAATGGCCAGACAGCTGAAAATAAGTGCGAGGTCAGGACTGTATGGGGATGGGTCAATAGCTCAAGTTATTGTTTTTATTTTTTTTTTCATTTTTCCCCAATCTAGTCATGCCACTCCCGCCACTAGGGGGGGGCTCCCACATTAAGGCTACTTACTACCATTCAGCCAGGAGGGCTGGTGTCACGTGGTTCGGAGGAAACACGTGACAACAGCCGACATCTTTTTTTTCGAACTGCTCGCTCACGCACAGTTGGAGGTGGCGTAACACACTCGGAGGACAGCGCTATCCGCTCCCTCTGCGTGCACGTCATCCCTCCCCGCTGAGAGAGCTCGGCCAATTTAGCTCTCTCGAGACCTCCGGCTGTGAGAGGTTACAGCATCACCCGGGAACCGAACCAGCGATCTCCGGATGATAGGGCGAGCGCTTTACCACTGCGCCACTCGGAGGCCCAACTCAAGTTATTGTTAATAGTTTTCAATAGTTCCTGTAATGTGCAAGTGGTGCAGTTAGCAGTGTGTGCTTGTGCATTGTTCTGTAGAAACAGAACAGGCCATTATTTTTCCATTAAAGGAAAACTTTCTACGGTAAAAAGCGATTTTACTCTCATAACTGAGTTCTGGTATTCTGGCACAATCAAAAGTGTTTTGACTTGAACGCCCTAGATACTCCTGCCATGTCCACCTCAGCTTTAATGCTAAGAACATCAGTATTGTCAATTTGTCTTCGAGGCTGCATTCTCTGCAGAGTTCAAGAATTTTCACCATCCCTCTTCTGTAATTGCTTGGGTTTGTCTTAGTATTTAGTTTAACGCTGACAGATGTGCAGGGAAGTTTGTATATTTACAGCTGAGTCAGACTGAGATTACTGTACAGGTGAGCAATAAGAGAATCATGGATGGACTTTCCCGAAGACTCTCTGCCTCGCCCCAATGTGACTCAGGATTATGTGACTAATTACATTCCTCTCCGATTCAGTTTCACGACAATACCACAGAAATGTTACGTCCAAACCCTTAGAGATCTGTCTGTAGCTTTTACTCAGTGCGCTCTGAACATAATCTGAAACCTGTAAAAACCTGGTTATTTTTGTGATTATATGATTAAACTACATTTTGATAGAACTCTTAAGTTTAACACCATTTCTCTCTGTCATTTGAAGAATTGAATATGACACAAAACACGTTAAAAGTGAATGCATACATTACATTTCCATTTGGGCAGACGTTGTTTTATATTAAGTAACTTATCGTGAAAAGGGAACACCTTGTCTCTAGCCTCTCTTATACACTTTTAAATTGGTGTCACTAATGTTGTTGATGGTATAAATGGATAAAGGACCGGTCCGAGAAAGCAAGTCGAGGAACCTGGCATTTCATTCCTGATCGTTTTACCACTGCATTGTTCCACTTTTAGGAAACGTGCACAGAAAGGTCACGCAGAGTTGAACAAAGAAGAAAAAAGAGGGATATCAAGAAATCTGTTTCTCAAAACACGGCCTTTTTATTCCAGGGGGAAATACGCAGCATTGTTACCTGTGAATAGATGTTCAGAGTGTCAGGTGTGTCGCTCGAGGTTAGCTGACTGCCCGGGTTTCCGTCTTCAGGTGTTTCAGGTGTTTCAGGTGTTTCTATGCACGAGGGGAATACCTCAGGCCTTCCAAATCACATGATTCTCAGAGAAGTGTTTGTGGAATGTACGTCCTACATTCAATGCACCTATAGTGATGCTTAAAAACACACAAAGTTCAGGAGTGTAGTGACTGTTATATCTGACATGAGAAATAAACTCTAATATCTAACAGCTTCTATACAACACCATATGTATGAAAGCAACAAAAAATACTAATCGTATGGTTCTGCCCTTTTGTGTAACCTGTACTGTATTAACAGGCGTGTCTCTCTGTGTGGTCACCTGACACGACTGCCACTGCATAAATCTACTGGACAAGTCTGGACAAGAAAGAAATCAGGCCCGGCCTCACTTCTTGGTCCTACTCATGGTTCTGTGTATGTGTTTTATTATTTACATTATTGCATTTGGCAGACACCCTTACCCTAGAGCAACGTACATGTACATGTTTATCTCATTATACATCTGAGTAGTTGAGGTTTAAGGGCCTTGCTCAAGGGCGGCCCAACGGTGGCAACTTGGTGATTAAACCTGGGACCTGTTGGTGGTGCTGTTGAGGTCCCATTGCAGTGTTCTGTATTTATACTTTAGATTAGATTAGATTTGATTTGATTCATATTTATTGTAATTGTGCAAAGTACATGAACAAAGCCAATGAAATGCAGTAGGTATCTAAGCAGAAACGCATAAGTCAACAATTTACTAACTCACTCATTGTCTTATTGACTTATCGTCCCTGTATACAGGGACCCGGGGGGCCTGGAGTCTATCCTAGGAGACTTAGGGCACGAGGTGGGGTACACCCTGGATGGGGCGTCAAACCCCACTCAAACACTAACTCATCCACTACGGACAATTTGGGAACGCCAATTCACCTAATCTGCATGTCTTTGGACTGCGGGAGGCTGTGGGTTTAATAGGACCCGGACCCTGGACAGTGTTAACCACTAAGCCACCACGCTACCCTGGCCTATTTACTATAAATACTAATGTATAAGGGTATAACTGTATGGGTCCATATGTACAGGGGTGAGAGTGATTAATGTACAGAAGATGGGATAGGTAGTAAGGATATGCTATAAATAGTAATATGCAGTATAACTGTGCAAACATTATGCAGTGTATAAGATATGTCAAGAAGATAAAAGGCTCAAATAAACATGATACACATATGTACATATATGGATGTCTGTATGATACAGTATATACAGAATAAATATAGGTGGAATATATAGTAGTGCAATGATAAACATAAGTTATGGATGGTGCAAAGATGCATAGTGGACAAAGCAGTGCAATATAGAAGACCTCCTATGAAGACCTATGAATTGACAGTGCAGTAGTGTAGAGGCTGACATTCCATGATCAGCTGTTCAGTGTGTTAACGGCCAAGGAGAGAAGAGTGAATAGGGGTAAGATGTATCTGAATGAGGTGAGATGCATCATTGATATCGCCTCTCGCCTTTTGCAGGCAGCATGTCTTGTAAATGTCCTTTAAGCTGGTAAGCTGAATACCAATGACTCTTAGGGTTCGAAGCAGTGCAGGTGCTGTACAACACTGAGATGCAGTTTGTGAGGATGCTGTCAATGGTATAGCAGCAAAAGTTGTACAGGAGCACAGGTGGGACTTTTTCCTGCATCGTTAAAATTTTTTTACAGTGTTAGCCATGCTAGCACTTTGATTGATCATATTTATAATTTTCACCTACAACAGAATTGTAAATATGTTCTTGTTCACTGTACAGGCTCACTGCACAGAGTATGCAACATAACACAACTTCTCAGGCACTCTCTTTCTAGTGCACTTGCCATTGAACCACAGCCAAATTCTTTGTGTTTTTTTTTATAATGTATACAGTAGAATATAAATTATTGGCACCCTTGATTTAGTATGGCATCTTGAATGCGTAAATGCTGTGTCAGGCTGTTATACCTCTTGGACCCATAATGAAAGGCTTGCATTTTTTCCTGTGCATTTGCTGTAACCATCATCCCTCAAACACATAATGAATAAACATCATGAACATCAGCTTGAAGGTTTGGAATAGATGCACAATGGATGACTTTGTAGTAACTAGTGAACTAACTCTATGCCACTCTAGTTTTGTCCAGTGTGTATGTGTGTGTGTGTGTGTGTGTGTGTGTATGTGTGTGTGTGTGTGTGTGTGTGTGTGTGGTCAGTTTACCATTCTTATTTGTCTACAATGATATTAAAGTGTGTGTGTGTGTGTGCGTGTGTGTGCGTGCGCGCCAGGTTAACCAGGGACGAGAGCAGAGTTATCACTTACAGTAAGTATCAGCTTTAAAAGAGCGGAAAATCTGTCACCATCACACTGACCCAATTTCCACTGTAGCAGGAAATCAGAGAAGCTTGATTTCAGTTTGAACAGCGGTAACACAATCTGCAGGTGAAGGTAGTGACACAGGCACAACAGGTATTTCCGTTAAGCTCAGTGCACACACATCACTTCCTTCACTCACTGGCCAGGACTCCATTTATAACACAATAACACCCTCTGCTGGATATTAACTACTAATAATAATAATGATGCGAAACAGTGATGCGAATCTGATAAAAATGCATGAAACTCAAAATATTACTGTAGATTATATGTTATTTAGGTGGTGGTGTAGTGGTTGCCCTGTGGCCTTGCACCTCCCAGGTTGAGTGTTCGATTCCCGCCTCAGCTCTGTGCGCATGGAGTTTGTACGTTCTCCCTGTGCTTGGTGAGTTTCCTCTGGGTACTCCAGTTCACTGACGATAGTCCAGAATTAAAGGTTATTTTTAAGTCAAACATTACAGGTAATTTGGAAATTGCAATGAGCCTTCTCCACATGTCTTTGGATTGTGGGAGGAAAGCCACATGAGGATTGTAGAGGAGTACCTCGAGGAAACCCATGGAGAACATGCACAAGAACTCCACACACAAGGACCCGAGACAGGAATCAATCCATCGACCCTGGATGTGTGACGCCATAGCGCTAACCACTTCACTGCCGCCTTTACCTTAATCAGGCTGTTCATCAGCTTCGGGTTCTCCGCTGGTCTGCAGCTACTCGGCATTCTCCGAGGGACCTACTGTCTCTGGTCTGTTTCTGTCCTCAGACACATCGCTGTCCCGAGTCACTGACACGACTCTTTCAACATCTCCTCATCCTTTCATCTGCCGTTTCTCTCCTCTCTCTCTTCTCCTTTATCCCTCTCCTACTCTCATCTTTTCTATTTCCATTGATCCCTCTTCACTCTCATCCTCTTTTCCTTTATCCCTGTCTTTCTCTCATTCCCTTTTCCACTATTTGTCACATGTTTCAATTCATGTTCCTCCAGCCTAATCATTTTTTTCCTGCTCCTCAAAGTCATTCTCGTCTTCAGATTCACTTTTTTCTTCATATTTCTTTTCTGCATGTCTTCCTTTTTTCAAGTTTTCTTCTCCAGCTCTTCCTCTTTTCTCATTTCTTCCAGATGTCTTTCTTATTCTTCCTGTTTACTCTTTTCCAAGTGCAACTTCTTTCTCTCTTCTCTTTTCTTTTTGTAGCTTTTTGCTTCTTCTTTTCCTCTCTTTTGCTGCTCCTTGTTTTCCTCTTAAAGTCTCTCTCTCTCTCTCTCTCTCTCTCTCTCTCCCTCTTACTCCTTCTGTTTCCTGTTTCCTCTTGCTTAATATCTGCACTCAATGACCCATGAGGTTCCTTTCTTAAGAACTGCTGCTTTTCTCTTCTTCTTTTCCCTTTTCTTCTCTTCTTTCACTGTTTTATTTCCCCCTTTTTGATGTCCTGCGTGTCATTATTTCTTTTCTTCATCAGCACTCTCTTTCCTGCATCTCTTTCTCTTTCTACTGCCATCTCATCATTCTCTAGATTTTTTATGTTCACAAACCGCTTTTCGTTAATTTCGTTGTTCTTTTTTTCTTTAGAATTGAGAATGTTTTTTTTTCTCCTGTTCCATCTTTTAACTTTTCACTTGTTCTCATGCTTTACTAATCTTCACCAGTGCATTCTCTCACTCTTCCTGCCTTCTTTTTTCTCTTTCAGTATTTTCGTTTCTCCCTTTTCTCTTCTTTGCTTTGCCTTGTCTTTCTCTCGCTCCTTGTCTCATTTTTTCCCATTCCTTTCTCTTTTCAGGCCTTGGTGGTTTCTCCTGGACCCTTTTCTGCTCTCCATCATCTCGTGTGTGTCTCCACCCACAGGGTTTGAAGCTGCGGTTTCTGGAGTCGTTTTGCTCAGATTGTTGGATTTCCGTTGGATCTCTTTGTGCTTCGAACTCCGTAGATCCTCAAGCTTTAAGCTCACTCGGGGTTTTTCACCTACAGTGTAACTCATTTTCTGTAACTGCGCATTTCACTGAATAGCCTGCAGAGGGCGACAAACTCCATGTACTGTATGCCAACAGAGTGCAATCAAAAACATTTATTTAAGCTTTCTGTAAATTAAATCCACATCCAACCCCAGACTACCCTTGAGTAGAGTGCTCATTGTCCTTTCATTATGTGTATCATATGGAAGCAAATTGGCATCATAATTATTTGAATGACTTAATTCTTTGAAAAACACATTTTGAAATGTAATCACTGTTGAAACGTTAGTTTTGAAATGTAAGTTTTAGAAGTTGTTTGGATTTTTATTTAGCTCATGCTGTGGTCATGTTGTGTTTGCTTTTGGATGATAAGGTGCTTAAAACCCAAGGCATAAAAAAATGAATTAATAAATATTACATTATTTTAAACATAAAAGATTATGTTTTACTTAATGTATTATCTATGCAGCAGATTTTTAAACAATATGGAAACCTATCTTTGAATTTTACTTAAATCTAACATTTATTAAATCTACACTCTGAAATAATCAACTAACTAACTAAACCAACAAATAATTATATATCTAGTAAATAAATACTTATATATTGAAGCAACCATTACTGGCTTGTTATTTTTTGTAATTGATTTAAATGATGATGGTCTGAAGCGTAGCTGATTTCTGTAAGGTTTATTATTTTATTGCTCATAGTTCTGCCAGCAAAAAAAGGAAAAGGAAGTGTGCAGGAAGCTGCTGAGTCTCTGGTAGTGAGCACCGAGCGTGCACAGCTCTCAGCTCTCACCCACAATCCTTAGAATAACATCCAGGGCCATGTCCCAAACCCCAGAGCACAGCGGTGTGAATAATAGGACCCTGAATGGGGTGTTTAAGGGTCAAGTGCTTTTCTCTTCCCTCCTCCTCCTCAACACAGCGAAGCAGAGCAGACGCTCTGATCTCTTATCAGCATTTACCATGCAGCGTCACCCTCTACACCCTGTATGCTGCTCTTAGCGCTACTCTATTTTACACGCAGAGAGCTTCAGCGAGTGCATCTGATGAAGTACCTTATCTTTTTATCAGAGCTTTCGGGTCGAATTAATTTTGTAGCACTTTGAGATTTGTTTCAAATATAAAGTGCATTATAAATAAAATTTATTATTATTATTATTATTATTATTATTATTATTATTATTATTAACAGAAACAGTGTGTAAATTTTTATTTTTCAGTTTTGCCCTGCAGCTTTAAAGGTAAAATATCTGGCAGTTAATGGAAGCTTTGATGTGTGGTTAAATAAATCATAGTCATATATATATATTTTTTTTTTATTATATTACACATAACACTGTATTAACTGTTTATTGTAAGAGTTGTGGTTTTAGCCATGGAGTTGTTATTGTGTTATTGGAGTTGTTATTGATATTGTGATGTTGTGTGCTTTTATCTTTGCACCATTTTTGACTACAGTTAGTAACACACAAGCAACAGCTCAGTTATTCATACTCTGTGCTGCTGATCGGGAGGTTTAAATCCCAGTATTGCAATGTCCTTAAACTAGACTAGACCCTTAATTCCACCTGTCACAACAAATTGTTATTGCAGGAGAAGAGGCTCTTCAGTGGGCTGCTCAGTCCTGACGGTGATCAGACTCTGTCCAGAGATAAGCAACACTTGCTCCTGGGAACAGAGGAAAACGATATTCCCATCAGCAGCCTCACAGAGGGGCCAGTTAATGATGAGTGACACAGAGATGTCTTGTCGGTCCCCAGTGTCCTCCTGACAATCTGTTAGCAGCCCTGATAACATCTCTGAGCACAGACACACCCCAAAAAACCCATTGAAATGCAGCTGTACATCCAGCACAGGAGAATATATGTCAAGTTATAATGCTTTCTCTTATTATTATTATTATTATTATTATTATTATTATTATTATTATGTGCCACTGTTAGCAATAAAACCATCCATCCCTCCATCTAGAAACTGTAGTACAACGAGGGACCGTGGAAGAAAATGTTGACCATTGTATTTATTCCTATTATACATATTCTGTACCTCTGGTCAACATTACCAATCTACGGCAAATTAACACCAATTAGTCTAAATCTGCATGTTTTTGGACTGTGGAAGGAAACCGGAGTACCCAGGGAAACTCACCATTTACATTTAAATCATTTCTCATACATACATTTCTCCCCAAACATGGGGAGAACATGCAAACTCTATACACAGACCGGAGACGGAAATCGAACCCTGATCCTGGAGGTGCAAGGTGTTAACCACTAAGCCACTGTGCTGCCTACTAATAAGGCACAGTAGAATGAATCCTAATGTTGCTTTCGTTTATATAAATGCTGGTTGAAATAAAAAAAAATAATGTTTCCTGAACTGAACCTGTCTGTACTAAAAGCATGAAATATATTAAGCAAACAAACAAAAGAAGAACATCCTGAATTAACAGATTTTAGATGTTAGACAGATGTTAGACAGCTGTGTGATGCTGCAGCAGGTGATCGGGAGAGACGCGAGCTCATCTCCACCAGCGGCCAATCAGTGATCTGATACGCTAATTAACACTAGCCACGCCCTCCAGTTTGCGGTCAGTGCTGTGATTGGCCACAGATTCGGCACTGACAGTGATTTCATGATTAAAAAAATATATAAAAAGAATAAAAACAACAAACCGGCGCGTGATCGCGACAGAGACAGTTTTTTTAGACCGAGGGCGCGCGAGAGCAGATCAGGTCTTAGTTATAAAACGGAAGATTAAACTGTTAGACTAAAATATAAAAAGTCAAGTTTAACACCAGGATGCCTCGCGGCTTTTTGGTGAAGCGAAGTAAGCGCGGCTCGGGGGGGTCGTACCGGATCCGACACGAGAGCGCGGAGCTGCAGACCTCAGACCCGCACGCGCTGGTGAGAGCCCCGTGCACGGACAGCTCACAGTCGGAGCACTCAGCGCTCGCGCCCGGGAGAACTGTCTTCCACAGCAGTGTCGGTAACGAGTATAACGAGGAGGATGAGGAGGAGGATGAAGATGAGCACGCCGCAGAGGAAGAGGAGGAGGAGGAGATTGAGTGCCACAGACCCGCGGTGCCCCTGAGCTCCCCGGGGTTAAAGCGCTCACCGTTCCCCCGGTGTCTGAGCTCCCCGGCTGCGGCGGAATCGTTCCCGGTGTCCTCCATCGAGCTCCTCCTGCTCTCCAGCCGCGCGGACATGAAGTTCGCTCCGTACCCGTCACCATTCCAGCAGAGCCCGAAGCCCGAGAGCAGGAGCAAGCCGCCGCCGGTGAGGAAACCCAAAGTCGCACGGAAGCTCAGTTTCGAAGACGAGGTCACGACCTCTCCGGTGCTCGGTCTGCGGATCAAGAAGGAGAGTCCCGAGAGCGCGGCTTTACCGCGGAGCAAGAAGCCGCTGGGTGAGTTTATCTGCCAGCTCTGTAAGGAGGAGTACCCGGACCCGTTCTCCCTGGCGCAGCACCGGTGCTCGCGCATCGTCCGGGTGGAGTACCGGTGCCCGGAGTGCGACAAGGTGTTCAGCTGCCCCGCTAACCTGGCGTCACACAGGCGCTGGCACAAACCGCGCGACTCGCAGGACGGGAAGAAGTCTCAGCCGTCGATGGAAGGGAAAGAGAACGCGAGCGACGTGCGGGTGAAGCCGCAGCAGCATCCTCATCCTCATCATCCTCATCAGCACCAGCTCCTGTTCTTTTCCGCCGAGAGCGCGCAGAGCGGCCTGCCTCCCGCGGACACGGAGAAGTGCTTCGAACTGCGCGCGAGCTCCGGCAACGACGGCTCGAGACTCACGCCTGGGTACCTGTGCGCGCGGGCAGAAGGAAGAGGAGGAGGAGGAGGAGATGAGGAAGAGGAAGAGTACGCGTGCCACTATTGCACCAAGAAGTTCCGGCGGCACGCGTACCTCAGGAAGCACCTCGCTGCGCACCAGAGCGTCCACGCGGCGGCGTACAAGCACGCGGAGAGCGCACCGCCGATCCCGTTCGCGTGCCACCTGTGCGGCGCGCGCTTTCCCACGCCGGAGGTGCGCGAGAAGCACCGGCTCTGGCACGCGCTCGCGGGGCCCGGTAAGGCGGCGGGCGGCACGCTGATGCGGCCGGATCTCATGCTGCCTCCGAAACCGAGCCGGATGTGGGAAGTTCCGACCTGAAGTGGGTTTTATTCCGAGGACAGTTTTTACCGCGTAAAGTTTCACGTGTTAAAACAAAGTAATAAATATTTTCATGGCTCGTATAGAAACCACAACATGAACAGGAAATAACAGATAAAATCACACTAATAATAATAATAATTGTATTATTTTAAATTCTGATTAGAATCGTACAGCTGTGACGTCACTGAAGAAAATCAGAAAACAGGAAAGAGTAAAGTGCTGTTTTTACTTTCAGCAGTCTCAGATATAAAGGGTACTACACAGAACTTTTCTGTGGCTGTGATGGAACTGTGTGCACCATCAGTAGCTGTAGTGGATCTCTTTGTGTGTGTGTCTGTATGGGGCGATCCTTGTTAAACTTTCTGCTAAACTCGAATGGAGTCCATTTGTCTAAAAGTCACTCTGCTCAGATGTGAGTTTCTGTCCAGTGACAAGGGCAAGTACTGGTTAGTACCCTTTCACTGTGCAAATCTAATCTAACCACCAGGGTTTAGAATAAAACAGTTTAGTGTAATAATAATAATAATATTGCAGTCAGAGTCGACAGTAATGTTTGAGTGTGTGAGATGCTCGGCCTCACCTGCTCCTGATGAAGGGTATTGTTGCTATGGTAACTGAATTTGGTCCATATGACAAATATCAGGATTATTGAAGGTATTTCTAAAGTACATGATTAACTGATTACTGAACTATTACCATAGTGTCACTTTACTCATCACCCCACACACACCCATACAAAATCACCATGCCATACGTAATCATATAAAATGGAGTCCAGTGGAGCACAGTGATGTGTTTTTACATCTAGTCAATGAAATATGTCACACATGCTCCAGTCACAACATGCTATTATTTTATTAGTTAGCTGGCAAATAAAACCTGCTGCCTAACGTCAGATGTGATTAAAACACTAAAAGGCATCATCTTGAAACTACAGGGTGTAGATTCCTTCCAAATATCAAATGGGAAAGATTTCCCCAGATGTGTTTATTTTATTATTAAAAAAAAGAAAATCACACAAATAAGACACATTCAGCATCATGTAACATACTAAACAGCATGCATCATATGTTCCCATGGTTACCAGAGGTAGGGTGATGATACCATGTTGCTTATGACATAATCATGCTAATTAAGACTGATGTTTGCGTGTTTATGTGTGTAAGCGAGCTCAGCTTCAGTATGTGATAAGTATTCAGATTTAGTTTTAAACTCTTCTGTCCTGTGTTAGTGCTGAGCTCAGTGTCTGACCCCGACTCCTGACCTGGAGGTGAGGTGATGATGCTGTAAAAACTGGTTTAAACACACATTAATGACACAACTTTATTCTTTATAAACAGCGAGCAACGATTTAATAAAACACATCGAACTTGTAAATGAATTTAGTTACCATGAAAAGTTAAGATTGATGTGCTTTCGTAGTCGTTTCTCTGGCACGTGTATAAAATATATGTTGGTGATTTTATAATTTTGTGTGTGTGTTTCTGTCCGAAGAGAGGATGTATAAGATCTGAAAGCGAGAAATAAAACAGAAATATTAATAAAGATTAAGATTATATGAAATAAAGAAGTGTGAAGCGTTGATCTTTTCTGTTATTGTCCAGAGATCGGAAGTTTCCAGATAATCTGGATCATTTGCAAATTAATACAAATGACACAAGTGTGTGTGTGTGTGTGTGTGTGTGTAGAATATGTACATTAAATGAAGTATGATTTTTTTATAATAATTTTTTTTTCCCCCGTTGACTGTTTCTATCACAAACACGTTTCATTTGGTTTTAGAGTTATAAGTTTCTGTTTGTTTCGTGCTTATAAAAAACGCTGTTACAGTGAATCAATACAAGCATAAATAATATTATACATCACATATCTAGAATTACTACAGACATAAAAGTCGTCATAAAAGTGCAGGAATGACATTTGTGTGTATGTGTTTTGTGAGAGAGAGTAATTTGCATAATCTCAGTATTTATGAGGTTAGAAGTGTTGAGACGTTTCTGTGGCAGTTCATGTCGAAAACACATCACACATCGTTAAATTAAAATAAAATAAAAAATCTCAGGTGAAGAGAAATCTTGAATTTGCCATTTAGAAAACATCTCACACTTCACACCATCACGTTGTCCAGCACGATAAGGGCTCATTAAACACTCCGTGGTGTTTAAGTGATCAGAGTTTAAAGGTGATACGTGCAGGATGTTTATTGAGTAGTGTAGAACATGAACCCGTTGGGGACGGGGTTTGCCCAGCCAAGAATCAGAGGTCACCTTTAAGAGGCTTCTTTAAGAGTTTCTATAGCAGAGGACAGAATGGCAGAAAGAAGAAATATTCTCCAAACACTGAACATAAAGCTAAAAGTAAACACTTCTCTTCTGTCCAGTTTGGCTTTCTTTTTGTTTAACTTCCTTCCATCTCCCTTGGATTGTTGGCTACATACCATCCAAAAGTGCAACTTAAGTAGACTGTCCTGCACTCATGTAAATTGGTGAAAGGTCAGCAATTTTGCTCCCATCAATCTGAAATGGATTACAAGTAATAAAATCAGTACGGCAAATAAACACAAGAACTTTAATATAGTAACTACTGTGTGGAAATTGGTTGCTTCAAAAGTAGACACATTTTCAACATTTCACTGTTTTAATTAACACAAGATATTTAGCCTATAACAGAAACTTTGCATTAAGTAGCCTGTAGTCATGATCACTGTGTACAATTTAATTATATACAAACATTATGATTTCACTGTCTATTCTATTTATTTTAGTTTTTGTACTTTCCTTACTCAGAGTTGCTCTACGAAGTTTTCTAAATTAGTCTAAGACTCCCAGCTATGACTTTTTAGGCTAAGATAAGAGCTCTCTGAAAGAATTCTAAGAAGCTTCATAAATACAGACCCTGGAGTCTTAACCATCTAAGCCTCGCCCGTGACGAAATCACTTTAAACATGAAGACCTGTTTTACATTAGTGTTTAACTAGCTTTAATTTATCAATTTATATTTTGTTGTAACTTTGCTCCAGTGACACACACACACACACACACACACACACATACAATATATATATATATATATATAGAGAGAGAGAGATAGAGAGAGAAAAATTTAGACATTTCAGGACAAATAATGGTATATATAATAAATATTTGTATACAAAATGTATTGCTATATGTTAGGAATTGATAATATAATATAATATAATATAATATAATATAATATAATATAATATAATATAATATAATATAATATAAAAGATTACACATTATTTTTCTTTCCCTGAATTGGCTGAAATCTTTGGCTGACTCTGTGTGTATATACTGTATACACATTTTTTTTAATGTGCCATTATTTTGTTTATCAATACTGACATTTATTTTAATGTCAGTTTTTATATCTTTTACATTTTTGTCCTTTTTATGATTTTCCCTTCACAATATAAATCACAACTGATCAAAGCCCTAAAATAATAATAAACATACACAGACCATGTGGTACATGAGAATACTTTTTTATTTCTGTGTTTAGTTGCACATCAGATTTTCCTCTTTACAAACGTTTAGATGAGACTCGTGTGTGTGTGTGTTTGTGCGTGCATGTTGCGTAGTGCTCTTAACGCATGCAGTTAGCACGTGCGTCATGCAGCGATCTCTCAGCAGTAACCTACACCAGCATCTCACACGTCCACGTTCCAGCGCGCACACGTTTCAGCTTCCTGTTATAAAACCATCTGCAAAATATTCAGGGAAACATTCTATAAAAAAAACCCCACCCCGACCCCCCCTCCCAACACCATCCACCCCATTTCTGAAGCAAAGAACACCCCTGCATCAGAGCCCTGAACCGTGCCCGAGTGGCCCGAGCGCTAATCCTCCTCCTACTTAACATTAACATACTTTAATTTCAGATTCCTTTTTATAGAAATGCAGATTTTTTTGTAAATAAAACTGATTCAATGGGCGGGGCTAGGTGTGAGTTCGGGTTGTGATGTCCCATGAAATAAGTATACAGATTAGTAACCAGCGACTACGCTAACATGACCACTGTGCTAAGTTAGCTAAGCCCTGTGCTGAGTCATGAAGCTAACGTTATATCCGCGATTAGTAGCTCATCAGATTCGCAATGTGGCTTGAGACATTCGCAGGATGTGAGGGCATTCCCAAATTTGTTTTATTAATGCATATGGATAAAAAGGGTTGTTAAAATGTTTCTCACTTGTTTGTTTTAATTTCTTAGACAGTAAAAATATTATACTTTTTTAAATGACACTTGTGGGAAAGAAACGCAGGAAGAGAAATACTTTAAATTTGGTGTTGTGTCTTAAATAATAATAATAAAAAAGCTTTAAAAGTCAGCATTAATCAGTGCAAGTATATAGGGCGCACTTACTTTTGCTCTGGTGTGTATGCACGGCTCTAATCTGTCTGTCTTTGGTTTGGTCTCGTTCATCTTCAGCTCCGGAGTTAAACTTGGACTGTGTGAAACTCTCAGCTTCAATTGAAATTTTTAAAATTGTGTGTGTGTGAGGATGCGAGAACGCCCCAGTCGACATGTTTTACACATCTGTATGAATATAAGGGCCCCACTGCCTTCTCTCGCTCTCTGTGTTTGTGTGTGTGTGTGTGGACTCGACAGAGCGACAAAGCTTCCGCTTGTTTGGTTTCGGCTGCTTTAAATACTGTTACAGCTGTACATAGACCAGATGCTGCTCCTCCACTATACACACCCATTAAATAAACATACACTTCTTAAATTTATATCTATACACACACACACACACACACAGTACTTCTGTACAACAGAAAAACACAAACTAATGAAATGAAATGAAATGCACTCGGGTTCACCGTTTTTTCCAAACAACATGCTAACGCGGCTGACAGGAAGCTGTGGCCTCGGCTTTAGCGTCAAGTTTTAATCGGGTGGTCTGTGACGCGTGCACGTCCAGTTCAATACGTGCTTAATCATTCCTTCTGTCACAACTATTAATCATGAGAAAGTGCTCATTTCATTGTCATTATTTATATCTTCATCCGATTAGACTGCTTAATTTTTGATTATCTTAATCCACGTTTTCAGAAAATGTACACAAGTAAGCGTCATTTTCAATGTTGTTTCCGCGCACAGTACACGGTGATCACCTTTTGTTTATATTAACAAAAATTGTGAAATAAAAACAACTACAAATCCCTTAAATTATTTAACCCAAATATGCAGTTGCAAGTCTAGACGACGGTGTTTTCCCCCCAAAGCTCTTTCTGCACAAAGCCTGAGCAGACACACACACACATGAAAGCGCATCACACTAAACCCAGAGGTCGCCAGCTTCTGGGCCGCGTTAGCACTGTATTAGACACGGCAGGTTCTCCTGCCAATGGAGCACGTCTGAGGTAAAAATGACTTTATGACTTATACAGACAGTGTCGTGTTTCACGATCAAATGAAGAAAAAAAAAAAAGTTAAAGCGATATAAAAAAAAGAAAGGAAGAGCTGTAACAGGAGGAAGTGGCTGTGTTTCAGAGACGTCCACTTCTCACATCGAGTGTTATTAAACACAACACGCGGAGGAAATGTGTGGATCAGCCCATCATCAGGAGTGTGTTTGATCCGGTCTGATCTCACTAACACAGCCACGTTAGATCAGATCAATACTTTGACGCGTCACACTGACACGGCACCGGGTTCTTCAGTAACCTTTCATCAGAAACAATGACCAACATTTATCAAAATTCTATGACGTAGTGTACAAACAATGAACATCACAGTGTGTGTGTGTGTGTGTGTGTGTGTGTGTGTGTGTGTGTGTGTGTGTGTGTGAGTGAGAGAGAGCAGTGCAGTGTGTGCAGTTTTTAGTAATCAGTGTGCTCTGTGTGTGTGTGTGTGTGTGTGTGTGTGTGTGTGTGTGTGTGTGTTCAGGTCTTGTTGGCCGATCCTGACGAGCGGCGCAGCTTCATGGACACGCGGCTCTTGCTGGCTCGAGGAGAGATGGGAGACGATAACTCTGCGGCGTCCAGCGGCACACTCGGGTTCTCACACAGCGGGTTCTCTGGAAAGGAACCTGTGGAGCAGTACAGCGATCAGAGCGGCTCATATAAACACAAAGATCTATGGTTGTGTGTGTGAGCTGCAGTGTAACGCAGCAGCAGTGACGGTGTTCAGGTCACAGTGTGGAGTCATGAGAATCACAGCAGCACTATGATGATTTAAATAATAAGAAATAAACTGATTTTTATTTCTCACTAGTAACAAGTGGAAAACATACACATAACTTTCACTCATACACACATGCTGTCATATGCAAAAGTCTTAACCCCCTCTGCATTCCTTCATACTAAATTAAATTACAGTAGAACCTCGGATTACGAGCATAATTCGTTCCGGAAGTGGGCTCGTATTCCAAAACACTCGTAAACCAAATT